>CAJNDS010002690.1:322500-384683 GCA_905221605.1 Symbiodinium natans | reverse complement strand
TTCTCTCTCTCTCTCTCTCTCTCTCTCTCTCTCTCTCTCTCCCTATATATGGGCGATGGAACAGGTGTCCTTTTAGATCGTTTTCTGCATCTTCAAGCGAAGAAAGGGGACACCACAAGGAAACACTTAGGCTGTCCCTTTTGCTCGTTTGAAGACACAGCAAGCGATTAAAAGGGGCGCCCATTTTGGATTGGCAGCAAACCCAGCTGATGCTCATGATTTATCTCTCTCCCCATATATGGGCGGTGGAACGGGTGTCCTTTTTGGATCGTTTTCTGCATCTTCAAGCGAAGAAAAGGGACACCACAAGAAAACACTTAGTAAGGGTGCCCCTTTTGCTCGTTTCAAGACACAGAAAGCGATTAAAAGGGACGCCCATTTTGGATCGGCAGCAAACCCAGCTGATGCTCATGATTTATCTCTGTCTATATATGGGCGATGGAACGGGTGTCCTTTTTGGATCGTTTTCTGCATCTTCAAGGGAGAAGGAAGGGCACCGCCCAAGAAGGAAAAGTAACATCAGATATAGGGAGGGAAATTGAAGAGCTCCTCTCTTTACTTAGTCATTCCCTTTCCTCTCTTCTTATCTGTTGTTTTCTTCGCTTCAAAATGCAAAATAAGGGAAAAGAGATTTCCTGAAGAGGAGGGAGGGCACCTATTGAAGAGCTCCTGTCTTTACTTAGTCATTCCCTTTCCTCTCTTATCCGTTGTTTTATTCGCTTCAAAAAGCAAAATAAGCGAAAAGAGATTTCCTGAAGAGGAGGGAGGGCACCTATCTGTAAAGAGCAATCGTTTAGAGGGGAACAGGAGAAGAGGAGCGAGAGAGAAGGACAGAGGAGAGATACAGGGAATCCAATTTCAATAGAACAGCAAAGCAAAGAATAGAAGAGAGATGAATAGAGAAGAGGGAGAGACAAAACAAGGCGCAGAGAAGATGGCACTCTTCTTTATCTATCCTCCCTCCCTTATATCTCCCTTCCCTCTTTCTTTTCCAGATAAGAACAACTAAAGAGGAATAATTATGAAAAGGAGAAGAGTAAGGAAAGGAGCAGAAGAGATAGGCCGAGAAGAGGGATATGATGAAGTACGGCAAGGTCCACGCGCAACCTCTGCTTACCCTGCCACTGTTTTATCCTGCAAGTTCCTTTCTTGTTGTTCATCAGTCAAAAAGTAACAGAAAGAGAGAAGGGAAAGGGAAGTGAGAGAGGAGAGAGAACAAGGATGCCATTTTTCTGGAAGGGTGCTGGAAAGAAGAGAAGAGACAGGAAGCAAGGAGACGGAGTGACAAAATAAAGCGCAAAGATCTATATATAATCTCTCCCTTGTCTCTCCCTATTCCCTTTTGATGGGACGCCCCAGAACTAAAACATTTAAATCCAGGTATTTGAATAATTAAATTCTGTAAATTATTTAAATGGTTGGGTTTCCAGAGGAACCAATGGATTTGAATAATTAGATTATTTAGATTATTTTGGCGCCTCCTGTGAGCCAAGTCTGTGATGAAGTATGTCCCTTCTCCCCGCGGGCCAAATTTGTGATGAAGTATGTCCCCTCTCCCCGTGGGCCAAATTTGTGATGAAGCATGTCCCCTCTCCCCGTAGCATCCCACCAGCGTGATGAAGTAGGTTCCCTCTCTTTGTGGCTGAAGTATGTCCCCTCGCCCCGTGGGCCATGTTTGTGATCCAGCCCCCCAGCAGCGTGATGAAGTATATCCCCTCTCCCAGTGGGCCAAGTCTGTGATGAAGTATGTCCCTTCTCCCCATGATGAAGTATATTTGGAAGCTGAGAGTCGTGTTTTGGTGTGGTAGATTGTGGTAGATAGAAAGGAAAGGGCATGAGAAAGTAGCGAGAGGAGCTCTTCAATTCCCTTCCTGCTTTATTGCAACACATGCCCCTCTTGTTCTTCCTTTCTTGTGTTTTTGTCATTTAGAGGGGAACAGGAGAAGAGGAGCGAGAGAGAAGGAGAGGGGAGAGATAACAGGAATCCAATTTCAATGGAATGGCAAAGAAAAGAATAGAAGAGAGATGAATAGAGAAGATGGAGAGACAAAACGAGGCGCTGAGAAGATGACACTCTTCTTTATCTATCCTATCTCCCTTATCTCTCCCTTACCTTTTTCTTTTCGAAATAAGAACAACTAAAGAGGAAGAATTTATGAAAAGGAGAAGAGTAAGGAAAAGAGCAGAAGAGATAGGCCGAGAAGAGGGACATGATGAAGTACGGCAAGGTCCAAGCGCAAGGAGTCACCCTCTGCTTTACCTTCCACTGCTTTATCATACCTGTCTTGCGCTTTATCAGTTAAACGGAAACAGAAGGAAAGAAGGGAACGGGAAGTGAGAGAGGAGAGACAACAAGGAGGCCATTTTAATTTTCTGGAAGGGTACTGAACAGAAGAGAGACCTCTCTTCGCAGATAGGTGCCCTCTCTCCTCTTCAGGAAGCCCCCTTGCCCTTATTTTGCTTGCTTTCTGAAACGACAAGGAAAACAACACATAGAAAGAGAGGAAATGGAATGAACCAATAGGCAGTGGAGCTCTTCAATTTCTTTCCCTATCTCTTTTCTTCTTTTTTCATTCTTCATTCAACAAGGAAAAGAAGCTTCCTTTTGTGTGTTTTTGAGATTTAAAGGAGAACAAGAGAAGAGAAGGGAGAGAGAAAGGAGAGAGGAGAGATCAACAGGAATGCAACTCTAAATGGAAGAGCAATGAAAAGAATGGAAGAGAAATGAGGACAGGCGAAATGCAAAAATCAGGCAAAGAGAAGATGGTGCTCGTTTTCATCTTTCCTCTGGTTCTTATTTTTCTCTTCTCTTGTTCATTTCCGTTAGAAAAAACAAAAGGAATAACAATGAACATGTAAGCAAACCCAGCTGATGCTCATGATTTTTTCCTTTCTCCCTCTCTCTCTCTCTCTCTCCATATATGGGCGATGGAACGGGTGTCCTTGTTGGGCCGTTTCCTGCATCTTCAAGTGAGGAACCTAAGTGTTTTCTTTTGTTCGTTTGAAGACACAGAAAGCGATTAAAAGGGACGTCCATTTTGGATTGGCAGCCAACCCAGCTGATGCTCATGATTTTCTCTCTCTCTCTCTCTATATATATATGGGCGATGGAATGGGTGTCCTTTTTGATCGTTTTCTGCATCTTCAAGCGAGGAAAAGGGACACCCCACAAGAAAGCACTTAGGGTGTCCCTTTTGCTCGTTTGAAGACACAGAAAGCGATTAAAAGGGACGTCCATTTTGGATTGGCAGCCAACCCAGCTGATGCTCATGATTCTTTTTTTCTCTCTCTCTCTCTCTCTCTCTCTCTCTCTCTCTCTCTCTCTCTCTCTCTCTCTCTCTCTCTCTAAGGGACACCCCGCAAGAAAGCACTTAGGGTGTCCCTTTTGCTCGTTTGAAGACACAGAAAGCGATTAAAATGGACGCCCGTTTTGGCTTGGCAGCCAACCCAGCTGATGCTCCTGATTTCTCTCTCTCTCTCTCTCTCTCTCTCTCTCTCTCTCCCTCTCTCCCTCTCTCTCTCCCTATATATGGGCGATGGAACAGGTGTCCTTTTAGATCGTTTTCTGCATCTTCAAGCGAAGAAAAGGGACACCACAAGAAAACACTTAGGGTGTTTCTTTTGCTCGTTTGAAGACACAGCAAGCGATTAAAGGGGGCGCCCATTTTGGATTGGCAGCAAACCCAGCTGATGCTCATGATTTATCTCTCTCCCCATATATGGGCGATGGAACGGGTGTCCTTTTTGGATCGTTTTCTGCATCTTCAAGCGAAGAAAAGGGACACCACAAGAAAACACTTAGTAAGGGTGCCCCTTTTGCTCGTTTCAAGACACAGAAAGCGATTAAAAGGGACGCCCATTTTGGATCGGCAGCAAACCCAGCTGATGCTCATGATTTATCTCTGTCTATATATGGGCGATGGAACGGGTGTCCTTCCTGATCGTTTTCTGCATCTTCAAGGGAGAAAGAAGGGCACCGCCCAAGAAGGAAAAGTAACATCAGATATAGGGAGGGAAATTGAAGAGCTCCTCTCTTTACTTAGTCATTCCCTTTCCTCTCTTCTTATCTGTTGTTTTCTTCGCTTCAAAAAGCAAAATAAGGGAAAAGAGATTTCCTGAAGAGGAGGGAGGGCACCTATTGAAGAGCTCCTGTCTTTACTTAGTCATTCCCTTTCCTCTCTTATCCGTTGTTTTATTCGCTTCAAAAAGCAAAATAAGCGAAAAAGAGATTTCCTGAAGAGGAGGGAGGGCACCTATCTGTAAAGAGCAATCGTTTAGAGGGGAACAGGAGAAGAGGAGCGAGAGAGAAGGACAGAGGAGAGATACAGGGAATCCAATTTCAATAGAACAGCAAAGAAAAGAATAGAAGAGAGATGAATAGAGAAGAGGGAGAGACAAAACAAGGCGCAGAGAAGATGGCACTCTTCTTTATCTATCCTCCCTCCCTTATCTCTCCCTTCCCTCTTTCTTTTCCAGATAAGAACAACTAAAGAGGAATAATTATGAAAAGGAGAAGAGTAAGGAAAGGAGCAGAAGAGATGGGCCGAGAAGAGGGGTATGATGAAGTACGGCAAGGTCCACGCGCAACGTCTGCTTACCCTGCCACTGTTTTATCCTGCAAGTTTCTTTCTTGTTGTTCATCAGTCAAAAAGTAACAGAAAGAGAGAAGGGAAAGGGAAGTGAGAGAGGCGAGAGAACAAGGATGCCATTTTTCTGGAAGGGTACTGGAAAGAAGAGAAGAGACAGGAAGCAAGGAGACGGGGTGACAAAATAAAGCGCAAAGCTCTATCATCATTGTCATCACACTCTTCATCTGCATGAGTCCTTTCATTGTACTGGCATAACTTCACTGCATCAATTGCATACAGCTTTCCCAGCAGCATCATCATCTTCATCATCTTCATCATCTTCATCAGCTCCTTGATCTTGTTCATCCTCATCATCTTCATCATCTAGTCAGTTGTTCGCATCGTCATCATGTGTTTATGTTTTGCTGCGGTATGCAGACCCCTGTTTCTTGAAATAGCCGCGTGCCAATATTAATTGCTTGTAACCGGGCCGCGGCCCACATACGCGACATACCCCGTTACAGGGGGTATGTATCAATGGTCGCGGTTTTGCGACAGACCTGTTTGTTGTTGTCTGCAGGTTCCAAGTCTTGCTTATCGGGGGGTAAGTGTTCGTAAGTTTAAAGGAGCAAATATAAGTATCCCTGAATTTGAAACCCCCTTAAACTCTTAAAGGCTGAGTACGCGGAGCGGCGCCAAGATCTTGCTTATCGGGGGGTAAGTGTTCGTAAATTTCACCAAAAACATGACAATCTTTCCGCGGAATATGTGTCAGTAGAGCCGTGCCATAATTTAAATAATTCAAATATTTTAAACAATCTAATAATTTTAAAAATTTAAATCCGAAAGGGGGGGGGGGGGGGACCACCCCCCCTCCCCAGAATTAAATAATTAAATAATTTAAATAAGACGGGGAGGTTTCGGATTTAAATTATTTAAATTGTTTAATCCTTAGGGGGCAGCGGGTGGCCCCCCCCCCCCCTTTTCGGATTTAAATTATTGAAATTATTGAAATTATGTAAATAATTTAAATCCGTTCGAAGCCCTAAATAACTGTTTAAATTATTTAAATTATTTAAATCCCGGCCGAATTAGATAATTTAAATATTTTAAATCCGAAACCTGCCCGTCATATTCAAATTTAATTTAAAGAATTTAAATAGTTTAAATAATGAAAAATGATTTAAATCCGAAAGGGGGGGGGGACCACCCCCCCTCCCCAGAATTAAATAATTTAAAAAGTGTAAATAAGACGGGGAGGTTTCGGATTTAAGCTATTTGAATTATTTAAGTCTTAGGGGGCAGGGGGGGGGTGGTCCCCCCCTTTTCGGATTTAAATTATTTAAATTATTTAAAATATCTAAATTATTTAAACTATTTCATTTATTTAAATTATGTAAATTGTTGATATTATTTACAAATTATTCACATTGTTTAATTCCAGGCCGAATTAAATAACTTAAGTAATTTAAATCCGAAACCTGCCCGTCATATTTATGTTATTTAATTATTTAAATAAATTTCGATACTTGAATTCTTTAAATTATTTAAATTACTTAAGTCAATCTAATTAAGTAAAAAACAATATAAACCCAAGCAAGCACGAGAGCCCGGGGGGCTGGAGACTACAGTCAGAGAGCTCGGGGGCCTGCAGACTACAGCCAGACAGCCCGGAGGGCTGGTGACTACAGCGAGAGAGACCGGGGGCCTGGAGACTACAGTCAGAGAGCTCGGGGGCCTGCAGACTACAGCCAGACAGCCCGGGACCCTGGTGACTACAGCGAGCCCGGGGGCCTGGAGACTCTACAGTCAGAGAGCTCGGGGCCCTGCAGACTACAGCCAGACAGCCCGGGACCCTGGTGACTGGGGGCCTGGAGACTCTACAGTCAGAGAGCTCGGGGGCCTGCAGACTACAGCCACAGCTCGGGGCCTACGGCCTGGGAAAAGGAAGCCCTTATTTTTGAAGTCTTGCGAGATTTCTCGCGGGATACGTTTTAATTTCGAAGGGGATCCGAGGGAAAACCAAGGGAAGTTCAAAGGGAAGTCCAAGGGAACAGTAAAAGGAAGATTTGACTCTCACGGGAAACTGAAGGGAAACCAAAAAAAACATCAAAGGGAAACCACGGGAAAACCAGGAAAACTCAAGGGAGAGCTCGCGGGAATTTCTCCCGCCAAAATTCGCGGGAGAAAAGTTTCGCGGAAGAAATATTCAAGGGGAATGCTTTTGTTAACGCTCGTCCCCGGACCCCCGGCTTTTTTTACAAGCCTTATGAATTAACAAAACAAAATGTTCTTGTTTAAAAGGACTAAGAAGCGCATTTAAATATTTTAAATGAGTATTTTTGTTGCTGTTTTTTTATTTTTCTTGTAAGGCCTAGGCTTTCAGAATTTCAGGAAAATGGCAAAAAAAACTTAAATGGTTTATTTGCTAAAAATTGCAAACAAAAATCCAAAAATATAACGTACCCATGGAACTTCATGGCCTTTCCAAATATTGAAATGCCCCTAGTTTCCTGAAAATCTATCAAAATTTAAACTAATATTCAAGTATTTTCCGGAAAGGGTCAGGCCAATTTAAATAAAATAAACAAAATTAAACTCAGTAAAACTATTGGAAAAATGAATTTATTTTCCGGAAAAGTCAGGCCCATTTAAAATTTTAAAAATCCTTAAAATCCTGAAAACCCTTAAAATTTTGAAAGCCCGGACCTTTCAAAATTTTAAGGATTTTAAGGAATTTAAGGCCTTTTAAATTCTTAAAATCCTTAAAATTTTGAAAGAAAATTAAATTATTTTCCGGAAAGAGGCAGGCCCATTTAAAATTTTCAAAATCCTTAAAATCCTGAAAACCCTTAAAAGTTTGAAAGCCCGGGCCTTTCAAAATTTTAAGGATTTTAAGGAATTTAAGGCTTTTTAAAGTTCTTAAAATCCTTAAAATCCTTAAAATTTTGAAAGAAAATTAAAATATTTTCCGGAAAGAGGCAGGCCCATTTAAAATTTTCAAAATCCTTACAATCCTTAAAATTTTGAAAGCCCGGGCCTTTCAAAATTTTAAGGATTTTAAGGAATTGAAGGCCTTTTAAATCTCTTAAAATCCTTAAAATCCTTAAAATTTTGAAAGAAAACTAAATCATTTTCCGGAAAGAGGCAGGCCCATTTAAAATTTTAAAAATCCTTAAAATCCTTAAAATCCTTAAAATTTTGAAAGGTTGGGGCTTTCAAAATTTTAAGGATTTTAAGGAATTTAAGGCCTTTTAAATTTCTTAAAATCCTTAAAATCCTTAAAATTTTGAAAGAAAATTAAATCATTTTCCAGAAAGAGGCAGGCCCATTTAAAATTTTAAAAATCCTTAAAATCCTTAAAATCCTTAAAATTTTGAAAGCCCGGGCCTTTTAAAATTTTAAGGATTTTAAGGAATTTAAGGCCTTTTAAATTTCTTAAAACCTTAAAATCCTTAAATTTTGAAAGAAAATTAAATCATTTTCCGGAAAGAGGCAGGCCCATTTAAAATTTTAAAAATCCTTAAAATCCTTAAAATCCTTAAAATTTTTGAAAGCCCGGGCCTTTCAAAATTTTAAGGATTTTAAGGAATTTAAGGCCTTTTAAATTTCTTAAAATCCTTAAAATCCTTAAAATCTTGAAAGAAAATTAAATTATTTTCCGGAAAGAGGCAGGCCCATTTAAAAGTTTAAAAATTCTTAAAAGCCTTAAACTCCTTGGGGCTTTCAAAATTTTCTCTCTCTCTCTCTCTCTCTCTCTCTCTCTCTCTCTCTCTCTCTCTCTCTCTCCCTCTCTCCCTCTCTCTCTCCCTATATATGGGCGATGGAACAGGTGTCCTTTTAGATCGTTTTCTGCATCTTCAAGCGAAGAAAAGGGACACCACAAGAAAACACTTAGGGTGTCCCTTTTGCTCGTTTGAAGACACAGCAAGCGATTAAAAGGGGCGCCCATTTTGGATTGGCAGCAAACCCAGCTGATGCTCATGATTTATCTCTCTCCCCATATATGGGCGATGGAACGGGTGTCCTTTTTGGATCGTTTTCTGCATCTTCAAGCGAAGAAAAGGGACACCACAAGAAAACACTTAGTAAGGGTGCCCCTTTTGCTCGTTTCAAGACACAGAAAGCGATTAAAAGGGACGCCCATTTTGGATCGGCAGCAAACCCAGCTGATGCTCATGATTTATCTCTGTCTATATATGGGCGATGGAACGGGTGTCCTTCCTGATCGTTTTCTGCATCTTCAAGGGAGAAAGAAGGGCACCGCCCAAGAAGGAAAAGTAACATCAGATATAGGGAGGGAAATTGAAGAGCTCCTCTCTTTACTTAGTCATTCCCTTTCCTCTCTTCTTATCTGTTGTTTTCTTCGCTTCAAAAAGCAAAATAAGGGAAAAGAGATTTCCTGAAGAGGAGGGAGGGCACCTATTGAAGAGCTCCTGTCTTTACTTAGTCATTCCCTTTCCTCTCTTATCCGTTGTTTTATTCGCTTCAAAAAGCAAAATAAGCGAAAAGAGATTTCCTGAAGAGGAGGGAGGGCACCTATCTGTAAAGAGCAATCGTTTAGAGGGGAACAGGAGAAGAGGAGCGAGAGAGAAGGACAGAGGAGAGATACAGGGAATCCAATTTCAATAGAACAGCAAAGAAAAGAATAGAAGAGAGATGAATAGAGAAAGGGGAGAGACAAAACAAGGCGCAGAGAAGATGGCACTCTTCTTTATCTATCCTCCCTCCCTTATCTCTCCCTTCCCTCTTTCTTTTCCAGATAAGAACAACTAAAGAGGAATAATTATGAAAAGGAGAAGAGTAAGGAAAAGAGCAGAAGAGATGGGCCGAGAAGAGGGATATGATGAAGTACGGCAAGGTCCACGCGCAACGTCTGCTTACCCTGCCACTGTTTTATCCTGCAAGTTTCTTTCTTGTTGTTCATCAGTCAAAAAGTAACAGAAAGAGAGAAGGGAAAGGGAAGTGAGAGAGGCGAGAGAACAAGGATGCCATTTTTCTGGAAGGGTACTGGAAAGAAGAGAAGAGACAGGAAGCAAGGAGACGGGGTGACAAAATAAAGCGCAAAGCTCTATCATCATTGTCATCACACTCTTCATCTGCATGAGTCCTTTCATTGTACTGGCATAACTTCACTGCATCAATTGCATAAAGCTTTCCCAGCAGCATCATCATCTTCATCATCTTCATCATCTTCATCAGCTCCTTGATCTTGTTCATCCTCATCATCTTCATCATCTAGTCAGTTGTTCGCATCGTCATCATGTGTTTATGTTTTGCTGCGGTATGCAGACCCCTGTTTCTTGCAAACAAATGGCCGCGTGCCAATATTAATTGCTTGTAACCGGGCCGCGGCCCACATACGCGACATACCCCGTTACAGGGGGTATGTATCAATGGTCGCGGTTTTGCGACAGACCTGTTTGTTGTTGTCTGCAGGTTCCAAGTCTTGCTTATCGGGGGGTAAGTGTTCGTAAGTTTAAAGGAGCAAATATAAGTATCCCTGAATTTGAAACCCCCTTAAACTCTTAAAGGCTGAGTACGCGGAGCGGCGCCAAGATCTTGCTTATCGGGGGGTAAGTGTTCGTAAATTTCACCAAAAACATGACAATCTTTCCGCGGAATATGTGTCAGTAGAGCCGTGCCATAATTTAAATAATTCAAATATTTTAAACAATCTAATAATTTTAAAAATTTAAATCCGAAAGGGGGGGGGGGACCACCCCCCCTCCCCAGAATTAAATAATTAAATAATTTAAATAAGACGGGGAGGTTTCGGATTTAAATTATTTAAATTGTTTAATCCTTAGGGGGCAGCGGGTGGCCCCCCCCCTTTTCGGATTTAAATTATTGAAATTATTGAAATTATGTAAATAATTTGAATCCGTTCGAAGCCTTAAATAATTGTTTAAATTATTTAAATTATTTAAATCCCGGCCGAATTAGATAATTTACATATTTTAAATCCGAAACCTGCCCGTCATATTCAAATTTAAATTATTTGATTCCCAGGCGACTTAAAGAATTTAAATAGTTTAAATAATGAAAAATGATTTAAATCCGAAAGGGGGGGGGACCACCCCCCCTCCCCAGAATTAAATAATTTAAAAAGTGTAAATACGACGGGGAGGTTTCGGATTTAAGTTATTTGAATTATTTAAGTCTTAGGGGGCAGGGAGGGGTGGTCCCCCCCTTTTCGGGTTTAAATTATTTAAATTATTTAGAATATTTAAATTATTTAAACTATTTCAATTATTTAAATTATGTAAATTGTTGATATTATTTACAAATTATTCACATTATTTAATTCCAGGCCGAATTAAATAACTTAAGTAATTTAAATCCGAAACCTGCCCGTCATATTTATGTTATTTAATTATTTAAATAAATTTCGATACTTGAATTCTTTAAATTATTTAAATTACTTAAGTCAATCTAATTAAGTAAAAAACAATATAAACCCAAGCAAGCACGAGAGCCCGGGGGGCTGGAGACTACAGTCAGAGAGCTCGGGGGCCTGCAGACTACAGCCAGACAGCCCGGAGGCCTGGTGACTACAGCGAGAGAGACCGGGGGCCTGGAGACTACAGTCAGAGAGCTCGGGGGCCTGCAGACTACAGCCAGACAGCCCGGGACCCTGGTGACTACAGCGAGCCCGGGGGCCTGGAGACTCTACAGTCAGAGAGCTCGGGGCCCTGCAGACTACAGCCAGACAGCCCGGGACCCTGGTGACTACAGCGAGCCCGGGGGCCTGGAGACTCTACAGTCAGAGAGCTCGGGGGCCTGCAGACTACAGCCACAGCTCGGGGCCTACGGCCTGCTTCGCGGGAAATCCCGTGGGAAAAGGAAGCCCTTATTTTTGAAGTCTTGCGAGATTTCTCGCGGGATACGTTTTAATTTCGAAGGGGATCCGAGGGAAAACCAAGGGAAGTTCAAAGGGAAGTCCAAGGGAACAGTAAAAGGAAGATTTGACTCTCACGGGAAACTGAAGGGAAACCAAAAAAAACATCAAAGGGAAACCACGGGAAAACCAGGAAAACTCAAGGGAGAGCTCGCGGGAATTTCTCCCGCCAAAATTCGCGGGAGAAAAGTTTCGCGGAAGAAATATTCAAGGGGAATGCTTTTGTTAACGCTCGTCCCCGGACCCCCGGCTTTTTTTACAAGCCTTATGAATTAACAAAACAAAATGTTCTTGTTTAAAAGGACTAAGAAGCGCATTTAAATATTTTAAATGAGTATTTTTGTTGCTGTTTTTTTATTTTTCTTGTAAGGCCTAGGCTTTCAGAATTTCAGGAAAATGGCAAAAAAAAACTTAAATGGTTTATTTGCTAAAAATTGCAAACAAAAATCCAAAAATATAACGTACCCATGGAACTTCATGGCCTTTCCAAATATTGAAATGCCCCTAGTTTCCTGAAAATCTATCAAAATTTAAACTAATATTCAAGTATTTTCCGGAAAGGGTCAGGCCAATTTAAATAAAATAAAAAAAATTAAACTCAGTAAAACTATTGGAAAAATGAATTTATTTTCCGGAAAAGTCAGGCCCATTTAAAATTTTAAAAATCCTTAAAATCCTGAAAACCCTTAAAATTTTGAAAGCCCGGACCTTTCAAAATTTTAAGGATTTTAAGGAATTTAAGGCCTTTTAAATTCTTAAAATCCTTAAAATTTTGAAAGAAAATTAAATTATTTTCCGGAAAGAGGCAGGCCCATTTAAAATTTTCAAAATCCTTAAAATCCTGAAAACCCTTAAAATTTTGAAAGCCCGGGCCTTTCAAAATTTTAAGGATTTTAAGGAATTTAAGGCTTTTTAAAGTTCTTAAAATCCTTAAACTCCTTAAAATTTTGAAAGAAAATTAAAATATTTTCCGGAAAGAGGCAGGCCCATTTAAAATTTTCAAAATCCTTACAATCCTTAAAATTTTGAAAGCCCGGGCCTTTCAAAATTTTAAGGATTTTAAGGAATTGAAGGCCTTTTAAATCTCTTAAAATCCTTAAAATCCTTAAAATTTTGAAAGAAAACTAAATCATTTTCCGGAAAGAGGCAGGCCCATTTAAAATTTTAAAAATCCTTAAAATCCTTAAAATCCTTAAAATTTTGAAAGCCCGGGCCTTTTAAAATTTTAAGGATTTTAAGGAATTTAAGGCCTTTTAAATTTCTTAAAATCCTTAAAATCCTTAAAATTTTGAAAGAAAATTAAATCATTTTCCAGAAAGAGGCAGGCCCATTTAAAATTTTAAAAATCCTTAAAATCCTTAAAATTAAAATTTTGAAAGCCCGGGCCTTTCAAAATTTTAAGGATTTTAAGGAATTTAAGGCCTTTTAAATTTCTTAAAATCCTTAAAATCCTTAAAATTTTGAAAGAAAATTAAATCATTTTCCGGAAAGAGGCAGGCCCATTTAAAATTTTAAAAATCCCCTTAAAATCCTTAAAATGTTGAAAGCCCGGGCCTTTCAAAATTTTAAGGATTTTAAGGAATTTAAGGCCTTTTAAATTTCTTAAAATCCTTAAAATCCTTAAAATTTTGAAAGAAAATTAAACCATTTTCCGGAAAGAGGCAGGCCCATTTAAAATTTTAAAAATCCTTAAAATTATTTAAATTCCTTAAAATTTTGAAAGCCCGGGCCTTTCAAAATTTTAAGGATTTTAAGGAATTTAAGGCTTTTTAAATTTCTTAAAATCCTTAAAATTTTGAAAGAAAATTAAATCATTTTCCGGAAAGAGGCAGGCCCATTTAAAATTTTAAAAATCCTTAAAATCCTTAAAATCCTTAACATTTTGAAAGCCCGGGCCTTTCAAAATTTTAAGGATTTTAAGGAATTTAAGGCCTTTTAAATTTCTTAAAATCCTTAAAATCCTTAAAATTTTGAAAGAAAATTAAATCATTTTCCAGAAAGAGTCAGGCCCATTTAAAATTTTAAAAACCCTTAAAATCCTTAAAATTTTGAAAGGCCCGGGCTTTCAAAATTTTAAGGATTTTAAGGATTTTTAAAATTTTAAATGGGCCTGCCTCTTTCTGGAAAATTATTTAATTTTCTTTCAAAATTTTAAGGATTTTAAGGATTTTAAGAAATTTAAAAGGCCTTAAATTCCTTAAAATCCTTAAAATTTTGAAAGGCCCGGGCTTTCAAAATTTTAAGGATTTTAAGGATTTTAAGGGTTTTTAAAATTTTAAATGGGCCTGCCTCTTTCCGGAAAATGATTTAATTTTCTTTCAAAATTTTAAGGATTTTAAGGATTTTAAGAAATTTAAAAGGCCTTAAATTCCTTAAAATCCTTAAAATTTTGAAAGGCCCGGGCTTTCAAAATTTTAAGGCTTTTAAGATTTTAAGGATTTTCAAAATTTTAAATGGGCCTGCCTCTTTCCGGAAAATAATTTAATTTTCTTTCAAAATTTTAAGGATTTGAAGGATTTTAAGAAATTTAAAAGGCCTTAAATTCCGTAAAATCCTTAAAATTTTGAAAGGTCCGGGCTTTCAAAACTGTAAGGATTTTAAGGATTTTTAAAATTTTAAATGGGCCTGCCTCTTTCCGGAAAATAATTTAATTTTCTTTCAAAATTTTAAGGATTTTAAGGATTTTAAGAAATTTAAAAGGCCTTAAATTCCTTAAAATCCTTAAAATTTTAAAAGGCCCGGGCTTTCAAAATTTTAAGGATTTTAAGGATTTTAAGGATTTTAAGGATTTTTAAAATTTTAAATGGGCCTGCCTCTTTCTGGAAAATGATTTAATTTTCTTTCAAAATTTTAAGGATTTTAAGGATTTTAAGAAATTTAAAAGGCCTTAAATTCCTTAAAATCCTTAAAATTTTGAAAGGTCCGGGCTTTCAAAATTTTAGGATTTTAAGGATTTTAAGGATTTTTAAAATTTTAAATGGGCCTGCCTCTTTCCGGAAAATAATTTAATTTTCTTTCAAAATTTTCAGGATTTTAAGGATTTTAAGAAATTTAAAAGGCCTGAAATTCCTTAAATCCTTAAAATTTTAAAAGGCCCGGGCTTTCAAAATTTTAAGGATTTTAAGGGTTTTAAGGATTTTAAAATTTTTAAATGGGCCTGCCTCTTTCCGGAAAATAATTTAATTTTCTTTCAAAATTTTAAGGATTTTAAGGATTTTAAGAAATTTAAAAGACCTTAAATTCCTTAAAATCCTTAAAATTTTGAAAGGTCCGGGCTTTCAAAACTTTAAGGATTTTAAGGATTTTAAGGATTTTTAAAATTTTAAATGGGCCTGCCTCTTTCCGGAAAATAATTTAATTTTCTTTCAAAATTTTAAGGATTTTAAGGATTTTAAGAAATTTAAAAGGCCTTAAATTCCTTAAAATCCTTAAAATTTTGAAAGGTCCGGGCTTTCAAAACTTTAAGGATTTTAAGGATTTTTAAAATTTTAAATGGGCCTGCCTCTTTCCGGAAAATAATTTAATTTTCTTTCAAGATTTTAAGGATTTTAAGGATTTTAAGAAATTTAAAATGCCTTAAATTCCTTAAAATCCTTAAAAAAAAATTAAAAGGCCCGGGCTTTCAAAATTTTAAGGATTTTAAGGATTTTAAGGATTTTTAAAATTTTAAATGGGCCTGCCTCTTTCTGGAAAATGATTTAATTTTCTTTCAAAATTTAAGGATTTTAAGGATTTTAAGAATTTAAAAGGCCTTAAATTCCTTAAAATCCTTAAAAAAATTTTGAAAGGTCCGGGCTTTCAAAATTTTAAGGATTTTGTGGTCCTTTTAAAATTTTGGAAAACCCCTAAATTCCTTAAAATCCTTAAAATTTTGGAAGGCGAAGCAGGACCGTCAAATAACGCATAAAGGTCCTACATACATATATATATATATGGGTTTTAGCTTGGGGTTGAGGGTTTTGGGGGACTTCGGGCTTCTTACAAGCCCAGGGGCTCATGTAGAGGCCATGGTGGTGATACAGCATGGACGTGACGCCATCGAAGCGGAAACCGTCGCAGTTGTACTCCTTTTGAAGATTGAAGGGCTCCCAACAGCCCTAAACCCTAGACCCTAAACCCTATAAACCCTAAAAACACTAGACCCTTTCCCTAAAACCTAACCCTAGACACTAAACCCTAAACCCTAGACACTCAACCCTAAACCCCTCGACCCCTGAAACCCCAACATCTAAAAGCGCTAGCGCGCCGCCTGCACTTGCCGAGCCTGGTCCGAGCTCGTATACCCTACGGGGGCTGGCTACTTATACCCTGTGTATACTACTCGAGTAATCGACTCGAATCACGGATCTCACACCCTTTTAGATAAGGGTTCCCTAAACCCTAAACCCTAAACCCTAAACCCTGATTCAGTCCCTTCTGAACAAGAACAGGTAGAGCGTCCGAGAATGGGTCTACGGGAAGCCAGATCAATCCAGCGGTTCCCTTGGCACCTTTCTCCCCTCCGTCTAAACCCTAAACCCTAAACCCTAAACCCTAAACGCTATACCCTAAACCCTAAACCCTTAACCCTTAACCCCTGAACACTGAACCCCTAAACCCCAAAGGTTTACGGTTTAGAGGGGTTAAGGTTTAGGGGCGTATAAGGTAAACACTAAAACCCCAGGATGGCCCTTGAAACCCTCTGAAAAATATTCCTGAATATGGTCCTCTAGGGTTTAGGGTTTAGGGTTTAGGGTTTAGGGTTTCGGGCTACATCCCAAGGGCCTCCCGAGAACCCCATGCTCAATCCTTGCGCCCGACCTTCTTTAAGGACTGGACCTGGGGCGTCCTCTTGATTCCCGGGACTCTATTTACGTACGGTTTAGTAGTAGCCACCCTTAGTTAGTAGGTAGAACACTTAAAACCCATAAAACCCCTAAACCCTAAACCCTAAATCCAAGGTAAAGAGGGTCCCAGGCCTACTTTACAGAACTTACCTACTCAGCACCTTGGTAGCCCAGAAGCCATATTCCAATAAGGGCACCCTTTTTCGGGGGTTGGTTACAACGGTTGGTTGCTTTATAAGGGAGCCTTGAATTTAGGATTAAAAGGGTGCCCTTTTTGCTTCAAGGGGTTCATAAGGGAACCTGAGCCCCAAAAAAAGAGGGGACAAGGGCACTACTGGGCATCCTGGTTCTAAAAGGTCTTTTCAACCTAGTTGGGATGTGAAGGAGTAAATGACAACCTCAACTCGGGAGGTTCATTCAAGCCCCAGACCTAATCACTAATCATGATACCTCTAAGGACGTAGTTTCCTTATTGGGCGTAGGGTTTAGGGTGAATAACCTACACCCCAATACATTTTCAGGAATAGCTAGTGCCCCAAAAGGGTAGGCCCGCTCAACACTCCTCCAGCCACCAGCGAAGGTTGGAGAGCAAGTACCTCTGCGGATTCCGTGTCAAAGCCCTAAACCCTAAACCCTAAACCCTAAACCCTAAACTCTAAACCCAGGGGTTACATAGGGGAATAAGATTTAAGGGTCCCTTCTAGCGGTCTCTCCTTACGATACCTCTGAAGCGAAAGCTTGGAGCGCCCCGAAACCTCAAACCCGAAACCTTGAATTCCTGTTGAAGCCGAGGGACTTAAGAGCTTAAGGGTTTAGGGTTTAGGGTTTAGGGCGTAGGTTTTTAGGGCGCAGAACTATAAAAGCCTGGCGCCCAGGTCAGAATCTCCTTCGACATACTCAGGGGCCCCTCGGAATCACGACTTGAACACTCTAAGGACTCTGACTCTTATTTCAACTTACTTTTCTTCTTTTGGTTTTATTGTGTTTGGCTGCTTTTTTGCGGGGAGGGGGGGCCCCTTACACCATCCTGGGTTTAGGGTTTAGGGTTTAGGGTTTAGGGTTTAGGGTTTAGGGTTTAGGGTTTAGGGTTTAGGGGTTAGTTTCCACGGACTTGAAGATCCAGCTAGGTCCCTGAAACACTGAAGTCCAGGGCCTGACAACCTCAACCCCTGGGAGGGCTGTTTAGGGTTTAGGGTTTAGGGTTTAGGGTTTAGGGTTTAGGGTTTAGGGTGTAGGGTTTAGGAGTTTGGGGCTTATAGAGGGTTGGGGTGCCTTGTGGGGCAATAGAACTGCAATAGGGGAGTTCTGGGCTGTGAAGGTTCAAAGCTGATGGGGTTTGTCACTCTGGGGCTTCGGTTTGCTATAGGGTTTAGGGTTTAGGGTTTAGGGTTTAGGGTTGTAAAAAGGTGTTGGGTTGAGCCGATAAAACCTAAAAGCTCTACATGGGCCTAGTGCCCAAAACCCCTCAAGCCACTGAAGCCCTCGCACCGGGAACGCCCACAGCCGAAATCCCTTTAAACCCTACTCCCTAAAATCCCCCTGAACCCTAAAATCCCCCTAAACCCTAAAGCCTACAAACCCCCCCAAACCCTACAATCCCCCAAAACCCTAAAGACCCCCTGAACCCTAAGCGCCAAACCCGAAGGCCGAGACCCTAAAGGCCCACACCCTATAAACAGCCTAGAACCGCAGAATCCCTAAACCAATCAAAGTACACCCTAAGCCACTGTTGGCTTCAGAACCCCCCCCCCCCACACAAAAAAAAAACAAGAGTAGTAACCCTAAACCCTAAACCCTACACCCTACACCCTAAACCCTAAACCCTAAACCCGAAAGCCCTGAAAGCCCTGGGAGCCCTGAGAGCTGGCCTGAGAACCTCGTAGTTCTTGTAGCAATACAAGCCTCAGCTGCTTTCTGTTCATGTTCGCCTTCTCCGGACTTCCATCCCTCCCCCCCCCCGCCCCGCCCCAATTTGGGGGTTTAGGGTTTGGGGTTTAGGCTTTAAAAAAAAATATATATTTGTTGATCTGGAGTCGCCAAGGCGAGTGGAATCACCACCAGAGTTTAGGGTTTAGTGTTCAGGGTTGAAGTGTTCACTTGGTCAGTTCTCGAGAAAGTGGTCCTTTCTGGGGATCATCGAGACCTGCCACGCGCGTACAACGCACTGTGAATGGTATGGCCTCGCCCTGGGTGCTCTGGGAAGGCACAATGATGAGGCCCATCCGCAAGAGAAAGGTGATGTCGGCATGGCCGGAGCCCACTTGATACCCCGCCGTCCGCAACATCGAACCCTGGCAAGTCCTTTGTACGCTTCATGAGCGCAAGCGATCCGCGGTACTCAGGGTTTTCGAGACAACCGAACATCGACGTTACCATGCCGGCTATTTGCGCCTCAGTTTGACTTGAACCCCTTCATTTGCTTTGAGGGAGGTCACCTTTTTATCTCCAGATCCCAATGCCTTTGCTTGATGACTCATTGCATTAAGGGATGCATTTGAGACTCCTAGGGTACGGGGCACCTCTAGAAAGTTTCTGCAACCATGAAAACCAGCAACAAATCGAGGGCGCCTAAGTTGAAATACAAAAGGGCAGCAAAAGACATTATTTAGGGTACCCCAACCAAGGGGCCATCATGTTGAGAACTGACCATCTAGGCTTCTCCGGAACTCCCCCCCCCACATTTGGGGTTTAGGGTTTAGGGTTTAGGGCTTACGGCCAAGAATCGATGACCTAAAGTACTTGGTAGAGATTGGCTCTGTCAAGCCCAAACCCCACAGGTCGAGGCAGGGTTCTTGGGCTGAGGCATGAAGGTGGTAGTACTGAACCTACCTGAGGGTTTAGGGTTTAGGGTTTAGGGTTGAGGATCGACCACCTCACCACACTGCAGCTCCGCACCTAGGGTGCCTGTGAGACACACTGAAACCCAAGACCCCAAGCCAAAGCAGCCCCGGAAAGCCATGGATCCTAAATCCTAACCCCCAAACCCCTAACCCCCAAACCCCACACCCTAAACCCCAAACCCACAACCGTAAACCCCAAACCTGCCAGCAGGCGTGAGTCCCAGAGCTTGTGGTAGCCACGCTCCCCAGTCATGAAGTATCTGAAGTGTGGGGCACAGGGTTTGCAGTGGACGGTTTGGGAACCCCAAACCCTAAACCCTAAACCCTAAACCCTAAACCCTAAACCCTAAACCCTAAACCCCTAACTGCCTAAACTTCAAGCTCTCAAGGATGAGGGGGAGTGAAGCTTCAGGGTGTAGGCCTCAGTGCCCCGACCACCAGAATCCCGCCTTGCTTTGAGGCTTCGGAAATAAGGGCTTAGGGTTTAGGGTTTAGGGTCTAGGGTCCAGGGTTTAGGGCTTAGAGGGCTTTGGGATTCGGGTCCCTAGGGGTTTAGGGCTTAGGGTTTAGTGTTCAGGGTTTAGCAATAAGGATTTAGGGTTTAGGGATCAGGGTTTCAAGTTTAGGGTCTGGTCAGGGTGTGCTTTGCTGGCGTGGAACTCCTTTGTGTAAGCATCAGCGTTAGGCTCAGCCTCTAAGCCCCAACAGGGTTTAGGGTTTAGGGTTTCGGGTTTAGACCCTAAATCCTGAACCCTGAAAGCCCCCAAAAAAGCTGAACGCCACAGAAAGCCTAAACACCCTGAACCTAAACCCTTCCCTTCCCCCAACACGCCCCTTGAAACAACATTATGTGTTTAATATTCCTTTAACCTTGATGAACAAAACTGAAGAAGAATCCCATAGGGGACGGCAGGTTAGGTTGGAACCTATATGAAAGTTTGAGGGAGGGGATTAGGGTTTAGGGCTTGGGGTTGAGGGTTTCGGGTTTAAGGTTTAGGGTTTAGGGTTTGGGGTTCGAGGTTTACACAACTCTGAGTCATGAGCATGGAGGCGAGGCGTGCCCACCAGTGCGCGGACCAGCCACCCCCGAATTGGTTCACGAGGTAAACGAAGAACTCTTCGTTCCGCTGGAACACGGCGAAGCCAATGTCATCCCGGCGCGTCCGAATTGATGTGTGCGCGCCTTTCACATCCACTGGTGCGCGCGCGCTCGGGCTCCTCCCTTGCCCCAGCCCCATCCCTAAACCCCAGACCGCAAAACCTCTAAACAACCCAGAACCCGAAACCCTGAGCCGTAGGCCCGAAACCCTAAAGACTGAGCCAAAATCCGACAGCCCTAAACCCTTTAAACCCGAAGCCCCAAGCCCTAAACCCCAATATCCCTAAACCCTAAACCCCCAAGCCTATAAACCCGAAGCCCCAAGCCCTAAATCCTAAAATCCCTAAACCCTTAGTCCCGAAACCCCTCGACCCTGTTCGAGGTATCAGTGTGGTCGCAGTCCCAGTGTCGTTAAACCCTAAGCCCAAACCCGCCAACGCCAACTGCAGCCCCTCTCGTCCCCTTTAACCTTTCTTTTTGCCCTAAACCCTAAACCCTAAACCCGAAACCCTAAACCCTAAACCCTTTCACCCTGAACCCTTTTAACTTTACCCTAATTAATTTATCAACCCCTAAACCCTAAACCCTAAACCCTAAACCCGTGTGGGACCCTATTGCAGCTGGGGGTCTTTAATGGAAACTGCTCCCTAGGCAAGCCTTGAACCCGAACCCCTCAGCCTCAAAAAAAACCCTAAACCCTAAACCTTAAACCCCTATGCCCTAGCTCGAGGAACCATACTACCCTCGGGGCTTCCTGGGAATTTGTGGTCTTTAGGGTGTTTCGGGTTTCGGGTTTAGCATCAGAGCTTAGGGCAGTTTAGGTTCAGGGTTTAGGGTTTAGGGTTTAGGGTTAAGGGTTTAGGGTTAAGGGGAATTCCCTAAACCCTAAACCCTAAACCCTATACCCTATACCCTAAACCCGCAAGTTCGGGGACTCCGATGCCCTCGGCTGCCAAGGCACGATTCGCCCTCCGGTTGGCCAAAGTCCATGCCTTGTTTTGAGTCTAACTTTTTGCAGGGTTTAGGGTTTAGGGTTTAGGGTTTAGGGTTTAGGGTTTAATTAGGGTTTAGCATGACGGTTTAGGGTTTAGGGCGAGGACTAGGGCTTCGGGTGTCAGGGTTGTTTTGCAAAAGGGCTTAGGGTTGCGGAATTTTGCATTGGGGCTTGTAACGGGGGGTTTAGGATTTGGGGTTTGTAAAGGCACGGCACGACAATGCTATGCCGTCCTCGTGGCTGCAGGTCTTCAAGCGTTAGGCCTACTTTCATCCTACACCCTATAAACCCTGTCAACCCTATAAACATGGGGAAAAAACACAGACCCTGAACCCAATAAACCCCTAAACCCTAAACCCTATACACCCTAAACAAACAAACGCCCCAGGGAATGTGGCTGACCTTGCGCAGACATCAGGATTCTGTCGTCTCTCACCTCTAAAAGCCTAAACCCTAAACCCTGAACCTCAACCTTAAACCCTAGCCCTAAGCCCTAAACCCAAAACCAAAACCCTAAACTCTAAACCCTAAACCCCGAACCCAGAACCCTGAACCCTCATCGGAAAGCAGGGGCGAAATCTCCACAAAGCCAGGAAGCCGTTGAGCCCGTCATCCGCGTTGCTCGAAACGTGAGAATGGACGAGATCAATGAGCCTTGGGTCGAAGCTTTGACGTTTGCGGGCTTAGGGTTTGGGCTTTAGGGTTTTTGTGGTTGAGGGCTTAGATCTTGGCACAACACGCGATACATGGTGTTAGCCTGAAGAGACACGCTGCCCCCCGCCTCCCCCCCAACTTACTTCTCTCAGACACCAAGAAACGAGGCTTAAGCTTGCAGAGCTTGCACGAAACCATAAAATAAGAGACCACAGCTTCAGCACCCGGAGCTGGAGAAGTAAGAGCCCCTGAATGGCCCATAGGGGTAGCGGCAGTCCCTGAGGCAAAAAAAGCACTCAACATGAGGATCATGAAAGAAGTTGGGCACAGCCCTTAGAAGCTTAGGCTTAGTTGCCCAATATCCTGGCTTGAAAAAACAAACTTTTCTTTTAGTAGAGGTTTAGTATACCCAAAAGTTTAAACTTCACCTATTGGGCTCCTAAGTAGGGGCCCAGGGTCTGAACTAGCTACGCCTACTTCTGGGGGCGGCGCCTGAACCGAACAAACATATAACGCTCCTACGGGAGGAGCTCGCGAACAAGCTAGTCCTACTTGTGAGGGCCCATAAAGTATACCCGAAAGCGAAGATTTAATGCCAACGCCTACAGTCCAAACCTTAGAGGTGCTTCAATGCTGCCGCACGGCACAAGCATGCCAAGGCGGTGTGCCTCTTCCACCAAAGCCTCAGCGCACACTTCGTTAGACGCGGATCCAAGCCTGGGATTCATACTTAAAGGGCTCAGGGCTCATGGCTGAAAGGGACCCTAATCGCCAAACCGTAGACCCTAAATCCTGAACCACTGGGCGTCTGCAGGGACTAGGTTCAGAGGAAGGCCCCCCCACCCACTAAACCGAAAGCCGAAAAGCCCTAAAAAACACCAAAGCCCCCAAAAGCACCTAGTAAAACCCCCCAAGCCCCGTAAGTCTTCCCTTCAAAAAAACCAACAACAAAGCCCTAAAACCCCGAAAGCCCTGTAAATCTCCCCGTCAAAAACAGCAACAATAGCGCCCTAAAAGGCAGGGGCTTCCCCCACCCCCCCCCCCCGCCTTGAACTCGTCTGGCGTACCGGAACGCGAAGACACAGCGAAGGGTGAGGTGACGTGGTAGCCAAAGGAGCCTCATGTGGGCTTTCATACAATAGGCCTTACGGTTTAGGGTTTACCCTTTTGGGGGATCGGGGGGGGGGGGGGGGGTCCCTTTAAGGGGATTCTATTTCTATGTGGGGTACAGGAGGGGCTTAAGGGCCTTGAGGGCTTTAGAGTTTTGGGTTTCGGGGTTCAGGGTTCAGGGATCTGATCTGGACCCTCAAGCCTAAACCCTCAACCCTAAACCCTAAACCCTCAACCCTAAACCCTTGCTGGCTGGAAGCCGTAGTAGGAGTGCTCCATGATGGCCATCAGTTGCACCTCGGGGTTGAGTTCAAGGGCTGCTAGGGTCTAGGGTTCTAGGGTTTAGGGTTTTAGGGTTTAGGGTTTTGGGTTTGGGTTCTAGGGTTCTAGGGTTCTAGGGTTTTAGGGTTTTAGGGTTTTAGGGTTTTAGGGTTTTAGGGTTTTAGGGTTTTAGGGTTTAGGGTTTAGGGTTTTAGGGCTAAAGTTTCTTATCTGGTGATATGGGTCGTAGGAATTGCGGTTTTAGGGCTTAGGGGCTCTTCTGTTATGGAGCTGTATAGGAGTTGGGCGGAGGGCAGGGGGCCTAAATTAGGCCTTGTTTGAAAAGCCAATATGTTCTACTGCCTAGCACATGCCCGAACATGCTTGAAGACTAAATGCTTTATAGGCTATAGGCCACACATGTGCTGACAACTCCCTACCTCCCCGCGTCTGAGGATTCATCACATGGCGCCCACGGCGGCCACACCACAGAAAGGGTTTCGGGTTCAGGGTTCAGGGCTTAGGGAGGTTGTAGTGGTTAGTTTTAAGATTTGTCCAACCTGGTGGGTGGCAGACATGCCAGGGTCTAGGTATTTGTTTTAAGAATTTAGTCTCAAGGGCGTCAGGTTTGCGACATTGGACGCTTCGTCCCCCCACCCCTGGGACCTCAATGTTGACCAACCTGAACGTCTCCGGCCCAGGCGCACAATTGTAGCCAGCCTCCTTGATGCGCGGCAGCACATCGCGGGCGAACTCCAAGTAGCTGTTGCATTTGGGCTCCGTGGAGGACATCCCCACATGTGCCTCGTAGATGCCTCGGCGGAACGCTTGTGTGTCCCGTTCTCTTACGGAGGCTGGGCAGCTATATAGGGTGCGCCAAGAATTGAACGGAACTTAGGGGACTGCCCACTTGCGCTGTGTTGGATGGCCCTTAAACCCTCTGAATCCTCTGAAAAAAAGTCCTAAACACGATCCTCTTAAACCCACTAAGAGAAAATAACAAGTATCCCAATGGCCTACCTAGTGGAGAACTGGGTCCCCTATGATGCTGTGCTTGCTTTCGGGATAACCTTGTGTTTGCTTTCGGGTTTCAGGTCTGCTTCTTGGCGCTTACTTGGGTACAGGGCTTCCTTCCAGGCCAGCTACATCCTCTAAGCCCCAAACCCCAAACCCCAAACCCTAAACCCTCAACCCCAAACCCCAAACCCCAAACCCTAAACGTCCCAACCGGGGCCCCCAAGATACGGAGGGAGCTCGGCAAGGCGGGCCGCGCCGCCTGAAAGCCTGTTTTGACAGCGTTTACTTGGAGGTTCATGGTACCTATTAAACCCATTATATCTGCACTAGGGTTTAGGGTTTATAGGGTTTAGGGCTTAGGGTTTAGGGTTCAGGGTTTAGGGTCTATTATAACAGTACTTATGGCCCACTTATAAGCCCCTTAAGTGCCCTAATATGGTTATAAGTACAGTTATAGAAGTACAGGTATAATTGGTTAATAAGTACCATGAACCTCCAAGTAGGGTTACGGGTTTGGGGGGTCTCGGGGTTGACGGTACCGGGTTTAATTTTTGGGGTTCTCGCAGATGTACAGCCCCCAAGACTGGGAGGGCGACTGATTGTCACGACAGAGCAAAGTTGGGGTGGTCGCATTCTGCATCAGACTCTCTCTTCTCATGGCTTTGCTTCAAGATGGGTTTACCCGAAGGATTTATGTGCCTACATAGTATATACTTGGGCCCTCAAGCTAGTATAATATAGAAACCCCCCCCCCCCCCCCCAAGGCCTAAGTGGATACTATATAGGTACATGGATCCTTAGGGTTCTGGTTTAGGGCTTCGGGCGCTTAAGGTTTAAGGCTCAAGGAACGACTTGCCTAAACCCTAACCCTAAACCCTAAACCCTAAACTCCAAACCCTAAGCCCTAAGCCCTAAGCCCTAAGCCCTAAACCCTAAACCCTAAACCCTAAACCCTAAACCCTAAACCCGTACAACATCGTCCGGGTCCGGCCTTCGAAGCAGTAGTCGTCCTGCCCGGCCTCTACGGCAACCACACAAGCGACTGAGACACCCTTTAGGGTTTAGGGTTTAGGGTTTAGGGTTTAGGGTTTAGGGTTTTGGGTTTTGGGTTTAGAACCCTGAACCCTAAATCCTTCCCAGACCGAAATTTCGAAAGCACGAACTGTCACAAACAAATCCTAAGCCCTAGAACCATGGCCACCCTAATCCCGCCATGAAAACACTCTTGAAAAGGATTCTCAAACTCTGTATCGGAAAACAACAAGCAGCTGTAAATCCAAGGCTAAGCCAGGCTAAGCCGTGTAAACCGTAGACCCGCAACAAGTGCCCCAAGGAGCCATAATATACGAACTCTCTTTGTAGTGAGGAGTAACGAGGGCTGTGTTGAAATTATTCGCTTGTGTGGCTAAGTGTGTTGAGCCTTCGTAACCAAAGTCAAAAGGGCGCCCCTTGTTCGTCAGGATTCCGGGTTCACATTGCGGCTCAGTTTTGTCTGTGCAATGGCTGAACCTGGTTGCAAACCATCCCCCCCTCTGCACAAGCTGCCGGCAACGTTTCTGCCTATGTAGTCATCAGGCTTCCATGTTTGGTAAATGTAAAAAGATACCCCAAAACCTACAAAAAGGGCATTTGTTTTGCATATTGGGGGGGGGTTAAGATTTACGTAGGCTTGATTGAAGGAGCATGTGGTACAGATTCTGACATGGTTCTGGCCTCTAGGGATGTGAGGATTATAGGCTTCATGGTTGAGCCATTGAGTTAAAAGGCGCTTAAGATTTACAGGTTTAGGTTTCGGGTAACTAAGCGGGTGCGTCATGGCCCTAAGATTCTCAGACCCTGAGAGCACTAGCTCAGGGGCCCAGTGATTTTCAGCATCTGCCCATTTTTTGATTGGTTACTTTAGAAGAGAACCTTGAACCAAAAAAAATAAAAAGGGCACCACTGGGCTTTCAAGCTATTTGGGGTTTCCTGATGCTTCTGGGGTTTGAGGTCCGAACAATAACGCCAAACTTCGAAGCAAAAACTGCACGCGGCCCTCGCTCCTGCGACGGGTCCCAGTAGTAGCCGTCGTACGTCGAGCCGAACTTTCCTGGTGCGCCCTAAATCTTAGAGAACTGGAACCCGAAAACTGTAAACCATTGAACGTGAATCCTGAAGCCCTAAGTGGCCCTAAGTGGCCCTAAGCCTGAAAAAAAAAAAAACAACTGAACCCTATGAAACCCTAAACCCTGAGTACGTAGCCCTCTTAAACCCTAAACCTTCAACCCTAGCCCCTGGTCTAGTCAGGGTTTAGGGTTTAGTTTTGAGGATCCACATACCTTTATGTTCAGCCAGTTTGGGGCCCTTGGGCCGTGGTCGTTCGACAGATAGCCTGTGGCTCCTCTGTACAGCCAGTTTAACCCCAGGTCTAGGCAGGAGGCGGTAGAAGTTGCAGTAGAGAGCTAGCTCCCAGAACCCTAAACCCTAAACCCTAAACCCTAATCCCTAAACCCCAGAAAGATGTTACCCTTACTCAACTGTATGAGGCCAACAAGTGAAGAAGCAAAAGAGCGCTGACTTGAAGAAGCGGCCTACACAATGAAAGCTAGGGGAAAATGAGGAGTGGAAGGGTTGAAGGCATAAAGTAAAGTCGCCGGGGACGTCCGGGCCTTGCCGGTGCTCACAAGCTGAGCGTTCTTTCGGGTTTAGGGTTTAGGGTTTAAGGTTGAGTGGTCAAAGAGGCGATATGGTCAGTTCTCAAAATGATGGTCGGTTTTTGGGCACCCTGAATAATAGGGGCCGCCTGATACTAACCTCAAAAGGGAGCATATTGTAGAGAGCTGACCATAATGTTACATTGCAAACCCTGTAATCCCCAAACCCGTACCCTAAAGAACCCGAAAGCCTAAACCCGAAACGGTAAACTTTAAGTCCTACTGAACCCAAAACTCGAAACCCCCAACCCTAAGCCCGAAACAGCCCTAAAACCCGAACCCGAAACCCTGAACCCCAAATGCTGCTGAACTCTAAGCCCGAAACCCTAATACTAAAACCCTAAACCCCAAACCCTTAGACCCTCAAGCGCCCTAAACCCTAAACCCCTAAACCCCAAACCCTAAACCCTAATGTGCCCTCAACACTTGCACAGACTGCCCGCCTAAGTCCGGACACGACCAGCGGATCCACGCAGGCACCTCTGGCTGTATTTGAAGGGAAGGAAGCAAGGGGGTTTAGGGTTTAGGGCTTAGGGTTTAGGGCTGGGGGTTTAGGGTTTAGGGTTTAGGGTTTAGGGTTTAGGGTTTAGGGTTTAGGGTTTAGGGTTTAGGGTTTAGGGTTTAGCGTTCAGGGTTTAGCGTTCAGGGTGTAGGGTTTGTAGGGTTCAGGATGGTTCAGGTTCTGTGCCACACTCCCGAACACCCGTGAGATCCCCCGGAAAGCCTAAAACTTAGGGCTCTTCCCTAAGGCTCCAAATAGCCCCCAAAGTAGGTAGGATTTACAGACGTTAGACCCCAACGTAGGTATTATTAGTATACTTGGAGCCTTAGGGCTCTTGGGCTTGGGCTTACATTCGTGCATGGGTGTGTTGTTTTGTTTTTTTTTGGGGGGGGGAGTGATCTGATTCACAGGCCGTTGCGCGAAAATCTGGGGAGTATTTTGCTACTATAGTTGAGGCAATGCCTACACGACTTTCACCAAGCCCAAGCAACTATGCTTGGGGGAAGGGTTGAGGGTTTAGGGTGGAGAGTTTCGGTTTTTTAGGGTTTAGGGTTTAGGGTTTAAGGTTTAGGGGCTCTCTTGGTAACGACTTTTCAGATGGCCGCGACGGACGGCTTACCACCTGCGACTTCTCAGCCTGCTCAGAGGCTGGACGGCCAACATGTGCGGGTCTGCGAAGAGAAGGACTTCGAAGACGAAGCTGCTTCCGGTAAACTAGGCGAAGAAGAAGCGAGCGCAGCTGGGAACCTTCGTTGAACTCTCCAGAAGTTCTCTTCTCCAACCTTGGAAAGGCCGGAACCCGCGAGAACCTGTGGATTGCCCAACTGAGAGAGGTGAGGTGTAGGGTTTAGGGTTTAGGGTTTAGGGCTTAGGGCTTAGGGCTTAGGGCTTAGGGCTTAGGGCTTAGGGCTTAGGGCTTAGGGTTTAGGGTTTAGGGTTTTGGGTTTGAGGTTTAGGGCTTTCGGCCTCAAATCTGCCCTTGGGTGAGCACCTTCGGACCGACAACTCGGATGGAACATGTGGTCCGTCGAGGTAAGCACTGGATATGCTGATCGACGCAGTATACTTGGAGGTTCATGGTACTTACTAACCAGTTATAACTGTACTTACTAACCCCACTTATAATACCCCTAAAGGGCCTTTTAGGGTTATTAAGCTCCATGAACCTCCAAGTACCCCCGAAACCCCCAACGCCCTAACTATCAAATCCCTAAACGGGGGAAGAGGACTAAAACCCTAGCTGCCCCAAACCCTAAACCCTAAACCCCTCAAACCCCCCCCAACTACCAAAAAGCCCAGACAAACAAAGAGATCTGATGGCCCAAGGCACGCGATGGACCGTGGAGCCTAAGCATCTGGAGAGGTCAATGGCTGAGGGTTTAAAGCTTTGGGGTTTAGGGTTTAGGATTGGATTATCAAAGCAATAAACCCTCAAATGAGCCTTACTGGCTTTCGGGGAACCACCCCCCCCCCCCCCCCAATTCCCCCCGAGACAAAAAAGGTCAAAGGCAGACACAACCCTAAACCGAAACCCTAGGCAACCCTAAACCCTTCAAACCCTGAACCCTCAACCCTATAAACTCTAAACCCCCAAGCTAGAAGCGCACTCTTGTCATCCCAGGGTGCTTTGATAGGGAATATATACTTGGGACCTCCAGGTTACGGAAACTTGAAGAGGGTCTAGGGTTTAGGGGTTTAGGGTGTAGGGTTTAGGGGTTTAGAGTTCAGGGTTTGGGGTTTAGCAGGTTTTTCCTGATTTGTCTGTAGTACCCTCAAGAAGACACCCCGTGTATGCACCCACCAAAGCGTCATCTACACCCACCAGTAGCAAGGCAAGAAAAGCCTTCCGCCTCACAAAAGTCTCCTAGGCTGGCCTTCGACGCTTAAAGGGTTCAGGTTTGTAGGGTTTAGGCTTTGGTCAAAAGATCCCCTGAACCTCTTGGGTACTAGCCTTTCAGGGTTTCAGGGCTTCCGGCCTCCTTCCGGTCTCAGCGTTTCAGGATTCAGGGTTGACCCTCCTAATCCCTAACTCCTAGTGAGCCTAAACCCTGAAGAGGCACCGTCGTGCTTGGTGGCGCAGAACTTGACCCTCGTGCGGTGGGCGATGGCCTTCGCTGGCAGCGTGACCTCAGGGAAAACCGACCGTGGCCCCCTGTTTGAAAGCTTTACTTGGAGGTTCATGGTACTTACTAGCCAGTTATAACTGTACTTATAACCCCACTTATAATACCCCTAAAGGGCCTTATAGGGGTTATCCCTATTATGAGTAGGGTGATAAGCCCAGTTATAAGTGGTTATTAAGTCCCATGAACCTCCAAGTAGGGTTTGGGCTAGGGAGACCGTGGCCCGGTTTTTGAAGCTTTAGGGTTTGGGCTTTCGGGTTTCGGATTTGAGCCTAGACCGTTCTTGGCACCTCTGCAAAACAAGTAGGATGTTGTCATGGTCCCAGAAATAATCGATAAGAATCAGAATGTGTTCTGAAGCCTAAGCCCTAAACCCCAACCCTGGTGTCCACTCTGAAGTAAAAGCATGACGAATCTCCTGAATCCTACAGTCCCCTCACTGAGTCCCAAAATTCAGGATTCCTGGTTTCGGCCCCGAAATCCCAGACCTCAAACGCTACCTGGAGGTTCATGGGTACTTATAACCCCAATTCTAAGTCTACTTATAACCTACTTGGGGGGACTTTGGGGTTTTATAAGTACAGTTTTAGTTAGAGTTATAAGTGCCCATGAACCTCTAAACCCTAAACCCTAAACCCTCAACCCCAAAGCCTAAGACCTAAACATCGAGTTTGGGCCTCCCATGTGCCGAAGGCGTCACGAGCGAGCGGGGTCGCGCCCTGCTTTGGGTATAGGGGTTAGGTTTGGGGTTTAGGGTTTGGGGCTTAGGGTTTAGGGTTGGCGTTGAGTGTTCAGGATTTAGGGGCTTTAGGAATCTAGGGCTTTAGGTTTAGGGTTTGGCGATTTAGGGGTTAGGGCGAGAATTCCCCGAACCCTGAGCCCCAATCCCTCAAGATGCACCCTACATCGCCTCGACTCATTCTTAGGAGCCCAATAGGCCCGATAGGTGAGCTTTAAACTTTTTGGGTATACTAAACCCCTACTAAAAGAAAAGTTTAAACTTTTAAAACCAGTGTATTGGGCAACTAAGGATTCTGCACGCCTGCATCCCTCAACCCTGAAGCCTTAAGCCCTAACCCGGAACCCAAGGCCCGAAATCCTAGACCCCGAAGCACACGGCTTGTGGTTCGGGGTTTAGGGTTGAAGGTTTAGTGGTTGGAATCTCTGATGTTCGTCGTTTTTTGAGGTCTGGAGTTCAAGGCTTTTTTCCGGAATGACTAGGGTCCAGGGTCTCGGGCGTTACAAGGCTGTTTTCAATGGCGCCCCAAATTGGGGACCCATCTCAGCCCTGCATATTGATCCCCCCCCCCCCCCCCCGCCCTTTCCCTAAACCCTAAACCATAAACCATAAAACCCTAAACCTGTTAATCCTGAACCCTAAACCCTAAAACCCCAAAACCCCAAAACCCCAAAACCCCAAAACCCCAAAACCCCAAAACCCCAAAACCCCAAAACCCCAAAACCCCAAAACCCTAAAACCCTAAAACCCTAAAACCCTAAAACCCTATACCCTAAAACCCTAAAACCACAAACCCTAAACCCTCATGAAATGGTCTTGGGCTCTGCGGGCAGAGCCTCGTCCCAGTTGTTGAAGTCCCCGACCAATGACCTGGATGCAGCTGGGTCGGCGGCCCCGAAACCCTGCACCCTAAACCCTAGGCCCTTCTAAGCCCTGAAATTAAGCCCTAAACCCTAACCCTAAACCCTAAACCCTAAACCATGCAAATGTTTCGGGCTTGCGGATTTAAGGGACATTTAAAGCGCTGGGCCCCCTAAACCCCCAGACGCTGGGCCCTAAGCATCAGGTCATGGAGATTGACGGGGTCGAAACACAAGATTTAGGGGCTTTTGTCTAGGGTTTAGGGTTTGGGTTTTAGGGATTAAGGTTTAGGGGCTTTTGTTGAGGGTTTAGGGTTTTAGGGCTTAAGGTTTGGTGCTTAGGTTTTCGGGTTTAGGGCAACTTAGGGAAGCCCCCCAAATGCGAAGTCACAACTTCAACCCACGAGAGCGGCAAACTAAGCCTCCACCCCCAACCCCTAAACCATGAACCCTAAACCCTAAACCCTAAAACCTAAGCCCTAAACCCTAAACCCCAGGGCAGATTTGAGGCCGAAAGCCCTAAACCCTAAACCCAAAACCCTAAACCCTAAAACCTAAGCCCTAAACCCTAAACTCCCCCAAGCCCTGAGCAATGCCCTGAACATCGTCTCAAAGTTCCTCGAGCCCCAATACCCTAAACCCTAAACCCTATAGACCCTAAACCCTAAACCCTAAACCCCCTACCCCCCCCCCCCCCCCCCAACTCCTGCAAACCCAAGCAACAAATCAGAAAAAAAAAAAAAAAAAAAAAAAAAAAAACGTCTGGGCTCGGCACACGGACTTGGCGGGGGGCAGCCACTCCCGGTAAGTAATGGCTCCAGTCTCCTCAACTCGTCATCTACCTTTTTGTGCTTAAGACCCCCCCCCCCCAAAAAAATATGTATATATATATATATTTATATTTATTTATTTATTTGTAGAATTAATTAATCATCCCTATGCTGCCCTTTTTAGGAGCATTATCTTTTGGTTTTTTGGGCGGTTCTTAAGCAGATAGTAGTCATAAGGGGGCCACACCCAGCGAAGCAGGAATAAGGATACCACTTACGGCCCCATGGAGATTGCTTGGAGCCAGACGATGAAGTAGTTGTGGTGGTAGTGGTAGTGGTGGTAGTAGTAGTCGTCGTATATCTACAAAGCATAGCTTTCGGTACACAAGTCCATCACAACACTCGCGCCCTAACCGCATATGGCCAACATTCAGCTTCAAGCTACCTCTTATCAAACCAACTAAGCCGAAAAAGGCTAAGGATCAAAGGTTAAGAGCCCTAAACCCTAAACCCTAAACCCTAAACCCTAAACCCTAAACCCTAAACCCTAAACCCTAAACCCTAAACCCTAAGAGGGACGTGGACATTCTGAAAAGGGCGAACCCGGCCTCTTGCGGTGTGGGGTTGAGGGTTGACGGGAATCCTAGTGCCCGCACTCCTCGTCCTTCGTGAAGCCAAGCCTGCATATGGACTTCTTGGGGTTTAGGGTGTAGGGTTTAGGGTTTAGGGTTTAGGGTTTAGGGAGGGGGGGGGGGGGGCACTAGGCTCTAGGGCTTCAGGGTGCAGGTAACTTACCTAGGCTTGCGCGTAACAACCCTCTGAAAAATATTCCTGAACATGATCCTCTTAAACCCAACACGGGAAAAATGTAAAATGTCCCAAACTGTCCCCGGGGCCTACCTAGTTACTTCCATTCTTGCGTGCTCTTGTCTGGCTGGTTCTTCGTAGGGCATGAGGGAATTAGGTACCCTATATACTCCCTTAAAGGGTGTGTGTATATATATATATATGCTACCCCCCCCAGCGACCTACCCTTTTTAGGCCTTCATACATATATATATATATATATATATATAGGGCCCTAATTCCCTCACTCCCTGCTAAGGACCAGGGGGTTGTTTGGGGGGGGAGAGTGGTGAAGGCTTAGCTTCTACTTGGAGGTTCATGGGACTTAATAACCACTTATAACTGGGCTTATAACCCTACTTAAAAATTGGGAAAACCCCTATAAGGCCCTTTAGGGGTATTATAAGTAGGGTTAGAAGTACAGTTGTAAGTGGTTAGTAAGTACCATGAACCTTCAAGTAGGCGTCTAGCTTTGTTTTGTTAGCCTGGCCATCCTTTGGATTCACAAGCTGGAAGGGTTTAGGGTTTAGGGTTTAGGGTTTGGGGTTTGGGGTTTAGGGTTTAGGGTTTAGGGATTGGGTTTAGGGTTTAGGATTTAGGGCCTATAGGGTTTAGGGCGTCTTGTGAAGGACCACCTGCGGTAGTTTTTGCCTAAATTCTGGTCACCTGTTCTGTAAGCCTACTTCGGGCGATTTCTCAGGGTGCACGAACAGGGGTCATTGTTTTGGGCGAAAGACCTTTCAACTCCCAAAGTTTCGGGCACCTGTTCGTTATGAAAGGAGCTGCTGCCTTTGCCCTAAACAAAAACCGGACCCTATAAACCCTAAACTGCCCTAAACCCTCATGATTCGCAAAGGAACTTGCGGAAGCCCGACGCGAACTCGGTGAGCGACCCAGCTGTCTCTGTGATATGTTTTCCTGGATTCAGGTGCTGTGGTGAACCCTAACCTTGGATTGGTTTGGGGGTCTTTGAACCTCAGTTCTTCCCATACTCCCAGAACCCCTCTACTATAGCCGTGGTACAGGCAATGGTGTTTAGCGTTTGGTGTCGAGATGAACCCTACACCCTACGTACTGTTTGGGGGGGCATCATGGAGCTTGAGGCTGCGGTGCAGGAGAACACGCCCACGAGCCAATGCCTCCTCTTCTATCTGCCTCTGACTCGTGGCTCACGGTTTATAGCTACCCTTAGAGAGCACGACGGCCTCGCGGATTTAGGGTTTAGGGTGCAAGGCTTAGGATATAGGGTTGAGGGGTTTTAGGTGTAGAAAGGGGGCTAAACCCTAAACCCTGAACCCCATACCACAAAGAAAGTGAATAAACAAGTCCACTCCAATTTCAAGTATAGTCCAGAAGCCTTGCACTACAGGCATTTCGACCCCTCAATCTGCGAATCAGGGCTTACAGTTTAGGTTTTAGGGTTTAGGGTTTAGGGTTACAGGGTGTAGGGCTTGGGGTTTAGGGTTTAGGATTTAGGGTTTAGGGTTTAGGGTTTAGGGTTTAGGGTTCAGGGGTTTAGGGTTAAGGGGTTCGGGTTCGAAGCTTCGGCAGCCAAGCTGCGGAGGTCGCTGTACACCTTCCAGCGGTACTCGAAGTGGCCTGCAGGACAGGGGTTGGGGGGATTGCGGGGGTTTAGGGTTTAGGGTTTAGGGTTTAGGGTTTAGGGTTTAGGGTTTAGGGTTTAGGCTTTAGGGTTTAGGCTTTAGGGTTTAGGGTTGAGGGGTTTAGGGTTGAGGGTTGAGGGTTTAGGGGTTTAGGGTTGAGGGTTTATAGGGTTTAGGGTTTAGGGGTTTAGGGGTTTAGGGTTTTAGGGTTTAGGGTGCTTTGGCGTTGGAGCATGAGGTCTTCAGGGCATTCAAGGGTTCAGCGAGTTTTTTTTCAAACTACAGCCGCTTATGAATGCAGGGTCTGGGGTTTAGGGTTTAGGGTTTAGGGCTAGGGTTTGTGATTTTAACATTTAGGGCTTTACGGTTAGGGGCTTCGGGGAGTCAAGGACGACTCGGGTTAGAAAAAGGGCTGCCCCTTCCGGAGCCTAACTCGGAATGCCTTAAACGGGGGGCCTGAGTGTGAACTCTATGAACCCCCAAAAAAACGCCTTAGACCTTAAAACCTTGGAGCCCCTAAACCTCTAAACCCCAAAACAAATCGTGAACTCTAAGCTCTACTACTGGGGGTACCTGACTGGTTCTTCCTTTGGAATGAGGGACTTAGGTACCTCCTAGAGAGACCCATTGAGGGTTTCTAGAAAGGTGCCGAATTCCCTCGTTCCCTAAACCCTAAACCCTACCACTGGGTTTAGGGTTTAGGGTTTAGGAATGTGGCCGTATGGCAGAATCCGGTCATCAGGTTGCCAAAAGGAGGAAGACCTGCTCCGAAAAGGCGAGGACACATACGGGTTCCTTGAAGGTCCGGCGTGCTAGTTGACCAAATCAGCAGCAAAGTTTAGGGTTTAGGGTTTAGGGTTTTGGTATTCGGCTGCAACTGAAGCTGATCCATATTTGGAAGGCAAATCCAATTCCAGCAGACTCCGCTTTCTCACTGGGGAAGCATTCCGCAAATGTGGCACATCAGCTGCATAAGGAAGGACTTGCCCTTTTGCACAAGAAGCCGCGATGTCGGTTGGCTTTGCTGTCGGCGGAAAGAACTCAAACCGTTTTGAGTAATTAACGAAGCAATCAGAGTCGTTCGTTTCCTTGAGGCTCAGTTCTGGGCCTGGAATGTCGCCAACACAGGCAATCATGCGACCACATTTCCGATCAAGACTGGAAGTGAACGCGAAGTCGTCGCCTTTGACGGCAGCAATACATCTTTTCGGCAGGTACTGCCCTTCCGATCCCAAGTTGGCAAGTCAATTGGCGTGTCACAACTTCCTTTAGGATAACTCCTATTTAGGGTTTAGGGTTTAGGGTGCAGGGCTGTCCAGGATGCCGGGCGTTATAGCTTTGGAGCATGAGGTCTTCAGGGCATTCAAGGGTTCAACGCTTTGTTTTGCAACTCCAGCCGCCTATGAATGCAGGGTTTAGGGTTTAAGGGTTCAGGGGCTAGGGGTTAAGGGTGCGTCAGGGGTGGGGGGCGGACTCGGCTTCGCCAAAGAGCTTCCCCTTCCTGAGGGACTTAGGTACCTTGCATCCCCCTATAGAGACCCTTTCGAATTTCTAGAAGGTGCCGAATTCCCTCCTTCCCTAAACCCTAAACCCTAAGCCCTAAACCCCAAACCCTAAACCCTAAACCCTAAACCCTAAACCCTAAACCCCATTCGCTACCAAGAGCCAGGAGTATCGGTTCTCGGGGCGACCTCGGAAAGGGACGCAGCTTGGATCAGCGACAACGAGCCCAAGCCCATCCTCAGCGCTGCTTCGATTGTGTGGTCTAGCCCTCGTTGGCCTTCTTTGGCTTTGGGGTTTGGGGTTTGGGGTTTGGGGTTTGGGGTTTGGGGTTTAGGGTTTAGGGTTTAGGGTTTAGGGTTTAGGGTTTAGGGTTTAGGGCTTCGGACCCGGCTGAGGGTTCTTTTTTCAGGGTGTAAAAGGCCTGACACTTGAACTCCTACACAAACATGTATCTAGTAGACTCCCTCAGAATACTTCTCCCTCAGCCCCAAAAGGGGTATCCCCGAGAATACGTAAGACCTAAAGCCGTAGTAGGGTTTAGGGGTTTAGGGGTTTAGGGTTTAGGGTTTAGGGTTCAGCGGAACACTAAGCCCTAACCGCAGGGGAATGCCGAAGTCCCTTAGCCTTAACATGGGCCCTTCAATGATGACCCCTTGTATGGGTAGAGAGGGTTAGGGAGCTCTACCAGCCCACATGGTAGCAGTGATTCAAAACCCCGAGAACCATAAGGCAGGATCTTTTCGTAAGGATTCGCTTTACATCCTCAACCCAAAACCCTAAATCCTGAATCCTCCAAGAGAGGGTGTAGGGTTCCATCCGTGTATTAAGCTTTGCTTTTTTGGGCTAGGCGTGCGACAAACTAGACCCAAGAGTAACCTCCCAGCAACAAGAATATTTGAAGGGGGCTTGTAAGGGAACCTAAACCCTAAACAACGCAAATGAGGGCCTACCCTGGGTCCTAGAAACCTTCAGCCCCAAACCCTTGAGCAGTACTCCTTCGAACGCACAAAGCCCTTGAAACGCTATACCCTTACAACCCCACACCCTAAAGCCGTTAGACACTCCAACCATGAACCCTTCAACCCTAAGCCGCCTAAACCAGTAAACGATAACCCCGAACCTTCAACCACTGCACACCTTGTCACTGAATAACCCGTATAACCCGTATACCCTTTGATACCTGAGAACCTAAGGCTCCAAGTATGTGTCCTTAATTTGGGTCCCTTGGTATATGAAGTAGAGTATGTATATTTCTTGTATCCCCAAAAGGACACCAAATATTTACACTCACCAATATTGAAAAGGAACCTTACATACACTCACCACAAAACAGTCATATAAACCCTGCTTCATATAACCCTCATATACACTCCATATAACAAGGGCCCGTACTTCTACAAACAAGGGAAAGGGACTCGTAGGGCCCATGGTTCCAACATTAACCCTAAACCCTAAACCTATAACCCTCGGAATAGCCCTAAACCCTAGACCCTATACCCCTAAACCCTAAACCCCTAAACCCTAAAACCCCAAAACCCTCAATAGCCTTCAGAAAAGCCCCTGGCACGGGCCCGAGCGTCCCCGACCACCGGCCGCTCGCGCAGTTGGGGTCGGAACTGGGCGCTGCGGACGTTGCGCTTGTATCCCGGCCTAGGGCTGTGGTTTGGAGTTTGGGGCTGGGGCTTGGGGTTTCGGGTTGAGGGTTTGGGGTTTAGTTTCAAGGGTTCAGGGCTTGTGAGGTTTTCGGGGTTCAAGCGGCTTTCGGCGGGTTTGGGAGAGCTTTAAGGCCTAGGGCTTTTAAGGGATGTTTGGGGGTGTCAAGGGTTTCGGGGATTAGGGTGGCTTAGGGTGTGTCCTGTTCTTGAAGGGCCAGAAAAAGGGGCTGCACCGCGTTGCCTCAAAGGGTGTACCCTAAACCCTCAAAGCTAAATCCAGGAGTTTCGAGGAGCTGAAGGGAGTTTAGCAAAAAAGGATTTTCGGCCTGGGGTGGGGAGTTAAGGGAAGGGGTTTGGCGCTTAGGGTTTCAATTTCAACCATGGTCAGCAACTGTGTGTCCAAATACATGTCCCGTGTGTCCTTTTTGGCACTATTTTGTTGTTCATGCGCCCTCGTTGACTACGACTCGAAGAAAAGGCATGCTTCAGAACATGATACATTCGATTCTGCTATTGTCTGCTTACGATAATCCTTTCGCGTTGCCATAACAATACTCGCTTTGTCAAAAACCTGAAGTGCAGTTTATGTGGGAACAGAACAGACGAATTTCAAAAACAAATCCTAAACCCTAAACCCTAAATCCTAAACCCTAAACCCCAAACCCTAAACCCTAAACCCTAAACCCAATACACCTCTTTCTCAGATGCAGACTGGTTGGGCAGCGGCTCCACGAACACCACCGCAGTCAGAGCCGGGATGACCAGCTCATCCATCGCCTGGCGCGTGGCGTTCTTCTGCCGAGGGTTTAGGGTTTAGGGTTCAGGGTTTAGGGTTGAGGGTTTGGGGTTTGGGGTTGAGGGTTTAGGGTTTAGGGCTGCTTCCCGGCCCTGCGCACATTAAAGGGATCCCTGCGGGAACCGCAAACAGGAAACCCCAAGAATAGCGTCTGAGGGTTTAGGGGTTATAAGGCAATATAAGGGCACTGGTAGGTATGTTACTCAGGACCGTGTGAGGATCCAACAAGTAGATACCTTAAAGGGTTTAGGGTTTAGGGTGTGTCTGGGTATGGGGTTTACAAAATGGTTTTTCAAGGCGCAAAAAAACTTAGCCACATCTTCCTCAAACCCACAAGTATACCTACAGTTTTATGGGTTACACCTTGTAATTAAGGGGTAGTTACTACTAAACCCTAAACCCTAAACCCTAAACCCGAAAGCCTAAAGCCTAAACCCAAAACCCTAAACCCCAAACCCTAAACCCTGAACCCTAAACACTTTACTGTAGGTTATTGTGGTTACAGGCAAGCATTCGCTTCTGGGCCTCGTCCAGCCGAGCCTCGCGCGTGCGAGCATCCGCCGACGATGTCTGGTGAAGGGGGGCAGGACGCCGGGCTAGGGTTTAGGGTTTAGGGTTTAGGGTTTAGGGTTTAGGGTTTAGGGTTTAGGGTTTAGGCTTTAGGGTTTAAGGTTTAGGGTTTAGGGTTTAGAGTTTAGGGTTTAGGGTTCAGGGGTTAGGGTCTAGGGTTTTTGGTGCTTACCTCTAAGGGTCTACTGACTAAGGCCTAAGTACCTGGGTCTAGGAATGTTCTGGCCGCTGCGGTTGGCGATCACTGGCCTTCGGGACTGAAGCTAAGTGGAAAGAGACGTGCTTGGCACAGGGACGGTTGCGAAATTCGAGCATATTTAGGGTTCATGGCTTAGGGCTTAGGAGTACGCAGGGTGCCCTGCTTTGCATTTTGCCGTCGCAAGGGGCCCTAGCGCCAAGGCATGGGCAAAAGGCAAGGGCACTACTGGGCGTCCGAATCTCCAGCATGATCTTAGTTGCTGAGTTCATAAGCCCCAAAAAAGTGCACACGTTCAGTTCTAGAGGGGATTATAGTATCCCAGAAAGCGTAAAGTGTACTCACTCAGCTGCTACGTGATAGCCCGTTTGCCCGAAGCACACGTTCAGAGAGGCAGCTGCCTCCGAACCATGACTCAGAGACTGAATCATTTCCTCAAGTGAACGGCCGCATGACACTACGACAACATACTGTGGATGGACAAAATCTTGCATGACCCCCTACGTTACACTTGTGCGACGGTTGGTAGTCGAACTCCCCACGCCCCTCGAATTTCAATGTTGCGTGCGCGCGCGGGTGATGCAGGATTTCGGTTATTCACACACATGCACTTTCGAAGCATTGCAAGGACAGCAATTTTAAGATTCAGGGTTTGGAAGGGATGACCTGCGTAATACAAGTGATGCAGGATTTCGTCCATCAACAGTCTGGAGACTGGCAAGTTTTCGGAAACTCTGGTCTCTAGTCACATCTGACCAAAGTGAATTGAGGGCCATATGTGAGGGGCCAGGATGGGGGCAGAAAGTCCGGAGTATGGTATTTTTCAAGTTTCAAATTGTTTTCACAGTTTCAAACTAGTTTCAAATTTGTTTCAAAATCCAGTTGCAAAATCGCTGTTAAGGGGGAACTGCAATTTCTGTCCGCGCTTTTGAAAACCAGGAACCTCTGAGATTCCTTCTTTTTTTTGAATTGCGCGTAGAAAAAATACAGTTTCCCCTTAACAGCGATTTTGCAACTGGATTTTGAAACTATTTTGGAACCAATTTGAAACTGCGGAAACGAATTTGAAACTTGAAAAACGCGGCATTTCTGCTCTTTGGCACTTGGCCACACCCGAACAAGAGGAGAGCTTAGTTTGGCTTGAAGCTGCCAAAAGTACATCTCCGACATTCTTCCCAAAAGCCATTCCAGCAACAACTCTCGCCAACAAGTCAGTAAATTATCTTTTCCGAGACAGTATGTAAGCTGGACCGTGTTTTTTAATTGATTTATTCAGGTTCCTGAAGCTAAGAGCCAGCAGAGAAGTGCAGAAGAAAAGCCCAAGCTAGGCACACACTCCAAAAAATTCTGGTTGTGGAGGGTTAGGGTTCTCATGAACTCTAAAACCCTGCACCCATACACATTACAATCCTGAAACCCTGAAACCTTTCGACCCTGAAACCCTCAAACCAGCTAACCCTAAACGCCTCCAGCCCTAACCCTACCTCACGGTTGGGCTAGTAATAAAAAATTGAAGTTCTCTTCCTTATTGAGCTTAAGTACCCTAAACAATGTAAAATGTTACCCCACTATGACAAAAAACCCCTGAGACTTTTCAAGATTTCAGGCCTGCAGCGGATGCAGTATCAGCATGCCACCACTTGGGCTCCTCAGCTTGGATTGACTATTGGGTTTTTCAGGGTTGGGAATGGGATGTTCCCCCTTTATACTAACAGTCCTTCATCGGGATTTTAGTACCCCTATTATAATCCGTGTTGAGGACTGTTAGTACAAGGGGGAACATCCCAAGGCTAGGGTGCACGGTCCCTGGTTATAGCTTGGCATTGGGGCTTGGGGAGGGGGGGAGGGGGGGTTGGGGATTTGTGGGCTTGGGGGGGTTTCGGGTTCAGGTTGGGACGTTCCCCCTTATACTACCAGTCCTTGGTAGGGATGACAATAGGGAGTGCTAGAATCCCTATTAAGGACTGTTGGAAAAAGAGTGGGAATATCCCAACTCTAAGCCCTAAACCAAAAACCCCATAAAGGACTGTTGGTATAAGGGGAAACATCCCAGGGTTCAGGTTCTCCTCCCCAAACAGGGCTTTTGGGGTAACAGGTAATGCCCTCCCCCTGATATTAAGCACCCCCTGCCCCCGAATATAAAAAAAAACCCAATTTACTATAATATAGCTATTATAGGGGGATTTAATATTGGGGGGTAGGGGGGGGGGGTTTTAATAAATTAGGGGGAGGGGCTTCAGTAATGCCTCACACAAAGTTCGCGACGGCTACTCCAGGAAAGTCTGGTTCTGCGGCGTTAACATCCTAAGCTGTGCCCCAAAGTTGGCACTTGTTTTTTCAAAAATAGGGGTACCCCGAATGCACCCCAAAGTTCATTCATGGACTCCTCTGCATCCGTATGCTCTAGAACAACCTGAACGCTGCTAAGCCTCAACCCTAAACCCTAAACCGCAGGGTTTCGCTACCCCACTCGCCAGGGCTTGGGGTTTAGAACAGGCTGCTCTTCAGGGCCAGCCCTTTCCACCCTAAACCCTTCAGGGTTCAGGGCCTAAGAACCCGAAACCAGTCCTTAATTGGGATTCTAATATGGGGGTGCGATAATCCCTGATTAAGGACTGGTAGTATAAGGGGGATCATCCCAAGGTTTCGGGCCTGAGAACTAGTTCATGGTTGGGATAGTATAAAAAACTTTAAAAGTTCTATTCCTTGTTGAGTTTAAGTACCCTTAAACATGTAAAATGCTAAGCCCCCCTGTGACAAGTGTACCCTATTATAGTCCCTATGAAGGGCTGTAATCATAAGGGGCCAACATCCCAAGGTTTAGGGCCTGAGAACTCTACAACCCTAAACCCTAAACCCGAAACCCTAAACCCTAAACCCTAAACCTGCCAAGAAAAGCTTTCCCAAACTGCGGCCGCTGTGCGCCGGCGCAGGAACTCGCACCTTTCATGGGCGCCAGATTCGGGGGGAGGGGTTTAGGGTTTAGGGTATATAGGTTTAGGGTTTAGGGTTTAGGGGGTTGAGGGTTTTAGGGAACTAGTGGGTTATGGGTTCAATTGGGGTTCAGGGTTCAGGGTGGTGTAGGGTTTGACGCGAGGGGTTAGGCTTTAGGGGATCTAGGGTAGCAAGAAACTGCACACGGGGTTTTGAGCTGTTTAAGGTTTATGATTTTTGGGTTCGGGAAACAGTAGGGTGTAAAATTGGTGTTTAGGGGTTAGGGTTTCCACTTAAAGGTGGCTTTCACAATAGAACCGTCTAGGGTTGCGGTTTAGGGTTTAGGGTTTAGGGTTTAGGGTTTAGGGTTTAGGGTTCAGGGTTCAGGGTTCAGGGGTTTAGGGTTTATAAGGGTTCAGGGGTTTCGGGGTGTAGGGGTTAGGGGTTTAGGGCTCCCGCACACATTCCTCGAGCTCGTCCAAGCCCAACGCAGCATGTCCTTCTCCACCTGCGCATCGACATCCTAGCAGCGCACCCCGCGGCGAGTGATCTCAGCCAGCGACAGCTGCCGCAGTATGCCTTTCTGCTCGTCCATGATGCTTACATGTCGCCGTGATGCTGCTGCGCTGCTCTGCTCCCCCTGCTGCGAGCAAACGATCTTGAGCGAAGCGGGCGCAAAAAATGTGAAGTCAAGAAAGGTCGCGGGAGGAGTATGGGTTCAGCACATGCAAGGCGCTCGCAAGGGAACCTTGGAAAGCACCCTGGCAAAATCTTAGCGCAAACGTCAGGAATAATGGGCCAGAATATCAGTACAACATGCAGGGCGGCGCCGAGGAGTCGCAAAGCGTGCCCTTTTGGACCAAACAGCTGCCCTGAACATCCTCCCACCCCGATTTTTGCTCCGATTCCACACGCCAGGGCGTGAACGCCAGAAATCAAGCCAAAACGCAAGGGACATGCGGCAAGGAACCGGCCCTCCTGCACAGCTTTCTTCCCCGAAGCGCGAGAAATGACCCAAAAGGTTGCGCACGTGCCCTCGAAATCGCATCCTCCACCCAGCCCGTGCGAAAAGCAACTTCAAGACCTTGCTGGCCGGGGTGGCACCCTGGCGCAGGCCTGGTCTGGCAAGCGGCTCTGCCTACTTTAGCCCGGGCACGCGAATCGTGTCCCCGGAGCCCAGGACTTCTTAACTCTGGAAAATTCACATCCCCGGGGAAACGGAATCAAGACCTGGCAGGGAATGGGTCACGCGGCAGGCTCCACAGAGCTTGTTGGACGGTGTCTTGGCACCAGGCTCACAGGGCTGGGACACAGAACACTAGCGTGGGGCACGCCCGAAGTGCGCTCTGCCCCGCCCGTGAATGGCAGACAAAGTCGGCTTGCCGGCGGGGCTTGATCCGCCCTGGCAATGCAGGACATTTGGAGCGCGGCATGGTGCTTTACGGCCCTGTGGTCCGAAAACCACCCAGTTGCGGCAGGGAAGAAAAGGCGACTCTATTTTGAACAAACCTTGAAGCAGGGCCGTGCCGTGGCGGCGCTGAGCGTTCCATAAGCAAATTTTATGCGGGTTTCCGAAAATAGGGGTACCTTGTTTAAACACACTACTTTGGGGTCTATAATTAGGGGTCCCAAGAAATTCTCGTAAACCCCCATATCGGCGTTGTGAGCCCAGGGTGTCTGAATCTAATGCATCCGGGTCCCTTTTTGGTACCTGTCAAAATAATTTCGGGCCCTTAACTTTTGGGTAGGGACGACAAGTTCGAGAACTTGCCAGAGGATCCTGGTGCTTCCTAAACCCTAAACCCTAAACCCTAAACCCTAAACCCTAAACCCTAAACCCTAAACCCTAAACCCCAAACCCCAAACCCCAAACCCCAGGCCCTGCCTCGTCTGGGCGGGATGAGAGCACGACCACCACTCGCGCGTACTTGCCCTGTCGAAAAGGAAAACTGCTATACCTACACTCTCCTTAGAACCAAAATAAGACAATGCGACTATTAGTCCCTTGGTTATATATATATATATGTCTATCTATCTATCTATCTATCTAGTAAATCTTTCCTATAAGGAGGCTGTAGACTGGAGAGACCCCTCTTACCATACCAGGTGCAGTTCAGGGACGAGTTTGGGGCTTACATGTTCTAGTCGGCCGCCCGGGTCAGATTGGGGAAGTGTCGCTGGGCACCCTACAGGTTTAGGGCGTAGGGGGCGGGGGGTGTACGGGCTATATACTATAATAGTACGCTATAATAGTGAATTATAGCAGTATCGGGTATATGATCTCAATCTTCGGGTTCATGTAGCCCCCACATACATAAGTTTCTGTAAGGCTTGGAGGATGCGAGCACTCAAGAACCCATGAAGCCAAGTAGGCCCTAAACCCTGTGAGCCCTATGAGCCCTCCGAGCCCTATTTGGAGGATCAGGTACTTATCACCCCAATTATAACTGCACTTACAAGCCCCCTAAGTCCTCCATGTAGGTTATATATAAGTGCGGCTAGAATTGGAGAAATAAGTACCCGTGCACCTCCAAGTAAGTGTACACTTGGAGGTTCATGGTACCTATTGACCAATTATAACTGTACCTTTCACGCACTCAGAAGCCTTAAGTGCCCTAACATGGTTGTAAGTACAGTCATAAGCACAGTTATAATCGGCTAAAATGTACCATGAACCTCCAAGTAGTAGCCCTAAACCCTAAACCCTAAACCCTAGACCCTAGACCCTAGACCCTAAACGTTGTCAACCCCCCCCCCCCCCCAATCATGTGGGATTGGGGTTTAGGGGTTTGGGGCTTCGGGCCTATGGTTGAGGATGTAAGGACGGGCCATTGGGAGCGAAGGGCATGGTAGGGTTTAGGGTTTAGGGTTTAGGGTTTAGGGTTTAGGGTTTAGGGTTTAGGGTTTAGGGTTTAGGGTTTAGGTTTTAAAGTTTAGGATTTAGGGTTTAGGGCTGTTTCTGCCGAAGGCACGCACAGCTGCTCGTCGGAAGCGCCCTCGGCCGAAGATGCGCCATTGCGCACCTGCGAAGCCGCCCGAATGATTCCAGGAAAAGGACTTTGTAGGGTTTAGGGTTTAGGGTTTAGGGTTTAGGGTTTAGGGTTTAGGGTTTAGGGTTTAGGTTTAAGGTTTAGGAATTAGAGTTTCGGGTTTAGAGTTTAGTTTTTTGGGGTTCAGAGCCTAAATTAAAAACCCATATATGGTTTAAGAACACCAAATCCAAAACCCTAAAGCCTAAACGCTAAACCCTAAACCCTAAACCCTAAGAAGAACTCTAAGCAATCTTGGAAGGCCGGCGGATCCGCCTCCTGGGGCTTCAAGCTCGGGGCTGGGGTCGGCAGCTTCGAGACTTGCAAGACCCTAAACCCTAAACCCTGAACCCTAAACCCTAAACCCTAAACCATTGTAAGGCCTGCAGGCCGAGAAGGCCTGCACCCTACTCCCTAGACCATGCATCCCCAGTCTCAAACCCGAAGCCCGGTTTAGGGTTTAGGGTGTAGGGTTTAGGGTTTAGAGTTTAGGGGCTCTTGTTTCAAGGTGTTCCTGAAAGGCACGCAGCCGTGGGACTTGGCGAGTTGTGCGTGCTTTTGTTGCATTGACTTGGGTTTTTGTGGTTCTGACCTCCCGAAGGGAAAGGGCTCACGGAGCGTGCCTAGCAGGCAGATGGAGGACGGTGTCTTCTACAGCTCGGGACTCCTTTACTCTGCTAAGTGCTGTACGATGGCTTTATGACCTAAGTTGCATATACCTAACTTCCCTAAACCCTAACTTCCCTAAACCCTAAACCCTAAACCCTAAACCCTAAACCCTAAACCCTAAACCCTAAACCCTAAACCCTAAACCCTACACCCTACACCCTACACCCTACACCCTAAACCCAACCCTCAACCCCGAACCAGGGTCCTAAACCTGAATCCCAAAATGGGGGGGAGGAGTTGTACTTCTATTTACCTACAACCGGGGGGGGCCACCTCCATGGCGTGTGAAGCCTAAACTCCAGCGCGTCCTACTGGGACCCCTAAGGGAATGCAAGGGCCACATTGGGAGCATATTAAGGGGAACCTTTAAGGGTACAACCTTAAGGGCACGAGTCTGAATCCCTGACCCTAAACCCTAAACCCTAAACCCTAAACCCTAAACCCTAAACCCTAAACCCTAAACCCTAAACCCTAAACCCTAAACCCTAAACCCTAAACCCTTCCGCTGCGCCTCCATGACCACAACGCCCGGAACTTGGGCCGGGCCGCAGCCGGGAAAGCGCACCTCTCAGCTCAACCCTACATCCTAAACCCGAAACCCTACATACCCTACATACCCTACATACCCTACATACCCTACATACCCTACATACCCTACATACCCTACATAACCTACATACCCTACATACCCTACATACCCTACATACCCTGCACCCTAAACCCTCAAACCCCAAAACCCCACACCCTTAAGCCCTAAAAACCTTGGAGCCGCTTGGGGTTGATTCCAGCTCACGGCTCCTCTTTGAGGTATAGAAACCCGAACCCGAAGCCTTAAACCCTATAGAGTTCATGTATCAAACAAAACAACCCACACACGAGTTTTTTCTAAATCAAGCCCCCCATGTGTGGTCAAGGGCTTTCGTCAACAGGCTCAGACTAGGGCTTCGGGTTTGGGGCTGTAGGCTTTCGGGTGTGGAGCTTCGGTTTGAAGCTTCATGTGGCTTGAGCTTCCAGGGCTTTGAGGGGGTTTCGAGGGTTGAGGCGGCTGAGGTTTAGGGTTTAGGGTTTAGGGTTTAGGGTTTAGGGTTTAGGGTTTAGGGTTTAGGGTTTAGGGTTTAGGGTTTAGGGTTTAGGGTCTAGAGTCGATGAGAGTGAAGGGCAAGGACTTACTTTGAGGGCTGACAGCCAGAACCTCGAGAATCGGGAAAGTCCTGCAATGGCTAAGGTACACAGGTTTAGGGTTTTTGGATTTCGGGTTTAGGGTTCCTATACCCTAAGCCCTAAAAACCGTATGAGCCCTATAAACCCAAAACCCAAAACCCTGAAAAACCTAAACCCTAAACCCTGAACCCCTGAACCAAAATACCCTGAACACCCTGAACACCCTAAACCCTGAACACCCTAAACCCTCGAACCCAAAACTCTGAACACCCTAAACCCTAAACCGTGAATACCCTAAACCCCTAAACACCGTTAACCCTAAACCCTAAACCCTTAAGCCCTAAATCCTGAACACCCTAAACCCTGAACACCCTGAACCCTGAACACCCTGAACCCTGAACACCCTAAACCCTGAACACCCTAAACTCCGAACACCCTAAACCCCGAACACCCTAAACCCCAAAACCCAAAACCCAAAACCCTAGACCCGCCAGCCTTATCCACGACATCGGCTGCCTCCCGTAGGCCCAGGAGCCCAGTGGATTTCCGGATGCCTCCCGGGGATTGAGTGGGAATTAGGGGGTTAGGGTTAGAGGGGGTTTAGGGTTTGGGGTTTAGGGTTTGGGGTTTGGAGTTTAGGGTTTGGGGTTTAGGGTTTTGGGTTTTAGGGGTGTTGAGTGGGTTTAGGGATGTAGTGAGTTTAGGCTTTAGGGTTTTTGGGTTTGAGTGGGTTTAGGGATGTAGTGGGTTTAGGGTTTTAGTGATTCGGGATTTAGTGGGGTTTGTAGGGCTTAGGGATTAGGGGGTTTAGTGGGTTCAGGGTTTTAGGAGTTAGTGGGTTTAGGTTTTTAGGGATTTAGTGGGTTTAGAGTTTAGGGTTTACGGAGTTAGCGGGTTTAGGGTTTAGGGATTTAGTGGGTTGTAAAGGTTTCTGGGGCACAGGGCTTGAGGGGGGTTCAGGGGTTGTAGGGTTTTAGGGCTTTGGCATTCAGAGTTTGTCTATTTTTAGATCTTGATCTATCAGGGCTTTTGTGGTTTTTGTGATTGTTTGTTTTGAACATACATTGTTTTTAAGAGGGCTTTAGGGTTCTCAGGGGTTTTGGGGGGTTAATGCGTGTGTTCTTTTGAGGGTGTCTTTGACTTTTGGGTTTGTAGGGGTTTCTCGGCTTTGGGAATGTGTTGGTTGAGAGTGTCGGGTATTGGTTAGGCTGATTTATGGTTTTGGTGGTTTAGTTTTTATTGCTTGGGTTTAGGGTAGATGGTTTTGATGTCAGGCATAAAAACACATGGTTTTGGGGTTTGGTAATCTAAGCTAGGGTGATTAGGAGCTAGCGTCTAATGATCAATAGAATTCTAAGCGCCTCTACGTCCCTTTAACTATACTTGGAAAAGTAAGGGGGGCCGTCCTTGTATATAGGGCTGCAAGCCCCATATGCACGATGTAGTTATTTTCAAGAGAAGCCCTGAACCATGTAACGCCTTTAATTTAAGCCTGTCAAACACAACCCTCTGAACCCTCTGAACCCTACGAAATCTACAGCCCGAAAATGCAAACAAACAGCCTTGTAAACCCTAAACCCTAAACCCTGACCCTGTGAAACACAAACGCGAAAACCGCGGCTGCAGCCACCTAGCAGCTCGCAGAACTTTGCGGTGGTGGCCGCCACCATTTCCTCCAGGCCGTTATGTGCCCTAAACCCTAAACCCTAAACCCTAAACCCTAAACCCTAAACCCTAAACCCTAAACCCTACACTCTTCAACCCTGTAAATCTTCGACTCTACATCCCTGGACCCCTGAACTCTCTCAGCTCTATAAACCTCGAACTCCGAAATCCCCTAAACAGTTGGCCCTTGAAACTCCCTGCCTTGCTCAAGTGGGGTTTGGGTTTAGATTTAGGGTTTCGGTTTCAGGGTTTCTTGGCTGCACTTAGGAGGGTAGCTATAAATTATTTTTTAGCTGCCTTGTTAAGAAACCCAACAAGCCCAAAAAGGCTAAAGATCTAAAGTTACAGTAAAGCACCACAAAGTACTGGAAGGGTTTGTTTGGACCTAAAGATGGGCTTGGGAATCAGGTCTTCGGACTTGTAGTGCTTAAGTTCCTGGGATTCTGGGGCATCGAAACTAGACCCTGAACCCTGAACCCGAAACCTTCCCCTCCCAGTTCGCCGATGGCTCTGAATCTGAGTATCCCCCAGTCCAGGAGAACCAAAAGCCCCTAAAGGATCACCAAAACCTGAATCTGGCTCCGATCCCTTTGGGGTTTAGGCTTGATAGGGTTTGGGGTTCAGGGTTAGGGTTTCAGGTTTTGGGGTTTGGGGTTGAAAGACCCCGCAGAAAACCCAGCCTTCGTGGGGCGCAGACTTGCATCTTGAAGCAGCGGCTTCCTAGTTCCATCTTGTGAGACCCAGTTTAGCTTGGTTTACTTGTAGCAGCTAGAAGATGTGTTAGAGCACACCCTTAAGTATGCTCTTAAAACCCTTTCTGCTTCCCCTAAGCGCTAAAAACCCCAAACCCTGAGAACCACTTAAAAACCAAAGGACCTTAGAAAGCCCTAACGCCAAGCCCCTTAAGAGCCTAAAGCCATAGAAGCCCAAAGCCCTGAAGCCCAAAACTCCCGCTGCTGTGAAATCCCCATACCCCTACCTTTGGAGTAGACCCTGGAAAAAAAGTACATACTTTTTAGGTATAAGTAGCTACAATAGGAACCCAGAACCCAAAAAAGCATTAAAGTACAGTACTCCAAAAGCCAGTACCCCTTGAACGCCGAAAGCCAAAACCGCTGAAATTGGGTGCCGGGGCCGCTTGGTTTGAGCCTACAGAGTGAAAAAGCCAAACTACTCTTGGCTGCACTCAGGAGGGTAGCTATAAATTAAACTTTTAGCTGCCTTAAGAAGAAACCCAATAAACCCAAAAAAGGTAAGGATCTAAAGTTACAGTAAAGTACCACAAAGTACTAAACCCTGCAAGCCGTAGAAGGCCCAAGCCCCTCTCATAAAGCCGTACACCCCCCTGAATTCTAGAACAACCATTAAGCTTAGGATCGATGGTTCTAGGTTTAGGGTTTAGCGTGGGCTATCTACAATGAACACCTTAGATCCTCGCAGAATCTTCTGTAGATGCCAACACAAACGTCTTGTCTCAAAGGCTTCCGCAAACCTTGTTGACTCCAAAACCCTAAACCCTAAATTAACCCTAAACCCTAAGACAACTCCAACGGGGTTTGGGGACTATGGACTCCCTCACCAAGAAGCTCCAAATCTAGGGCACCTTAACCGTAAACCCTAAATCATACAAACCCTAAACCCTAAACCCTAAACCCGTAACCCGTAAACCCTCAACCCGAAACCCTTAACCCCAAACCCTACCGTTCCAAAAATCAGCCTCCAGGAACCCACTCGATCTCAAAACCTGCTGCTTTCCAGCGGCATGAGTTCCCACTTGGGGTGGTTCCTCGGCGGCTTAATGCGGTTTAGGGTTTAGGGTTAACCCTGAAGCCTATAAACCCAAAGCCCTCAGCCCTAAATCTACACCCTAAACCCTAAACCCTAAACCCGTTTCGGGTTCAGGGTTTAGGGTTTAGGGTTAGCCAAGAAGCTCGCAACAGAAAGTGGACAAGCTGCAGGGCTTTCAGGGTACGTGAACACCCATGCCTACAATGACAACCTGGGACTCTATTTACTTACAGATTATTAGTAACTACTCTGAATTAGTGGTAGTATAACCCATAAAACTGTGGGTAAAGAGGGTCCCAGGAATGCTGGGCCCCAAATCACAAAGAAGGAACTGACTTGGCATTGGCCTAAGATGTGGAGGCTCGGTACTTCCCGCCATCCTGACCCCTAAACCCTAAACCCCAAACCCTAAACGCTAAACCCTAAACCCTAAACCCTAAACCCTAAACCCTAAACCCCAGAGAAAGCAGGCGCTTGAACGCATGCAAGGGACTTCCCCCAGGGTGGCAAGCCGGTTCCGAAGGCCGTGTCTTCGCCCGTGAAGTCTAGGAGGTTGAACCTTGTGTAGGGTTTAGGGTTTAGGGTTTAGGGTTTAGGGTTTAGGGTTTAGGGTTTAGGGTTTAGGGTTTAGGGTTTAGGGTTTAGGGTTTAGGGTTTAGGGTGTAGGGTTTAGGGTGTAGGGTTTAGGGTTTAGGGTTTAGGGTTTAGGGTTTGGGGTTTTGGGGTTTTGGGGTTTTGGGTTTAGGGTTGCAACGATCCTTACAACAAAGGGTGTAGCCAGGTAAGGTGTGGGGCGAGGCTTGACCTAAATCAAAGGGCCGAAAACCTCCAGCCAAGAACCCCAAAGCCCCAACCAATCATTTTCTTGCCCCCGGTACCTATGAATACTTTGGCCTTGCATGTGAAAAAGTATTTCTTAAGGCCTCGAACCGCAACACCCGAAGCCCTGCAATTTGTCAACTGTGAACCGTCAACTGTGAACCCCAAAACCTAACCCTACACCTATCTACACCTAAAGCCCTGAACCCTAAACCCTAAACCCTGAACCCTGAACCCTGAACCCTGAACCCTGAACCCTAAACCCTAGCCCTAAACCCTAAACCCTAGCCCTACACCCTAAACCCTAAAACCCGAAACCTGGTTCAGCTTCGGGCTTCAAGCCTGAAGCTTGAGGTGACAACGAACCCTTGGGTTGGCTCTAGATACCCTTGGGCATACTCAAATCCACAGGCTTACGGTTTGGGGACAGGGTTTAGGGTTTAGGGTTTAGGGTTTAGGGCTTTAGGGTTAAGTTAAGGGTTTAGAGTTTAGGGTTTAGGGTTTCAGGTTTAGGGTTTAGGGTTTAGGATTTGGGGTTTGGGGCTTAGTAGCCTAGGAAAAAATGTGGCGACCGTTTTGGTTTGAAGGGGCTTCAAACGGAACCTAAACCCTACAAAGGGAACGAGGGCCTACTCTGTGTCCGAGCCCTGGTACCAATGAAATCCCTACTGCACATCCACCCTACTAAACCCTGAACAGTCTATGGTCGGTTGAGAGTCTTAGGCTGGGTTGCCCAGGAACCTGGGATTAAGAAGGGTGCCCTTTTTTGCTTTAAGGGGTTTATAAGGGAAGCTAAACCCCCCAAAAAGGGAATAAGGGCACTACTGGGAATCCTAGTAGGGCTTTATTATGTTATTTTTTTTTTGGGGGGGGGAGAGCTCCTAAACCGCAAAACCCTGCCCCCCTAAAATCGCCGAAGGGCCAGTCGCCGCTGTTGTAGCCTGCACTCATGCAAAGAGTCCCGCGCAGTGCAAGGGGCGGCGAAATCACGGGACCCTTGAATCCTGAACACCCTGACCTTAGGGTCTAGGGTTTAGGGTTTAAGGTTTAGGGTGTAGGGTTTAGACCCTAAGCCCTAAAACCTTAAACCCCGAGAAGAAGGACAATCAAGGACATTGAGGCAAATTAGCAGGGCGTCTTCGCGCTTCTTTGGCCAGTTTACCCTAGTGTCCTAGGGTTGTTGGACAAACCTTTCTTCGCGACGTTGCAAAGTAGCACCGTCCCTGAGATTCGTAAAAAGAAGAATACGCAGAACCCAGTCTCTATACCCCGCTGAACCCGAACCCAAGACCCTAAGCCCTAAACCCTCTCTGTCTAGATACATAATACATGTGTATATATATATATATATCTATGAATATGTGTATACATGTATGTAGCATATGTATATATATATACACACACACACACTATGCCTGTTAAGGTCGAAACCAGCAGCAAAAAAAACATAAAGCAGCTCGGCCGCTGTCTCGGTCCATCGACTTGGACCTCAGCACCTCGTCACCTCGGAAAGCTGGGCTTGTGGGATTTAGGTCTTATGGGTTATACCTACTCATTGTGGGTTAGGTTTAGGGTTTAGGGTTTAGGGTTTAGGGTTTAGGGTTTAGGGTTTAGGGTTTAGGGTTTAGGGTTTAGGGTTTAGGGTTTAGGGTTTAGGGTTTAGGGTTTAGGGTTTAGGGTTTAGGGTTGAGGGTTTAGGGTTGAGGGTTTAGGGTTGGGGGTTTAGGGATTAGGGTTTAGGGTTTCGGGGTTTAGGGGTGTCAGCGGCTTGGGGGTGTCAGGGGTTTTGAGGGTTTGGGGTTTTCGGAGTTTAGGCTGCTTTTTTAGTTTAGGGTTTAAGGTTCAGGGTGGGGGGGGAGGGGAGCTGGAAGTAGGGCTGAAGTAGCATGGTTTTGAGATCTAGGGGTCCATGGATTCAAACGGATTCAGGGTTCTGGCTACTGACCCTAAAGCCAAAACCCTGAATACATGGAGGGCCAACCATACTCAGAGTAGCTGTAGATTGAGGGTTTAGGGTTTAGGGCTTCTAGGGGTTAACTTGTGTTGTGAGACTTTGTGCTGCATAACCCAGTGGCCCAAACGAAATCTTTTTAACTCTCTTTACCTACAGTTTTCTGGGACATACCTTCCGATGCAGGGTAGTTGCAGGTAGAGATTTACCCAGCCCTGCCGAAAACCCTGAACCCTAAACCTTAAACCCCAAACCCTAAACCCCAAACCCTAAACCCTAAACCCTAAACCCTCAACCCCGCGGGCACCTGCGTGGAAGAGCGGGACGCCGTGTCCGAAGGCCAGCGCTGCACTGCAAAGCCAGTTCGCGCGCATGCGCTCCTCGCAATTGGGCTACTAGGTGACCCTCGCAAACCAAAAGCCGCAAAAAAAAAGTTCAGGGTTTAGGGTTTAGGGTTTAGGGTTTAGGGTTTAGGGTTCAGGGTTAGGGTTTAGGGTTTAGGGTTGCAGCTTCTACCTGTTCAGAGAGTCCCTAAGCTCCAAACCCTTGCCGGAAATACGCCTCACACTTAACTAAAGCCCTAAGCTCTGAGCGACTAGAACCCAAGCCCTTAGGTTGTATACCCTAAACCCCAAACCCCAAACCCCAAACCCTAAACCCATATCTGGTCAGTTTCTCCAAGTCCTGGTCCCTTTTTGGGTGCCCGAAATAAGAGGGGCCGCCTTATAATGAGGACCCCAACAGGGACCATACTTTAGAGAAGCGTGACTCTCTGCAAAATCCCAGAGCCCAAAGGTGTGAGAACCTAAAACGGCGAGTCCATCGGCGTCTCCCTTCTCTGCTCTTCCGTCCCACAACCCCCCCCCCCCCACAAGTTTGAAGCTTGAGACACTTGTCGCTCTTTGTCGAATAGCAGGCGTGACCCTTTCGGTTTTCGACAAAGCCAAAACAAGAGAGAGGGAGAGAGAGAGAAAACATAAAAACAAAAAAAAAGACGGGATGGAGCAGAAGACAAAAAATGTGGGTGATAATTAAGCACAACGAGAAAAAAACAAAGACACTTTCTGTTTGCTCCAGATCGCGCCTCCTCGACGCATGTGTTCTGTTTTTTTCCGGGAGCTCCCGCACTGAAACTCTTCTGAGACCTTCAGAAAAACCCCTCTAGTGACCTGCATCAGAATACATACACATGATTGCGCACACCCTCTAAACCCTGAACCCTGAACCTTGAACCCTAAACCCTAAACCCTAACCCACAATTCCCCAGCTCTTGGGAAAGAAAAAAGAGCTCCCAAAGCTCCTTGGGATCTGTCGTCTCCGGTGACAGCTTCCAGACGGTGCTGTCGTAAAGGGTCTCGTTGTCCTTATAGAGCTTTGGTCCCCTAAGCCTTAACCCTAGGGTTTAGGGTTTAGGGTTTAGGGTTTAGGGTTTAGGGTTTAAACCCTGAACCCTAAACCATAAACCCTGGGCCCAAGGCCCTAAGCCCTGAACCCTTTACCCGATCACTTCTCCCAGAAGGACCGACTAGACTCATTGCTTGGCGTCCTGGTCCTCAAGTTGAACCTGAATCAAGCCCCGAATCTCGAGGTTGCCCACCTAGGATAAAAAAAAAAAAAAAAAGAAAGGTGCTGCTTTCATAGATTAACCCTAAACCCTAAACCCTAAACCCTAAAGCCTAAAGCCTAAAGCCTAAACCCTAAACCCTAAACCCTAAACCCTAGGCAACCTGCCCCCCCAGTGAGGGTACTACTGGGAACCCTCAGTCTGACCTATTCGGACTCTCGTAACATAGTTTAGGCTCCTGTTAATTTAGGGTTTAGGGTTTAGGGTTTAGGGTTTAGGGTTTAGGGTTTAGGGTTTAGGGTTCAGGGACACCAAAGGAAACCAGGGATACTTGTAAAAGCCCAAAGCTCTCAATATCCCTGTCCAATACCCTCAGCCCTAAGCCCTAAGCCCTAAGCTCTAAGCCCTAGACTACAGAGCCGAAATCTAGCTGAACGGCTGGGGGCGATGCTCTGGGCTACGTGACGGGGAGAAGATTCCAGAGAGTTGTTTACGGTGTATGGGGTCTGCGGCTAGGGTTTTTAAGGGTTTAGGGGTTTGGGGTGTCGGGTCTAGGGTTTAGCGGTTGGGGTTTGAGGTTTTGAGTACTGAGCAATGGGGAAAGCTATGTTCCCCTTTTAGAAGTCCCAGCGAAGCTTGTTCTCGAGTCCAATGTTCAGTCTCAATCAAACTAATCTTCCCTCTGTCTCCGTCTCTCTGCTCTCTGTCTCTGTCTTTTCTTTCTTTCTCTCGCTTGTAGAAAGTCGAACAGCCGAGCGGCGTGGACGCAGATGAAGTTGACCACCTGGTTCAGTAGCATGCTTAGCATAACCGGGGTGAAATTGGGGTCCTATGAAACCCGAAACCCACGAAACCCTACAAACTTAATTCCTGCAGGTTCATGGGGTCATACAGGGATTCGGGCATTCAACGCCAACCCCCGCAACTCCAACCCCTAAACCCTAAACCCTAGACCCTAAACCCTAACCCCTAAACCCTAAACCCTAGTTTTGGGTTGGGTGCATATCTGAGTCTCGGTAGCTGCATCTTCAGCTCTGACACCCACTCACTGCGAGGAGTAGGGCTGAGGGTTTAGGGTTTAGGGTTTAGGGTTTAGGGGTTTAAGGGTTTAGAGTTTAGGGTTCGGGGTTTAGGGTTTCGGGTTTAGGGTTTTGGGTTGAGGGCGACGCCACACTCATACCAGGCACATCAGTGCATACCTTCGGGATTGCTATCTCCTGCGTGTTCCACTTAGGCTTTCGCAAGCTGAAATTGTAGGGTTCACTGGCCCTAAAAGCCTGAAACCCTGAACCCCAAACCCTAAACCCTAACCCCTAAACCCTGGACTTCAAAATTGCTGAGTTGAGGCGATGGGCCTAGCATTCGCTTGCAGGTGCTCGCAAGAAAAGGAGTTGGGTTTCACAAGTCAGCCAAGTATACCTACCACTGTCCATGCAAAGCGTATAGGGTTCAGGGTTCGGGTTGTGGGGATTTCCGATGCTTAGCCCGAAACCCCAAATCCTACACCCCCAAACCCTAAACCCTAAAACTGGGCTGGGCTGAATAAGTTTATGACCCATGAGGGTTTTGTAAAGGGACTTTAATGGAAACCCCCCAAAAAGGGAACCACAAGAATATAGTAGGAACATAAAGGGAATATAAGGACCGTGGTAGGTATACTTGGCTGACTTGTGAACCCCTCCTAAAGTTTAACTTTCAGGCTCCTTATTGTAGTTTCTTCAAACCCCCAACCCTTCGAGTTTCAATAACCCTAAACCCTAACCCTAAACCCTAAACCCTAAACCCTAAACCCTAAACCCTAAAGCCTAAACCCCAGAAGGCCGAGCTCATACAACAGTGGCCTCCTGCGGCGCGGTCACATAAGCAGCCTGCCCGCCATGCACCTGGAGGGCGGCGGTTGGTAGAGGGTTTAGGGTTTAGGGTTTAGGGTTTAGGGTTTAGGTTTTAGGGTTTAGGGGAGTTTGGGGCGATTCAGGCTTTGGGCTTCGACTTTCCTAAGCTTTGGGCCTATGTGCCTTGAACCCTCAGGTTGACAGTTCGCTTCGTGCCGTGCAGGTGACTCAAGAAGCCCTACAGGGGTTTAGGGTTTAGGGTTTAGGGTTTAGGGTTTGGGGTACTAACTCATGGGTCGCCCCCGCTTCTAAGCTCATTCACGGGGGTTTCCGAAATTGGGGGTACCTTGCTGGGGTCTTTATTTTCAAGGAATCCTATTTTGGGGTCTATATTAGGGGTCCCTTATTTTCGTAAACCGCCATATAGTCTGGGTTCTTGTGGACCTTAAGGCGCAACCGAGTAGGCTTGTTCTGCCATTTGGCCTTAAGCTTCCACAACAAGAACCCGGTAATTACAAACCCTAAACCCTGAACCCTGAACCCTAAACCCTAAACCCTGAACCCTGAACCCTAAACCCTAAACCCTAAACCCTAAACCCTAAACCCTAAACCCTGAACCCTGAACCCTGAACCCTATCCCCCACAGCAAGGGCCCTCTGATTCCCTGGGTAGCCCGGCAACCACATTTTGATAAGGGTACCCTTTGTGGGGTCGGTTACTTTCACCCCTAAACCCTAAACCCTAAACAAACCCTAAACCCTAAACCCTAAACCCTATAAACCCTAAACCCTATGCACCGCTGGGCTACCAAGTTCCACAACTATCACTCGGGAGGCCCGCCGCGAATAGCCTAAGCGCCAGAAGGTGCCGAATTGAGGGGGTTTGGGGGTCCAGACCCTAAACCCTAAACCCTAAACCCCAAACCCAATCTGGGGGAGTTTTGGGAATGGGACCAGTGCCAAAGTCGGCAGCCTGGTTGGCCGGCAGGTTCCGCTTGCCGAAGCAGTCCTCAAAGGAAAGCACGGTTTAGGTTTTAGGGTTTGGGGTTTAGGGTTCCAGGTTTGGGGCTTAAACTCGAGGTTCGAGCTTAGGGTTTGAAGTTTGGAGTTAAAGTTTAAGCCCCAAACCCTAAACCCTAAACCCTAAACCCTAAACCCTAAACCCTAAACCCTAAACCCTAAACCCTAAACCCTAAACCCTAAACCCTAAACCCTAAACCCTAAACCTCCGCCCCTCCTGCTCCAGGCGGTATTGCTGAAGGCCGGCAGCCAGGCAAACACGCAGGATGTCGGCCGAGATGCGCAAGTCTTGCCTGGAGCGCTTGGCTCGCTAGCCCCTGAGGGTTTAGGATTTAGGGTTTGGGGTTTAGGACCCTAAACACTGAATCCCTGAAGCTGTGGTTTTAGGCTTGGTTTCGGGTTGAGGCTTGAAGGCTTAGGGAGGTTTAAGGCGTAGGGAACCTGATTTAGACATTGATCGACTGACATCTAACCGCTCAATTACCATGGGCCTCCATTTCCAGATGTTTTTTCCTTTTTGGAAGGGGGGGGGGGGTTCCCTAAAGCCCGGAAGCCAAAATACTGAAATCCTAAAGGCCCCGGAAAGGCCAACAAACCCTTGAGAGATAGAGGCCCCAGAAAACAAAGCCCCGCCTGAGACGTAAGCCCGGAAATAGCCTCGAAGCCTTAACGCTGCAAGCCCTTAAACCCCAAACCCCTACGCCCGACAAACATTCCTAGCTGAATTCTGAGTTGACGCATTAGGGTTTAGGGTTTAGGGTTTAGGGTTTAGGGTTTAGGGTTTAGGGTTTAGGAGAGGTCGGGGCTGGAAGGCCTACGGCTCATGTGTCTAGACTTCGGCTTGCTCAGGGTTTAGGGCTTTAGGGCTTAGGGTTCAGGGCTTAAGGTTAAGGGTCAAGGGTTAAGGGTTAAGGGTTAAGGGTTAAGGGTTAAGGGTTTAGGGTTTTAGGGTTTAGGGTTTAGGGTTTAGGGGTTGCATACAGCTTGATAGCACCTTGAAAAATCGTAGGCCCTCTATACTGCTTCCCTTAATTCGGCCTGCTTATCTCTGAATCTAGGAGGGGTAGTATGGGGGGAGGGGGGTAGGGGGGCGGGGGTTGGGGAACCCATGAGTTAAGCTAAACGGTAGGTAGGCAAAGTTCCAGGCGAGGCCTTGAGACCTTGCCCTCATAGGGGGGTTCAAGGGGGGGGCATATAACCACAGGGTTTCCTAATACTCCCCACTATCCCTAAGCTTCCCTGAATCTGAGGTGCCCCAGGTACCTACACCCCATAAACCCCCCCTCCCTTACGAACGCGATGACTTAACCCTAAACCCTAAACCCTAAACCCCTGAATAGCTCAGCTTGGGCAGGAATATCCCACCAAGTCCTCAACCCTCGAAGACTGGGGCATGAATGCGGGCTGAACAATGTGCTAAGCACTTTCTGTGCTGCAGGATTTAGGGTTTAGGATTTAGAGTTTAGGGTTCGGGGTTTAGGTTTTTTGGTGTAGGGTTGACCTCCAGGTTTTAGGCTTGCCCCGGCGAAAGGGCCGTGGACTCTTCAGTCGTTGCCGATGCACCGCGCTCTCGTGCCCCCTCGAAGTCCAACTGTCGAGCAAGCGCTTCCGTCGACGATCTCCAGCGAGAGCCACAGAGCCCCAAGCCCGAAAAACCAAGACCATAAAGCGCTAGAACCTAAACCCTAAACCCCTACACCCTAAACCCTTACCCCTAAACCCCGAACCCCTAAACCCCTAGAGCCTAAAGCCCCCACACCCTGAACCCCAAACGACGCAAAAGCGGCTCGCCGGTACTGGTCGCCAGGGCCGGGTCGGCTGGCTCGCGAAGCCCAAGGCCTGGTTGAAGTCTGGGACACTACAGGGCTCAGGGGCTGTTAGGGTTCAGGGTTCAGGGTTTAGGGTTCAGGGTTTAGGGTTCAGGGTTTAGGGTTTAGGGTTCAGGGCTAGGGTTGAGGGCTTTGGGTTTCGGGTCAAGGGTCTAGGGCTTGAGGCTTCTCAAAGGTGTTTCGAAGTGTTGATGTTGTTGTTTAAGAAAGGGTTTGTTCAGAATGTGCGCAGGGGCTGTGCTAGTTGTTGCTGCGTTTTTGCTTTTATGTCTCAGGCTTGTAAACTCTAAACCCTTAACCCTGAACTCAACTTCGATTGAGCGGGTAAATCGGAGCGGAGAGGAGTGCAGGCAGGGGCAGGCTTGCCAGCCTTTTTTGCCACCCCCCCCCCCTATGCTGGCAAGGGGTTTAGGGTTTAGGGTTTAGGGTTTAGGGTTGTTTAGGGTTTAGGGTTTAGGGTTTAGGGTTTAGGGTTGTTTAGGGTTTCGGGGAGCAAAGCCAAAATCTCCAAAACCCGTCAAGCCTCTTGGCAGGGCTTCGTAAATCCCTGACAAATACTCAAACCCTCATACAAATAAACCCTAAACCCTGACCCTGAACCCTAAACCCTCCTAAACCCTAAACCCTAAACCCTAAACCCCAAACCCTAAACCCCAAACCGAAATCACGCACCCACTTCGCACCCAGCGCCCGGCGCCTGTCGCAAAGCCCTGCAACCTCGGATCTTCAAAGGCGTTGCCACCCAGAACCTCCAGTGGATGAAGGGATCCTGGGGGTTTAGGGTTTAGGGTTTAAGGGGTTTAGGGTTTGGGGTTTGGGGTGTAGGGTTTAGGGTTTAGGTTCACGTTTAGGGTCTAGGGGGTTTAGGCTTTGGGGCTTTGCGGTTGAGGGTCGAGGAGTATGAGGGCTTCCTCAGTATGCCTTCCTTGAGTATCCCCCTAAACCCTAAACCCTAAACCCTAACCCTAAACCCTAAACCCTAAACATTCTTTCACGCTTTGGCTTTCACACTATCTTTCTCTTCCGCCCTTTGCCCCAAAAAACTGACCCACTAGCCCTACACCCTTGTTGGGGAGGGCTTTGGGAGTTGAGGGTGAGTTTGAGGCCTCAGGGTTGAAAAGGGAAACCCTAAACCCTAAGCCCTATAAGCCCTAAGCCCTAAACCCTAAACCCTAAACCCTAAACCCTAAACCCTAAGCCCCAAACCCTAAACCCTAAACCCTAAGCCCTAAGCCCTAAACCCTAAGCCCTAAACCCTAAACCCTAAACTCCAAGCATCCCTAAGCCCTAAACCTGAAATCGCGGGTTCTCAGCTGGTCTGGGTTGTGAGGGCGTTTGGGTTTTGTTTGCCGAACGACCTGAGACCACAAGCCAGCGGATGCCTTGCGACCTGCACCCATGACTCTCTAAACCCTAAACCCTAAACCCTGGACCCTAAACCCTAAACCCTAAACCCTAAACCTTAAACCCTAAACCTTAAACCCTAAACCTTAAACCCCAAAAGGGTAGTTCTATGGTCCCTTAAAAAGGCCCCTTACCTTCTTTCAAAAGGGGTCAGGGCTCTTGGGTTTTATAGGGTATATGTTAGGGGTGTACAAGGGCTCCCCCATTTGAGGGCCCATGCTGAGGGACCATGAGAGGGTTTAGGGTTTAGGGTTTAGGGTTTAGGGTTTAGGGTTTAGGGTTTAGGGTTTAGGGTTTAGGGTTTAGGTTTAGGAACACTGAAACACTGCTTTCATAAGCCCCCCCCCCCCCAAACACACAACTAACAAAGAAGCCCTGGAAGGTCCGGCCAAGCTCCTCATCGAAACCTCTTGTTGTAAGCTCAATTTAACTAGACCCGGGAGTCACCTCGGAATAAAAGGTCACCCTTTTTGGTTTTAAGGGGATTATAATTATAAGGGAACCCCAACCCTAAAAAAGAGAAATAGGGCCCCACTCCCGGTCCTAGATAATGTAGGAACCCTATGCCCTGAAACCCACGTAAAAAACAAAAAGTCCTAAACCCAAACCCTAAACCCTAAACCCTAAGCCCTAAGCCCTAAGCCCTAAGCCCTAAGCCCTAAGCCCTAAGCCCTAAGCCCTAAGCCCTAAGCCCTAAACCCTAAACCCAAACCCTAAACAATGTTAAACCCCCTTTTTTTTCGTGTAGCCCTAGGAACCCAAAAGAACTGCAAGCCGAGCAAGACCCAGCTCTTCCAAAACCTCTTGATTCGTTTTTTTTTTTTAAGAATATACTCAAATTCATAACTTGGCTGCACTTAGGAGTGTAGTAAAAAAAAACACACTTTTAGCTGCCTTATTTAGAAGGCCCAATGAACCCGAAAAGGCTGGGGATCTAAAGTTACGGTAAAGCACCACAAAGATAATAAGGATCTGTTCCTTAATTAAGGGGTTTTGGAAGATCTGGGAAACAAAAGCTGAACCCCCAAAAATCCACTAAGCCGCAACCTTCAGGCCTGAAGATCCCAAAAACCGCAACGTCTCGGGCTTGAGGTTTGGAGTTTGGGGCCTGTTTGACCCTAAATCCTAAACCCTAAGCCCCTAAACCCTGAACCCTAAACTTGCCCCAAACCCTAAACCACCCGATCTTCCAAAACCTCTTCACTAAGGAATATACCCTAGTTCATAATAAGGATCCTTATAAATTAGGGTATGTTCCTTAATTAACGGGTTTTGAAAAATCTGGGCCCTCCCTAAGCCACCAACATGCCTTCAATCTAAGTCCCGCACGGCCCCGCGAAGGTGGTCGTTGAAGGACGCAATGCCCGTGCCCGCTAGGTGGCGCTGACCTTT
>CAJNDS010002690.1:295000-320000 GCA_905221605.1 Symbiodinium natans | reverse complement strand
CCTAAACCCTAAACCCTAAACCCATCCCCGGAAGGGTTTGAGGGTTGGAGATTTTTGGGGCTTGAGGGTTCAGTGGTTTCAGGCGTTCAGGAGATCAAGAGAGCTCAGGCTCAAAGCCAACGAAAAGCTGAAACCCAAACCCGCGAAGGCTTGCTGCCGGGTTGCATGCACGTCGAGTTCTCGACGCGTCCATCCTCCCTTCTCCGGAGGTAGTACCCGGGAACGCACCTGAGTCTTTAGGGTTAAGAGGGAATTATAGGACCTCAAATAACACTCTAAAGGGAATCCACTATGAGAGGCTTCAATTCCCTTCTTCCTTGTATGTGGGAGGACGTCTAAGCTTCGAAGCATGGGGATGGGGGGGGGGAGGGCCTAAACCCTAAACCCTAATTATAAACCCTAAGCCCTAAACCCTAAACCCTAAACCCTAAACCGAAGGGGGGCCTTAGCCCAAACCTCCTAAACCCGAAACCCCTCATTGAAACTTCTCTCTCCGCCATTCAAAGTACTCGGCCCCACAAGATGAACCTTAAGGATGACTCAATGAACTCCGAAGCCATACCCTAAGGCTCCAAGTATACAAATCATACCTACATTGGGGTCTAAAGGGTTTAGGGTTTAGGGTTTAGGGTTTAGGGTACTTTGGGCTATTTGGAGCCTTAGGGATAAGCACGGAGGGCCCAGATTCGGTTTAGGGCTTCGGCGTTTTGGGGTTGAGGGCTTTCGGTTTTAGGGCTTATGAGCCAGTCCTCGGGTTCTTGGGGGGGGGGGGGGGGGGGGGTTTGGGGTTTTACGGTGTTGGGGTTTCGAGTCTTATACAACTGAGGGTTTAGGGTTTCGGGTTTAGGGTCTAGGGTTTAGGGTTTAGAGTTTCAAATAGGGTTTACCCTAGGCCCTGTAGAGCCCCCAGTCTTCCAGGCAGGCCACTTGTCCAAGATGCTGTGGTTGCCCACAGGCCCACTGCCGAAGGCGTGGTTGAAGACCTGGCGCTGGCTTAGAGGTTCGGACATCCACACCAGATGCCTCACTGTATCTTCGGGAATAGCCCTAAACCCTGAACCCTAAACCCTGAGCCCTAAACCCCAAACCCTAAACCGACACATCGCGCACAAGTCGAAGTCGGACAAGCCTCGGGACTCCAACACCTAACCCTAAACCCTAAACCCCAAAACCCAAAACCCAAGACCCTAAACCCTAAACCCTGAGCCACCCTCTTCCTGGGAGTTCAAGGCACCACATCGGCCACAACGCGGAGACCCTTCTTGTGCAGTCCTGCGGCCAAGTCTTCGAAACACGGCTTTAAGGTTTTACGTCTCAAGCTTAGGGCTTAGGGTTTAGGGTTTAGGGTTTACGGTTTAGGGTTTAGGGTTTCGGGTTTAGGGCTTAGGCTTTGGGTGACGTCTACCAGGCAAGCCATGAGAAAGACCAGTCACTTCGTATTCGCAGCCATCACACCGGATCATACTACCCTAAACCCTTAAGCCTCTTAACAACCGAACAACGAAAACTGAGCCCCTCAACGCGAAAGAGCCGCTGAGAAGCCTTAAAACCTCAGACCCGAAATCTTCATAGAACCTAAAGGCAATGAAACTTCGAAGCCTCCTAGCTCTAAGACCCCAAGCATCTGCACCTTCCAGACTGTCGGGTCTGAACAAAAAAACACAAACCCCAAACCCCAAACCGCAAACCCTAAACCGCAAACCCTATAAACCCCAAACCCTATAAACCCCAAACCCTATAAACCCTAAACCCTAAACCCTAAACCCCGAACCCTAAACCCTAAACCCTAAACCCTAAACCCCAAACCCTTGCATAGTACAAACATGAAGACCACATCCAGCTCCCGAGAACTGGGGTCCTGCGATCATGCGGCGGTGCTCATGGACGCGGGCCTACACCAGAAGCCCCCAAGACTTGAGACTTGGGGTTTAGGGTTTTCGGGGTTTAGGGGTTTAGGGGTTTAGGTTTAGGGTTTTTGGGGTTTAGGGTTTTTGGGGTTTAGGGTTTAGGGTTTTTGGGGTTTAGGGTTTAGGGTTTAGGGTTAGAGGGTTGAGGGTTTAGGGTTTAGAAGACCCTGGGCTTTTGTCCTTCTAACCCCACAATCAGCCCTGGGCAGAAGCCTTGCGGGATTGTAGGGGATATAGTTGGAGGAACCCGAAACCCTTCACCCCTAAACCCTAAACCCTAAACCCTAAACCCTACACCCTAAACCCTAACCATAAATCGTCTGAGTTCAGGGCAAAGGTTCGGGCTTGACTCAGCTTTCAGAAATCCTTTACGTGACCCATGATTTAAGCCACCCTGTGAACAGCCAGGCTCAGGGCTTCAAGGGTATGAGACTGGACGTAGGTTTAGGGTTTAGGGTTTAGGGTTTAGGGTTTAGGGTTTAGGGTTAGGGGTTTAGGGGTTTAGGGTTTAGGGCTAGAGGTTGGCCTTCGAGGTCTTCCAGGATGAGAGAATTCGAGACTCATGCTGGTTCAGGTTCTTCTCAGAAGCACGAAGGGGTTTAGGGTTTAGGGTTTAGGGCTTAGGGTTTAGGGTTTAGTATAGGGTTGAGGTCGCGGGCTTGGGGTACTCGTGCCCTTAAGTGCGCGGCAGAGGGCTGGGTCTTATAGCCTGAGGACTTGAATAACACCTAAATCCTAAAAACCCTAAACATAAAAACCGTAAGAAACCCAGACCCTAACAAGCCTAAAACCCTAGCAACCCTAAACACGTAAACCAAAGAAAGCCAGACCAAAAAAATCTCGACACTAAGCACCCTAAACCGCAAAACCCAAACACCCCAAAATTCCAAACCCTAAAGCCTTTAAACCCTGGACCCAAAGTTCCCGCTCTCCCTGAAGGCTCCAAAGCGTAGTTCCTTTTTGGGTTGGCAGGGTTTAGGGTTTAGGGTTTAGGGTTTAGGGTTTAAGGTTTAGGGTTTAGGGTTTAGGGTTTAGGGTTTTGAATCTAGTCTGCTACCCCAAAAAGGTACCTACATAGGAGCCTTTGGGTAGGCCCAACCGATCCGAGCCGCCATACCATCGGGGTCCGAAGAGTAGGAGCCCTCCGGCACGCCATACAGGACGGGGTCGTAGCCCCAGTTGAAGGCCTTAGAGGCAGAATGCTTTAGGGGGGTTGAGGGTTTTGGGGCTTTTAGGGTCTAGAGTTTTTAGGGTTTAGAGTCAGCTGACAAGTTTCCAAAATCTATTTTGCGAACAGAGTTTGTTGGAGGTACCCGCTCCGCTATTATCACAAGTTTCTGTTCGGACGGTGCTTGTTTTTGCGTTTAAGGGTTTGTGTTTTTAGGGCTTACGCCGTAAGGCTTGAGGCCCTAAAGGCCTTGGGCTCTAGGAATCTTAAAGAGCCAAAGCCTGGAGAATCCAGGTAATCCCGGCCAGTTCCGTGTAAAGCCTTCTGGATTTTCATTACGAATCGACGCCCCAAACAAATTTCGTGATAGGTAGCCCACGGGCCCGGCCGGACTGTGTGTAGCAAGTTTGTCTTGTCCGGTCACCCTCTTTAGCTTATACACACATTTTTCCGGATGATTGTGTTTTTGAAGGATTTGTGTTTAGGGTTAAGCGCTTACGCCATAAGGCTAGGCCTTAAGGTCCTGAAGGCTTGAGGCCCTGAGGGCGGTTCCCCCCCCCCCCCCTCCCCCCGCCCGCAATTTGTTTGGGGGGGTTGGGGGCGGGGGAGGGTGAGCACTTTTGGCCTTGTATACCAGCACAATGCCTGGTCTAGCGCGGTTGGAAATGTGAAGCCCTGAACCCTAAATTGCGACGAACGGAAGATGGAGTTTCAGGGTTAAGTCGGGGGGTTGAGGGGGTTTAGGGTTTAGGGTTAGGGTTTAGGGCTTAGGGTTTGGGGTTTAGGGTTTGGGGTTTAGGGCCTACAAGGAAGAAAGGCTTCCCAAACCCTCCGTCCGCCGGGGCGCATCCTTCTCCGCCACCTCCATCACAGCCATCTGCTGCCCTTGCTTCGGAGGCTGCTTCTAGGTGCGTGGAGGGGGGGGGGGGGGGGTTTAGGGTTTAGGGTTTAGGGTTTAGGGTTCAGGGTTCAGGGTTCAGGGTTTAGGGTTTAGGGTATGAAGGCCCTTGTTTCGGAGGCTGCTAAGGTGTTTGGGGGCTTAGGGTCTAGGGATTTAGGGACTTGGGGAGGCACGTATACCCCAGGAGGATCCAAAAGTCGAACCTTCAAAGAGTACCCTCTACTACATGCTACTACTTACTTCTCCCAAATCCAAGAAAAACTTCTATTATTCCTACTAGATAAGGAAACCCAAAAAGTTTAAAGTTCCGCTGTTGGAGAAGTAAGACTATTGGGGTTTGGGTAGGTGTTTGGGGGCTTAGGGGGATTTAGCTTGGGAACTGTAAATTGTAAGGACCGCGCGAATACTAAAATCACACATGAACACCATTGTTAACTCAAAGACTTGATTATGGAAAAAAAAGCATTTGTCTCAACTTCGAACCCCCCCCCAATCCCCCCTCAACCCCGAGTCCCTAAACCCTAAACCCTAGACCCTAAACCCTCAACTCTACACCCTCAATGCTCCCACCGGCCTTCAGAGTCAGGTCCCGCTTTCGTGGGCATGACAGGCTCTGCGCCTTAGACGCTGGGAGCGCGTTCTTGTAAGGTTTGTAGGGTTTGGGGTTTAGGGTCTGGGTTTAGGTTTTAGGGTTTGGGGTTTAGGGTTTGACGTTTAGGGTTTGGAGTTTAGGGTTTAGTTTAAGGTTTTAAGGTTATAGGGGATTTGGGGTTTCGAGCTCCTAAGCCCTTAGGGCTTACCAGGGAAAAAAGGGGGTTTAGGGTTTGGGGGTTACAACTTTCGAGTTCAGGGCTACATCCGGATATAGGGTTCCCTCCTACACCCTAAACCCTAAACCCTTCTTTTTGAGATCCTCGGGCTCGGGGGTCTCTGGTGGCCTTCTATCAATAGAGGGACTTTAGTGGGAACCCAAGAATATAGCAATAATATAATGGGAATAGGTTGCCTGGTTCGGGTTCCCATGAGGATCCTTTTCAATATGGTATCCAAAGAGGGACCCAAAAGTTAGACTTGGTAGCCCGGTGACCATATTATAATGAGGCACCCTTCTTTGGGTTATATAGTTACTTTGTAGGGAACCCAGACACAAAGAAATGGTACTGTAAAGGGTACCACTGGGCTACAAGGATGAGGATCCTTTTCAACATCGAACCCAAAGAGGGACCCCAATTTAGAGAATCCCCCTCCGAATTTCTTTTGCCGGGGCGCGATCTTCCGCGCGCTCCGGCACCGAGCCAAAGTCGAACCTCACCGAAAGGGATGTGTGGGGTGTGGGTTTAGGGTTTAGGGTTTAGGGTTTAGGGTTTGGGGTTTGGGGTTTGGGGTTTGGGGTTTGGGGTTTCGGGTTTAGGATTTGACGTTGGCCCTTGAAACCCTAAAAACCCTGCAAGGTCTTGTCGGATTTGTCGGCTAGGGCTTCGGGTCTCTACTCCCTCAACCATAGCTGGGGGGCCTTTAGATGGGCTTCGGGATATTCGGATGCTTCGGGACTAGGACACGAGATCTGACGTTTTTTTTAAGTGATTTGGACAGTGGGGTTTAGGGTTAGGGTTTAGGGTTTAGGGTTTAGGGTTTAGGGTTTAGGGTTCAGGGTTTAGGGTTGAGGGTTTAGGGTTTAGTGTTTAGGTTTTAAGGGATTAGGGCTTAGCGTGATTCATGTGGGCAAGTATGCCTCTGTTGTATAGTCGGAGAGGCTGCAAGGGAATTCTGTTTGTTAGGTCGTGCCGAACAAATTATTGACCGTGGGAGGGCTCTTGCACAGCTACCGTGGACCCTAAACCCTAAACCCTAAACCCTAAACTCTAAACCCTAAACCCTATAACCCTAAACCCTGAACCCTTTAACCCTAAACCCTAAGCCCATTCCTGGTTTGAATGGGAGCTTAGAACTTGACAGCTGCACTGCTGCAGTTTGCCTCGAGAGGTGCTCTGCTGTCTTGTTCATGGACTGATTAGGGTTTAGGGTTTAGGGTTTAGGGTTTAGGGTTTAGGGTTTAGGGTTTAGGAACCAAGATGGAGCTTTCGAGGTGTTCAGGGTTTAGGGTGTCGAGAGAAAGCTGCGGGGGTTTCAAAGTTGAAGGAATTCTGGGTTTAGGCTTTTTTGGGTTCAAGGTGGAGCGGGTGAAGGGTTGAAAGGGGTTCGGGTTTAGGCCTAAACCCAGAAGGCCCTGCAAACAACCCTAAACCCTAAACCCTAAATCCCGCTGTGTGGCAGGGGTTCAGAAGTCCATGTTTAGTGTGGGGCCTAGGGCTTCATCTTAAGATCTTGTCACGGTTATGAGTCCAAGCCAGGGGACGTGGGCAGGAGGTGGACATGGGTCATCCCGGCTGCCGCGAGCTTCCGCAAATGCCGGTCTCCGTTTGTGCCTTCCTCGCGCGCGCGCGCGGGCTTTTTGGTAGGGGATTAGGGTTTAGGGTTTAGGGTTTAGGGTTTGTGGATATAGACCATCTCGATAAGGTTCTGTTGAAGAGAGCCAGAAGAGGGTTAAGAAGGGCTCCCGTTTAAGGGTCCCCGTTGTCCTACCTAGGATTTGGGTTTGGGGCTTGGGGCTTGGGGTTTCGGTGCTTTGCCAGCAGGCGCATGGAACGCTTTCCCCAACAGCCAGTGAGGATAAAAGGGAAACTCTTACCGTGCGTTAAAAATCCATGCAACCGCAATGAAGCTAAACCCCCTGAACCCCAAAAGCTTAAACCCCAAACCTCATAACTACTCCGAAAATTCAAATACTCTCTTAGGTCCGATCTCAGAATTCTCGTCCCTTCCGTGGGCCCTAGACCCTAAACCCTAAACCCTAAACCCTAAACCCTAAACCCGTGGGCCTGCTCGAAAGCCAGGTACCGCCCTCGACGCCCGGAGGCCACGCTCTTGTCGCGCGCGCTGAAGTCGCGCACGTGGAGCTCCTGAGGGCGTGCAGCAGGGTTTAGGGTTTAGGGTTTAGGGTTTAGGGTTTAGGGTTTAGGGTTTAGGGTTAGGGTTTACTGGCAGGCAGTGGTTTCGGGTTTAGGGTGCGAAGCCCTTCCTCAAAACCCCAAAGTATGTAACAAGATGGTGGGGGTCCAGGTAAACCCTAAACCCTAAACCCTAAACCCTAAACCCTAAACCCTAAACCCTAATTCCTAAACCCTAAACCCTAAACCCTAAACCCCAAACCCCTGCCAGTAGCATAAGCCGAGGTGCGTAGATGACAGCATCGGCGCGGTGGCGGAAGGGCGGCACGGGAGGCATCGAGGCGGTGTCCCAGGCAGGAAGCCGGCCTTTGCTGGAGAAGAGGTTTAGGGTTTAGGGTTTAGGGTTTAGGGTTTAGGGTTTAGGGTTTAGGGTTTGGGGTTTGGGGTTTGGGATTTAGGGTTAGGGTTTAGGGTTTAAGGTAAGGCTTTGAGGTTTAGGGTTTAGGGTTTCGAGTTTAGGGTAAGAGTTTGGGGCTTAAGCTTAGCGCCTGGGGCCTCAAAAGCCCTTCATTCCTCCTTGACAGCCCCAAAACCCCTAAACCCTAAACCCTAAACCGCAAACCCTAAACCCTAAACCCTAAACACTAAACCCTAAACCCTAAACCCTAAACCCTAAACCCTAAACGCAGGTGAGGGCGCAGAGCAGGGAGCGCTCCGCGTCGGCAGAGCAGGTGACGGAGTAGGGGTCGGGCGCCTGCCCGGAGGTATTTAAGCTAGGGTTTAGGGTTTAGGGTTTAGGGTTTAGGGTTTGGGGTTTGGGGTTTAGGGTTTATGGTTTAGGGTTTAGGGTTTAGGGTTGGGGTTTAGGGTTTGGGGTTTAGGGTTTGGGGCTTAGGGCTTGGGGTTTTGGGATGATTCGGGGATTCGGGGATTAGGGTTTGGGGTGCAGGGTGTAGGGGCTTCGGGCTTAAGGCTAATTCAGGCCTTGTAGGGATTGTTAACTTAGGGATAAGGCTTAATGTCAAGGATTTAACGTGCAGGGTTCAAAGTTGCCGGCTTGATTTGTACGGTTTGTAGGGTTTAGGGTAAGCGTGTATGCGTACAAACAAGAAGTTTACACCCCCTCCCCAAACCAAAAACCTATGTACTGGGCTTAAGGTCTAGGGTTTAGGGCTTGGGGCTTAGGGTTTTATACGCCAAGCCCTAGAAACCGTAAACAAAAGCACGGTAATTGGAAAGACTGTGGTGTGGTGGGAAGGCCTTATGGAGTAGACCCTGGAAAAAGAGTATGCTCTATCGGTATAAGTAGCTATAATGGGAACCCAGAAAAAAAGAACCAAGAACCACCTCAACCCAAGCCCTAAACCCCAAACCCCAAACCCCAAACCCCAAACCCCAAACCCCAACCCCAAACCCCAAACCCCAAACCCCAAACCCTAAACCCCAAACCCCAAACCCTAAACCCTAAACCCTAAATAGTACTCCAAAACCCAGTATTGGCCTCCATGGTCTCGATCTTGCCGGTCAACGGGTGGAACGCCTGCACGCGGTAGGTGTAGTACTTGCCAGCCCACCTGCCAGTGGTTTAGGGTTTCGGTTTAGGGTTTTAGGGTTTGGGGTTTATAGGGTTTTAGGGTTTGGGGTTTGGGGTTTAGGGTTTAGGGTTCAGGGTTCAGGGTTCAGGGTTCAGGGTCCGGCTTCGGGACAATTGCCGGGTTTCGGGCTCAGGGTCTAGTATCGGGATGTGCAGGTCTAGGGGTTCAGGGTAATTTACGAGGAGGTGCTGATGGGTACTTGCGGCTAGGTCTGAGTAGGCAGCTTCTTTAGCATTGAACAAACCCGAAACCCCCTGAACCCTAAACCCTAAACCCTAAACCCTCGACCGTAAACCACTTGTGAAACAAAGCAAGACTCAGTTCAGGGTGTAGGGTTTAGGGTTTAGGATTAGGGTTTAGGGTTTAGGGTTTAGGGTTTAAGGTTTATTCTTTAGGGTTTAGGGCTTAGGGTTTAGGGTTTAGGGTTTGGGCCACCTAGAAGCTCCGCCTTCAACACGCAACTTTGACCCTGCGGCTCTAGCGGCTCTTATTCGTTGGGTTTTTGGGCTATTTGGAGCCTCTGGGTGAACGAAACAAACAAACCTCCTAAACGTGATAAGCCCTACAAACCCTAACCCTAAACCCCAAACCCCAAACCAACCGTTAAACCCTAAACCCTAAACCCTAAACCCCAAACCCTAAACCCTAAACCCCAAACCCTACACCCTAAACCCCAAACCCTAAACCCTAAAGCCTAACCCTAGAACGCGGCCTGCGGGGACATGACAAGCGCCAGACGCCGTCCTCCAAGGCTTTGGGAGTCTGGTGGCTTGGCCTTTCAACCATAAAACCGATAAACCCCTGTATAAAGATGAACACCATGTGAAGGGTTTAGGGTTTAGGGTTTAGGGTTTAGGGTTTAGGGTTTAGGGTTTAGGGTTTAGGGTTTAGGGTTTAGGGTTTAGGGTTTAGGGTTTAGGGCCCTAGATGAACCCCATGTAGGGTTTTGGGTTTAGGGTTTGCGTAAAGACCTGCCCAACAAAGCTCAGCTCAATCTGGGTTCGGACAAGGGGTGCGAGATTGTGTGCTTTAGGGGGGGGGGGGGGGGGGGGGGGGTTGGGGATTTTGTGGGGTTTGGAGTTTGGGATTTTCGAGCTCTGGGGCTTGCTTTTTGGGGTTTCAGGTTTGAGGTTTCCCTAAATCCTAAACCCTATATAATCCCTGAACCATAAACCCTAAACCCTAAACCCGAAACCCTAAACCCTAAAATATAGGGTTTAGGGTTTAGGTTTGGGGTTTGGATCTTCGCTGACTTGGCAAGGTGCCGCGGCGCCTCACCCGGCGTCATGTCGTGAGGGGCCGGTTGCTGGCTCTTCCTTTGCATCATAGGGTTTAGGTTTAGGTCTAGGGTTTAGGGTTTAGGGTTTAGGGTTTAGGGTCATAGGGTCATAGGGTCATAGGGTTCTTGAGGGAGGGGGGTTTCGTGGGGGTAGGTATCAAGGGAACCCTAGAGAAGCTTAGGCAGACTTCGGGAACCTTGGGTTCTATATTTTTCCTTGAAATCCCCCTCCCTTAAGAACCCTATGACCCTATGACCCTAAACCCTAAACCCTAAACCCTAAACCCTAAACACTATTGCTCATCGCTTCGGGCACGTGACCGGGTTTCGGGGGGGCCAGGGTTGCGGGTTTAGTTGCCTACGTAGGGATTTCGGTCCAGGGGCCTGAGCCCTCAACCTTAAACCCTACACCCTAAACCCTAAACCCTAAACCCCTAAACCCTAAACCCTAAACCCTAAACCCTAAACCCTAGTTGAGCCCTAAAACTCTGAGCAGCTGGAGAATGCTGGCATCCTGCTTCGGTCCGCTCCGAACACTACACTCAGGGTCTGCGGATTCGGGTCTGTGTCCCAGAGTAAGCTGCAGGTTCCCCCGAAAATTGCGGTATCCCTTTTGGGGTTTAGGGTTTAGGGTTTAGGGTTTAGGGTTTGGGGTGTAGGGTTTAGGGGGGGATTCTATTGTATTTGGGGTGTATAAAGGAAATGCCCACCTAGAAAACAACACTGTTGGATTCTGGGGGGTAGTGGGCGTTTGAAAACCTGTGCCACCCAGATTTTGAAAAGCTAGTGGGTGGGGGGGGCGGGCGGGGGGGGGTTTAGAACTCAAGGCGAACACACATCCCTCGAGAAGGCTTAGGTTAGACTGCGATGGAGAGGTTCGAGAGTACAGGGAGGGGGCCCTCACAACCTAGACCCTGCCCCCCTACGCACAAAAACCCCGAAAACACTGAAAAGCCGAACATGCACCAAAACCCTAAACCAGGCACCCTAAACCAAGACCCTGACCCCTAAAACCCGTAGTAGCCCAAGACCTTATGTAGTATGGTTTTTGGGCCCAACGCCCTAGAATGAGAGAGCCCTTAGAACCTGAAGGCCTAAACCCCATACCCTAAACCCTACACCCTACACCACAAACCCTAAACACTAAACCCTAAACCCTAAACCCTAAACCCTAAACCCTACCAACAGCTCCGAATCTGCGCAGAAAGGGTCTTCGGCCCATCGTAGACCAAGGCCTCCACAGACAGCGCGGTGGGCGCCCAAAGCTGAAGGTCGAGGCCTGGCTGGGGTTTAGGGTTTAGGGTTTAGGGCTTAGGGCTTAGGGTTTAGGGTTTAGGGTTTAGGGCTTAGGGCTTAGGGCTTAGGATTCAAGATTACATACATATGTATGTGTATATATATATATATGCACACGTGTGTGTGTGTGTGTGTATGTATGTATGTATGTATGTATGTATGTATGTATGTATGTATGTATGTATGTATGTATGTATGTATGTTTACTTCTGTTTAAGCTCTCATACTTCTGTGTATATGCATGTCTATACTTAAGAGCGCTAAACCCTTTGGAGTTTTGGGAGAAGTTTCGGGCTCACAGGTCGGTGTTTCAGGGGCTTTACGGGCTTCAGGGGCTGCAGCACGGGCTTTCGTGAGGGGGTTCGGGAGGTTTGGGGGCAATTAGGGTTTAGGGTTTAGGGTTTAGGGCTTAGGGTTTAGGGTTTAGGGTTTAGGCTCAGAGTTCCGGGCTGGGTGGTGTTAGGTAGTTCTAGGCATAGGTGTTAGCGTGTTCAGGGCTCAGGGTTCTGGGGCAGTTGCAAGAGGAGGACGCTGATGCAGCACAACACCCCACTTGGGACTGCAGCTTACAGTTTGGGACCGGGTTTAGGGTTTACAGTATCAGGCCTGGGTTTCTGCGTTGTTTTCTCGCGCCTAGAGGGGCTCTCTCTTTCGTTGAAAGGGTCTGGCTCAGTTGAATTAAGGGGTATGAGGTGTTTCTTCTTGGGATTCCATGAACAGGATCATTGCCTGGTATTTGTGCCTTAATTGGGCCGTGGGGCTGAGGGGGGTGGGACGGGTAGACGCTGGAGCGAACTGGATCACAAAATTTTGGGCGGGGGTAATAGAGCACCCCATGGCCCGTGACCCAAACACCTTAAACCCTAAACAACCCCTGACCCCAAATCCTGAGCCCTTATAAGTTGGGATGTTCCCCCCATATACTGACAGTCCTTTATGGGGATTATAATAGGGGGGGGGGGGGGGGGGTACCCTGAACCCCAACCTCTGGCCTAAACCCTAAACCCTAAACCCTAAACCCTAAACCCTAAACCCTAAACCCTAAACCCTAAACCCTAAACCCTAAACCCTAAACACCCCACTAGCCCTAGACTAGCCCCGAAGGCCGAGCCTCCATCGGCGCTTGGGGTGCAGCCTAAGGGCCCGTCGTACTTGAAACCTGGGCTCGTGGTTTAGGGTTTAGGGTTTTAGGGTTTAGGGTTTAGGGTTTAGGGTTTGGGGTTTGTGTTGAGCTGTTGTTTTGAGGCTCTTCCATCCACAGCCTTAATGCATATCCTCTGAGGAACCAGAAGCGCGCCAAAAAGACCACCCTAAACCCAAAACCCAAAACCCAAAACCCAAAACCCAAAACCCAAAACCCAAAACCCAAAACCCAAAACCCAAAACCCAAAACCCTAAACCCTAACCCGAAAGGTCAGTAGTTTCTTGCAGGCCTTCTTGGGGGGGGGGAACTTGCGCTCCAAAACTCGAAGCCCTGTTCCATCACACTTGTTTCGTGCTGTCTTGAGACCTTAGTTGCTGAGTTCATAAGCCCCCCCAAAATTGTACACTTTCAGTTCTATAGGGGATTAGAGTATACCAGAAAGTGTAAAGTGTACTCACTCAGCTACTATGAGACCTAGAGCCGCAAAATTGAACCCCTAAAACCCCTAAAAAACCCTAAAACCCCGAAAACCCCTAAATCCCATAAAGCCCCTAAAACCCCTAAAACCCCCAGCCCCGGCACTCGGAAGTGGTCCAAGCGGCAGTGGTCCAGAAGAACTCCGATCTGGACCCCTGCTGCACGCAAGCTCAAAAAAAAAAGAGGGTGATCCCCCCAAAAACTAAGGAGTGCTACTGGCCCTAGGTTTAAAAAAGGATTTAGGGTGTAGGGTTTAGAGTGTGGGGTGTAGGGTTTAGGGTTTAGGTATACTCCGCCTTGTGCTGGCATCCAATGACTTGTGTTTTTTTAAGGCTGCATGATGCAAAGAAGGAGAGGTACCTTGAGAGCTTCACAGGGCGGAATTGGGTTTAGGGTTTAGGGTCTAAGGGTGTCATACGCTATAGTAGAAGTACAAGGGAAAAGTTTAACATTACTGGTAGTTGCTTTAGAACCCCCAAAGACAAGGACATGATCTTGCATTGTGAGGGGGTTCTTGAGCACAAGCAAGGGGTAGCAGTACTCACGACAAAAAGCAAGGGGTTTCGGCTTTAGGGTTGAGAGTCAAACCGTCAAACCCCTAAGCCTCGAAACCCCAAACACACAAAACAACCAAAACCAAACCCCACACCCCGCAAAAAGCCCTTAATCCTAAACACTGAACCGTAAAACCTCAAGCCCTAAACCCCAAACCCAACCCTAAAGCTCCAAACCCCACGTGTCAAACCCCCCAACCACTCAACCCATCCAAAACCCTAAACCCTGTTCCCCAAGGCGCCTGTGTTGTCGTAGGTTTCCCCTTCCACACGAACAGATACCGCGAGTTGCTGTTTGCCTTGGGATTTAGGGCTTCGGTTTAGGGCTCAGGGCTCAGAACTCTTGGAACCAAAACATGCAACCCCCACACGGTTTTGGGTTTTGGGTTTAGGGTGTAGGGTCTAGGGTTTAGGGGTTTAGGGCAACATCTAACAGTAGCGTTCATTTAAATGTGCTGGACGCAGTTTAGCGCTCGGGGTTTGGGGTGCATCCGTACATGATCACAATCCTAAGCCCTCGACCCCCAAAACCCGTAATCCCCCCCTAAACCCTAAACCCTAAACCCTAAAACCCTGAAACTCATGAGGCCCCAAGCCCTGAATCCTTCAAACCCAGAACTCTCAGATCGGCACCCCTGCCCTCCCTACAACAAACTACCCCAAACCCTTCCTAACCCCTAAAATCCCTAAAAAACCAAAACCCTAAAAACCCTAAAAAACCCAAAGCCCGAAAAACCCTAAACACCCTAAAAAACCCAAAAAGAAACCCTGAAAACCCCCCCACCCCCCCCCCCCCCCCCACCCCCCCCCCCCCCCACCCCCCCCCCACCCCCCCCCACCACCCCCCCCCCCCCCGCCCCCCCTTTCGCCCCCCCCCCCCGCCCCCCAAAAAAAAAACAAACTATAAACTCTAAACCTAGAAACCTACAAACCCTATAAACCCTACAAGCCCTATAAACCCTACAAGCCCTAAACCCTAAACCCTAAACCCTAAACCCTAAACCCTACGCCCTAAACCCTAAACCCTAAACCCTAAACCCTAAACCCTACGCCCTGGCCGGGCGGCAAAGCTCTCGCGCAGCCCTGGCGGCCTCCTTCGGCACCCGGAGGCCTCGGCTGTTAGGGTTTAGGGTTTAGGGTGTAGGGGTTTAGGGTTTTAGGGTTTAGGGTTTAGGGTTTAGGGTTTAGGGTCCGGGGTTTAGGATTTAGGGTTAGTTTGGGGTTTGAAGTTTAGGGTTCAGGGCTTAGGGTTGGTTTGTGGTTTAAGGGTGTAGGGTGTAGGGTATCGGCTTTGGGGGTTAGGGTTGGTGTCTGGCATCACTATGCCAACGTACTCCTTGGACCAATAGTCCTCGGACCCATGTTTCTCCAAGCTGTCTGACCAGTCCGCTGTGCCCGTAGGTTTAGGGTTTAGGGTTTAGGGTTTAGGGTTTAGGGTCTAAAGTTTAGGGTTTAGGGTTTAGGGTTTAGGGTCTTTGGCCGCAGCCAAGGTGAGCCCACACGATGGGCAGGGGGAGCGGTTGTCCCTGAAGGTCGCGAAGTTGGAACAACCGCTCTCCCAGCATCTGGTAACCCTAAACCCTAAACCCTAAAGCTTCTTGACCTGTGGTTGGAGCATGGCTGCAAACGTCTCGAGACAAGTGATGCGGGGGAACGAAGCGGGAGGGTTTGGGGCTTGGGCTTAGGGCTTAGGGCTTAGGGCTTAGGGCTTAGGGCTTAGGGCTTAGGGCTTAGGGCTTAGGGCTTAGGGCTTAGGGTTTAGGGTTTAGGGTTTAGGGTTTAGGGTTTAGGGTTTAGGGTTTAGGGTTTAGGGTTTAGGGTTTAGGGTTTAGGGTTTGCGGAATAGGGCGTAAGGTTGGTTTGGAGTTCAAGGGTTTTTAGGGCTCAGGGTGAAGGGCTTGCGGCTTGAGATTTGGGTTTGGGCCAACCACCCTACAACTCAGACTCTCCCAGTCCAAGAGACCCTCCCAAACCCAACCCCCTCCCCCCGCCCGGCCCTGGGACCCTCAACCCTACACGCCCCAAGCACCCTAACATGTTACCGAGGAACCCCATCTAAGAGCACCTTTGTAAGCCCAAACCCCTTAAGGTGAAACCCCGAAGCCTGAAGCATGAAGGCCTAAAACCCCCAAAGTGTAAACCTCAAACCCCTTAAGCCCCTCAAGACCCTATGAGCCCTAAGCTCACGCTGATCCCTCCCCAAACCACCCCTGTTTAACTGTTTACATATAGACGCGATCCAGAAAACTGTCCGAAGAGATTTGCTGGTGCGAAAGGTCGGGTGTGAATCTTTGGCACTAGGGTTTAGGGTTTAGGGTTTAGGGTTTAGGGTTTAGGGATAACAGCGCAGGCTCACCGGCCCAACTTTCCAACCCAAATCCCCGTCACGAACAAGAAAGAGAGGAGAAGACTACCCATGGAAGATCCCACCGAGGTTGCATAAACCCCATATACCCTAACCCCCTTGATTCCTACAGCCCGAAACTCTAACCCCTAAACCCTAAACCCTAAAGCTTCGCAGAGCGTCAGCCGCAGCCCTGAAGGTAGGGATTCTTGTGGAAGATCTGGGCCTCAACCTTGGTTCACTGCAACGCCCCCTGGTCAGGGTTTAGGGTTTAGGGTTTAGGGTTTAGGGTTTAGGGTTTAGGGTTTAGGGTTTAGGGTTTAGGGTTTAGGTTTAGGGTTTAGGGTTTAGGGTTTAGGGTTTAGGGTTTAGGGTTTAGGGTTTAGGGTTTAGGGTTTAGGGTTAGGGTTTAGGGTTTAGGTTTCACTGAACAGCCCTATAAACCCACTGGTCCTTTGTAGGGAGATAGGTGCCGTACAATCCCTGAAGAGTTCTGCCGGGGTACAGGTACCTAAGTCATTAATTTCGTCCCTAATTTTCTTTTCTGTCAATAAGAATGGAATATGATTACACCTATATATAGACACAAAAACGCCAGCCCTAGTATAGAAGCAAACGCTGAATCCTGAAACCCTGTATTCCAAAACTCTCAAACCACACATTCTTCCTGCGGCCGCCGCCCTAAACCCTAAACCCTAAACCCTGAACCCTAAACCCCAAACCCCAAAACCCGTGATGAACCCTGGATTAGGGATTAAGGTCAGGGTGGGTGCAGGATTTTGGGGGTGCGGGGGTTTGTCGCATGCAGGGCTTAGGCTCAAACCCTAAACCCTAAACCCTAAACCCTAAACCCTGAACCCTAAACCCTAAACCCTAATCCCTAAACCCTAAACCCTGAACCCTAAACCGGGGCCTCCGGGCGCAAAAGAAAAAATTAAAGGCCTCAAGCCCTGGAACATGAAACCCTTCACAACGGACTCCTAAACCTCCTAAGACCCAAAAAACCAAAATAAAACCCCTAAACTAGCAGTCCTTAGTAGGGTTTAGGGTTTGAGGTTTGGGGTTTAGGGTTTAGGGTTTAGGGTTCGGCTGACTTCTGAACCCTTCCCAAAAGTTTAACTTTTAGGCTCCTTCTTGTAGTTTCTTCAAAACCCCACAAGGTTAAAGCCCCAAAAGCCAGAAGAAAGCCAAGTACACCCCCAAGCCCCGGTCTCCTAACCCTAAACCCTAAACCCTTACTAAACCCTAAATCCTAGACCCTAAACCCTAAACCCTAAGGCCCCTAAACCCTAGACCCTAAACTGTTGCCAAAGCGACGTCGTCCACCATGGTCGGCTGTAGCTTGAAAGACTGTCCCGGGCCCAGGCCCTGTGCCGTGTGTACGGTTTAGGGTTTAGGGTTTAGGGTTTAGGGTTTAGGGTTTAGGGTTTAGGGTTTAGGGTTTAGGGTTTAGGGTTTAGGGTTTAGGGTTTAGGGTTTAGGGTTTAGGGTTTAGGGTTGGGGGGCCACAGGTTGGGAGGGTGAGGCTCAAAAAACCCTAAGTAGGCAGGTAGGGTTTATAGGGTTTAGGGTTTAGGGTTTGGGGTTTAGGGTTTAGGGTTTAGGGTTTTGCAAAAAAGGGGGGGGGGGTCCCGTTTCGGGGGTGCCTAGAAGAAGGATTGTAGTAGTTGGGGGACTATTCGGGCTACCCCTAATTTGGAAAATGAGAAGTTTCAAAGGTTTAGGTTTACAAGTTGGGATTTAGGGATTGCGGGTTTTGGCAGGCGCCAGCCACAAGCAATAAACCTCAACTGAAGAAGCCTCAAGCCCTTGCAGACCTCAACCCCTTAACGCCCTAAACCTTAGGCTAGCTTAGGGCTTTCTGAATTGTCTTCGGGTAGTTACATGGTCCCTTAATCCCTAAACCCTAAACCCTAAACCCTAAACCCTAAACCCTAAACCCTAAACCCTAAACCCTAAACCCTAAACCCTAAACCCTAAACCCTAAACCCAAACCCTAAACCTTGGCCCTTAATGGGGGAACCCGTAGATACCCCGTATATAGCCTGTACAACCGCAGGGCCCGCCCTTCAGAACCCTTTAAATTAAATAGGGCAAGGGACCAGAACAAGCGACAATGTAAACCCTAAACCCTAAACCCTAAACCCTAAACCCTAAACCCTAAACCCTAAACGCTTGGGGGATTTGGGTGTAACGCCAAATCCACACACCAAGGCCTCCGCACCCTCTGAAAGCTCGGCGGTGGCACTTGCATGCCTCGAAACCACCACTTACCAGTTCTGTGCATAGGGAATTCGGGTTTAGGGAGGATTCAGGGTTTGGTTTTGGGGTTGTAGGGTTTGTAAGGTTTATGGTTTTGGGGTTGTAGGGCTTGTAAGGTTTATGGTTTTGGGGTTGTAGGGTTTGTAACGCTTTGGGTTCTTAGCAGGGTTTTCAAGAGGATGCTAGGTACCTCCCTTCTACGAACCAGTATGATCAAGGTTCACCGTTCGGTGGCAGGCTTTTGTTCGGGGCGGAGCTAGGTTTCAAGATGTCTGGCAGGTGATATAGAAGGGACAGGATAGATCGCAAAGGGTTTGGGGTTCAGGGTTCCAAAGCAATGGCGGTTCCTAGAAAGAACCTTACCTCCAAAGCATCCTAATTACACCCTAAACCCTAAGCCCTAAACCCCAAACCCAAGTAACTGGAGGTGCGCTCGGTCCCACAGTAACTCCAGAAATGAGAAGGACCGCGCGGGGCGTCCTAGGTCCTGCTTGGAGGTTCATGCTACTTGTTATCCATTATAACTGTACTTATAACCCACTTAGAAGCCCCTTTAAGTGCCCTAAGAGGGTTTTCAGTACAGTTATAAGTTGTCAATGCCCCTAAACCCTAAATCCTAAACCCTAAATCCAATAAGTACAGTTCTAAGTACAGTTATAATTGGTTAATAGGTACCATGAACCTCCACGTAGGCGTAGGCTGCGGCTGGATGACCTGAACCCTGAACCCTGAACCTGAACCTGCTGATTCCTAGTCGGGTATGAGGAGCCGTCTGCCTTCACGACTCCTAAGCCCGAAACAACAAAGACCCAGAAGCACAAGTGATCTCGCCAAAGAACCTGACGCTCGCATCTCCTATGTAGGGTTTAGGGTGTAGGGCTTAGGGACACACACGCACTCGCGCGCGCGCGCGCGCGAGCGCGCGCGCGCGCGCGAACGTGCGAACGTGCGCACGCAGGCAATTGCAGTCTAGGGTTTACGACCGAAGGTTCCAAGACTTTGCCAAGTTGCAACTTCACCTTGGTAGCCCAGTAACGTTATTAGAATAAGAACCCTAAACCCTAAACCCTAAACCGGTTTTGGGTTGGTACCCCTATAAGGGTTTAGCTTCAACCAAAAAAAGGAAAAGGGTACCACTGGGCTACTAAGTCACCTCAGCCTTCGCCGGTAGCGCCGCGGCCGTGCGCCAAAGGAGCAACGTGGGGGAGACCTTCTCAGATGCCCTAAAGGTTTAGCTTTTAGGGTTTAGGGTTTCGGGTTTAAGGTTTAGGGTTTAGGGTAAAACCTGAAACTAGTTCATGGTTGGGATCGTATTTAAATTGTTGGGTTTAAGTACCCTTAAAAATGTAAAATGTTACCCAACTATGACAAAGGAAACCTAAACCCTAAAACCTGACATTCCAATACCCTACCTGGGACTCTATTTACCTGCAGTTTTCTAGTAGCTACCCTGAATTCAACTTGTAGGTATATAAAGTTGTAGGTAAAGAGGGTCCCGGGTATCCCCTACAATACCCTGAACACCAGAGCATCCAAAAGCCCTGAACCGTCTAAATCCAACCTCCTTAGCTGCAGAGCAGGCGCCCAATGCGCTCGGGCCGCCAGATGGTGGAAATCGCCTTCACAGGTCCTCGGCTCATGGTTTCAGGGGCTACAGAATGCGGGCGCGGGGTTTTAGAGGCGCGGGGCTTCGGGTTGTTGATACTAAGGACTCAACTAGGGACTTTGCTCTTCAGTACTTCTGCATTGCCTGGGGCGTGAAGGTTTCAGACGTTTCTCGCTTTTGCGACTCCCCTAAACCCTAGAGCCCACATCCTAAACCCTAGCCATGAAACCCCAAGCCCTGCCCCCCAGGCCTTGAGGCCCTGAAACCCTCAACCCCAGGCCTTGTGCCCCCAGCTATCTCCCCAAACCCTCAACCCTAAACCCTAAACTTTAGACCCTAAACCCTAAACCCTAAACCCTAAACCCTAAACCCTAAACCCTAAACCCTAACCCTAAACCCTACACCCTAAACCCTAAATCCTAAACCCTTTGTCAACCAAAAGGGCCGGCTCCGATCCGGCTCGCGCGCGCTGGGGCCGCCATCATGGCCGACCCAGACCTCTCTGGCTTTAGGGGTTGGGGGTTCATGGCACTTAGATTAGGGTTTAGGGTTTAGGGTTTAGGGTTTAAGGTTTGGGGTTTGGGGTTTGGGGTTTAGGGTTTGGAGCTCAGGGTGCTGGAGTCAGTAGCCTGAGAATAGCAAAGGGTGCCCCGTTTTTTCATGGGGCTCAGGGAACCTGACCCTAAACCCTAAACCCTAAACCCTAAACCCTAAACCCTAAACCCTAAACCCTAAACCCTAAGAGGCACAACTGGGCATTCTAGAGTAGGGTTTACCAAGCAGGGCCCTCTCCATCCCTTTGCTACAAGCAGAGTTTTGAAACTTAGGGTTTTGGGTTTAGGGTTCAGGGGCCCATATCAGTGGGCCATAACTTTGATGAACAAAATGAACCTGTAACTGTGTGGTTTGTGGCAAAGGTCCCTTGCTGTAGGCCGTGTCCCGCAATACCGGGGCGTGGCGTAGGGCCTCGAGAAAATGTGAATAGTCCCTGTCCAGTGGCCGCGTTGGCTTCGAAAACAGTTGCGGCCTAAACCCTAAACCCTAAACCCTTAACCCTACTAAACCCTGAACCCTAAACCCTGAACCCTAAACCCTATACCCTAAAGTTGCGGCGCCCAGCCGAGGGAGCAATTCTACCAGGCGTGTGCCCTAAGCCCTCAACATTGCAGCCTAAACTCTACTTGGGTGGTTGTCAAAACTATGGTCCCTTTCTGGATCCCTATTGCAATACGGCACCTGATGTTTGGGGTGCCCCAAAAGGGATCACAATTTTGACAGCCACCCACTTGGGGCTCTTTGTACCTTAGGGTTTGGGGTTTAGAGCTTCACGCTGTAGGTAAATAGAGCCCGCGGTAAACCGGTAAGCCCTAAACCCGAAGTAAACCGTGCACCCTAAAAAAATCAACTCGAAATCCTAAGCTGACAAACCCTAAACCCCCACCCCTATAATCTAATAAGCTCTAAACCCTAAACCCTAAACCCTGAACCCTGAACCCAAAACCCAAAACCCAAAACCCAAAACCCAAAACCCAAAACCCAAAACCCTAAACCCTAAACCCTAAACCCTAAACCCTACGCTGGAAACCCTTTCAGGGGAGTTTCGGCTTGAACTTCCTCCCAAGGTTTCAGGGGCAGCGCGGGTTTAGGGTTTAGGGGTTAGGGTTTAGGGTTCAGGGTTTCGGGCAACTTAGGACCTCAGAGTCCACGCAGGTCTAAACACTTAGTTAGTCACGGGCATCGGCGGGCTTATAGACAAAAACCTGCAAACATGAATTTCCGGAAAATTTCCTGAAAAGACTTCACTACCTTAAATAAAAAAAATGAAATAGGGCCTTGCTTTTTTTGTAGAAGGTGTTAAAGAGTTCTTGTGTTTTTTAGAGGAACTGTAGAGGAATTTAGGGCCTTGCTTTTTTGGTTGAAGGTGTCAAAGGCTTCTTGGGTCTTTTTGTTGCGGAACTGTAGAGAAATCTAACCCCTAATCCCTAACCCTAAGCCCTAATCCAAAGAAACCCTAAACCCTAAACGCTAAGCCCTAAACCCTAAACCCCAAGCCCTAAACCCTAAACCCTAAGCCCTAAACCCTAAACCCTAGTCCAAAAAAAACCGTGCTTGGGTGGCCTTGGCCTTTGTCGCGAACTTGGAAAGATCCGTCCAGCTTAGCTCTGCCGAGGAGTGCTTCTCTTCGCCTCTGGCGCGGGCGTTCTACAGGGTTTAGGGTTAGGGTTTAGGGTTTAGGGTTTAGGGTTTAGGGTTTAGGGTTTAGGGTTTAGGGTTTAGGGTTTAGGGTTTAGGGTTTAGGGTTTAGGGTTTAGGGTTTAGGGTTTAGGGTTTAGGGTCTAGGGTTTAGGGTTTAGGGTTTAGGGTTTAGGGTCTAGGGTCTAGGGTCTAGGGTCTGGGCGGTTTAGGGCTTATTAGGCATGAGCCTAAGCCATCGAGTCCCTGCCAAAGGAGCCAGCTCAACTCCCGCCCACCGCCTCCCCACAAAAACTACAGACACCCTCATACTTGGAGGTCCATGGGTACTTATAACCCCAATTATAAGTCTACTTCTAACCCCAAGTATAAGTCTACTTGTAACCCCAATTATAAGTCTACTTATCCCAGGTCAACCTCCACGCGCACCCTACCCAGCGAGGCTTCACGAAACAGCCCTCAATCCCCCGAAAAACAAATCCTAGACCCCTAGACCCCCTAGACCCCCTAGACCCCCTAGACCCCCTAAAACCCCCTAAAACCCCCTACGACCCCCTAAACCCCCTAGACCCCCTAAAACCCCCTAAAATCCCCCTAAACCCCCTAAACCCCCTAAACCCCCTAAACCCCCTAAACCCCCTAAACCCCCTAAACCCCCTAAACCCCCGAAACCCCCCAAACCCCCTAAACCCCCTAAACCCCCTAAACCCCCTAAACCCCCTAAACCCCCTAAACCCAAGAAGAGTCCAAAGGGCCCCGGTGAAGAATGAGTCCAAGGGCCAGCTGGCCATCCTCTGAAAGGGCATTATGAGGGGTTTAGGATTTAGGGTTTAGGATTTAGGGTTTAGGGTCATTGCGGACCCGCCCAGCAGTTTGAGCACTTGTAGGTTGAATACGATTCGCTGCCTCCGTCGAGGGAGGCACCTGTACTCTCTTCTGCAACATTCCTATGCAAAAGAGGGCTTCGTGCAGCACTGCCGTGCTTGTCACCACAGGTGTGCGCGGGAAAGGATGAGTAAGCACTAGTGGACCCTCTGCATGTTGACAGAGGACGCATCCTGAGGGAAGTGACTCGGAAGCGGGCGCCAAGAGCCTTCAAAGGAGAGGGCTTACGCGGAGATTTGCTCCTGCTCCTACTTCTGAGGCGGAACAAGACGCGGAGACTTGCTGACGGAACTCGAAGAAAATGCCTGTCTAGATCTGTGCAGAGAACTCGGATGGCCATGAAGTACCTTAAGTCCCCCGATAGAACACTGCTAGACTCTACAACATAATATTAGAACAAGGGCAACCTTTTTTTGGGGGGTCGGCGACTTTATAAGGGAATCTTGAAACGCAAAGAAGGGAAAAAGGGTACCACTGGGCTACCCTAAACCCTAAACCCTAAACCCTAAACATAAACCCTAAACCCTAAACCCTAAACCCTAATGTTGGACCCTCTTTAGTAGGGGCCTCCTCTTTAAAGTCAATTTGGCCGAATTATTCAAGACCCCCTGACTGTTTGCGGGGTCCTCTTTAAAGTCAAACCGTCCAGGCGCCGTAAGAAAATTCCACGTGGCGCGCCTTTAAAATAGATAACCGGGCATCGCTGCCCCTTTTAAACCTATCTAAACTCCTCCCCGGGGCCGTGTAATCAGGCTCCCATCCACGCCTCGACTGTTCCGGGGGGGGGGGGGGGCCCTACACAGTAAAGAGGGTCCAACATTAAACCCTAAACCCTAACCTGATTTCTAGTGCGCCCCTCGCAGTCCTTCTCGCGGAAGGCAAGCGGCACCTCCCAGTGATGCGAAGGACAGCGCCCTGTAACCCTAAGTACCCCGAGATTTAAGAGCCTTCCTCAACCCTAAACCCTAATTAAACCCTAAACCCCAAACCCTAAACCTCAAACCCCAAACCCTAAACCCCAACCTCCCAAACCCTACGCCCTAAACCCTAAGTCCTGCACCCTAAGCCCTAAGCCCTAGGCCCTAGACGCTAAGCGCTAAGCCCTATGCCCTTAGCCCGGCAAGCCCTAATAAGCCCTAATAAGCCCTAATAAACCCTAATAAGCCCTAAACCGTAAACCCAAAACGCTAAACCCTAAACCCAAACCCTAAACCCTGACTTCCCAAACCCTAACCTCCTAAACCCTAACCTCTTAAACCCTAACCTCCTAAACCCCAAACCCTAAACCCTAAACCCCAAACGCAGCCTCGAAGATAAAACCCTAAACCCTAAACCCCAAACGCAGCCTCGAAGATGAGCCCGTACCAGTCTTCCGCGATCGGGTCCAGTGGACCTTCGAACGTCCGGAGGCTTGCGTTTGACGGCTTCCAAGGGACAGCTTTAGGGGTACAACCTTCGGAGTTTAGGGTCCAGGGTTTAGGGTTTAGGGTTTAGGGATTAGGGTTTAGAGGTACAACCTTAGGGGTACGAGCCTTCTACGCCTAGAATGACCCGAAGATGCCCTTAGAGGACCTTGAAGAAGGGCACCCAAGCCAAGGGGTACAAACTTAGCTTGGAGGTTCATAGGGTTTAGGGTTTAGGGTTTAGGGTTTAGGGATGGTACATACCTACCCAAGAATACCTGCACTTCTAACCCAATTATAGCCATACTAGGGCACTTGAGGGGGTTATATGTACAGTTGTAGTTGGTGATTGGTTAAGAAGGGCACTTGAGGGGCTCATAAGTGGGTTAGAAGTACAGTTATAAATGGTTAAGAAGTACCCCTAAACCCTAAACCCTAAACCCTAAACCCTAAACCCTAAACCCTAAACCCTAAACCCTAAACCCTAAACCCTAAACCCTAAACCTAAACCCTAAACGCTAAACCCTAAACCCTAAAACCTAAACCCTATACAGTTATAATTGGTTAAGAAGTGCCATGACACTCCAAGAAGGGGTCCAAGGTTGAGGCCCATGAGGCTTGCGGCTTCAGAAGAGGCAAAGCCTAATGGGTTTAGGGTTTAGGCTTTAGGGTTTAGGGTTTAGGGTTTAGGGTTTAGGGTTTAAGGCTTAGGGTTTAGCCCCGAAGCCTTTTAGACCACTAGGGTCTGAAGCAATCGGGCAGGCTCCAAACCCTAAAGTCTAAACTCTGGGGTTTAGAAGAATGTATACCAGAAATAGGGTACGAACAGGGTAAACTCCAAACTCTGGGGTTTAGTAGGATATATACCGGAAACATGGTATAAACAGGGCTCACTGTAGTTTTGAGCGCACTTCTGGGCAACTTAAAGCTTGAAAAGCAGCAAGTCGGTTTCCCTAAACCCTAAACCCTAAACCCTAAACCCTAAACCCTAGACCCTAGACCCTAAACCCTAAACCCTAAACCCTAGACGCGGATCTC
>CAJNDS010002690.1:215000-290000 GCA_905221605.1 Symbiodinium natans | reverse complement strand
ACAAGATGCCAGTTCCAGACCATTGTCTTTGTGTTATCAAGTAACAGATGACTGCCCTAGAATAAAATGAAGATTGACCCACAAGAAGGTCGGCAGCATCAAGAATTGTTGTACAGTCATATATTATAAAGCTGTTAGTGTGAATGATTGCTGAAGCATTCATTCAAGGGACGGTGTTAGGATTGAGCTGTACTTCCTGCACATGTACATTGTCCATTGCATGAACAACATGCAACACTGACAGAGAACATTGGCATGTGGACATTGCCATGTCCATGATGCATTGGCTCAAGATTGGCTCAGCCCAAGTGACACAAAAGATTGCTGAGCGAGAGATTGCGTCTGACAGTTGTATGCTTGTATTGTGGTGTGGTCAAGACCATTGATTGAACAGTCATGTGTTTGGTAGTTTCCATACAGTTTGATTTTGTACAGAAAGTGACCTTTTGAAAATTTCATTAAAGGGGGGCTTAGTACTCCAGACTCTTGCCTCAGCGTAAACCCTAAACCCCTAACAGCACCCTTAGGTAAACCAGCTGAGCAGCAAGCAAGCATAACCTAAACCCTAACCGCCTAGAGTCCCCCAAGACCGAAGCCCTGTAGAAACCCCAAGGAGTTTAGGGTTTATAGGGTATAGGGTTTAGGGTTTAGGTTGGCAAGCAATGCGTGCAGTCGGGGGGGTTGGGGGTGGGGTTGGACTGTTTGGCTTCAGGGTTGAGGGATTAGGACAAGGCTTCCTTCTTGAAGCGACAGTAGCGGCAAAGCACCGCGAGCTTCTCGCTGTAAGCGTTGTACTTGTGTTTGGCCTCACGCATGCACGCATAGGTTTCCTAGAAACTTAGGAAATGGGATGGCCTTGGTGTGTTTTGCTTTATGGACTTTCCAAGGGAAGCTATGCCGCTTATAAATTGTGGTTATAAGAATTTCTAATCCTCCAAGTAAACCGCAGTTTTGGGGGTTTAGGGTTTAGGGTTCGGGTTTAGGGTTCACGGTTTAGGGTCTAGGTTTTAGGGTTGAGGCGTTTGAGGAGGTGGAGTACGCCCTCAGGCCCTTCACAGTCTGTTTTGGGTTACCCTAAACGCTAGCCCCAAATCCTCAGCCCCTAAACCCTAACCCTAAACCCCTAAACCCTGACAATCCTAAGTCCCTCAAACTAAACTCGTGGCTCGAACTAGCAACCACCTAAGAGAGTTCTCAGGGTTTAGGGCCTAAAAAGGTTGCCCTTTTTGGTTTTGAGGGGATTGCAAGGGAACCCCAACCCTAAAAAAGAAAAAAGGGCCTTCTCCCGGTCCTAGTAGCCCTAAACCCCAAACCCCAACCCTAAACCCTAAGGCGTCCTGGGGGCTTGAGGTTTAGGGCTTTAGGGTCGAGGGTTCCGGCTCCTTAGGGTTTCAGGTACAGGGTTCGGGGCTTACGGGCTTAGAGGTCAGCTAAACCCGAAACCCGAAACCCTAAACCCTAAAACCCTAAACCCCAAACCCTAAACCCTAAACCCAAAACCCCAAACCCTAAACCCCAAACCCTAAACCCTAAACCCTAAAACCCAAAACCCTAAACCCAAAACTCTGAACCCTGCTTCGGGGGTGATTTTGGGGTTTAGACCCTACCTCTTCAGGATGAGAAGTGTAGGCTTTTGGGGGCTGAGCCTGGCACTTCAAGAGCCCCTAGAGAAGGGATTAAGGGTTTAGGGCTAGGGTTTAGGGTTCAGGGAGAAGGGATTTAGGGTTTAGGGCTAGGGTCTAGGGTTCAGGGAGAAGGGATTTAGGGTTGAGGGCTACGGTTTGGTGTAAGATAATCACCTGGAGCCGTACGGGGTAAGACTCCCCCTAAAGTCGTTTAGGGTTTGGGGTTTAGGGTTTAGGGTTTAGGGTTTAGGGTTTCGGGCGACGCATCGCGGAGGTGGAAACTCTCTTTGTCGCTTCGCCCTCACGGCAGGCAGGACGTCACCAAGCCATCAACCGCCTCCCAGTACCTGGCAGTCCAGATGCTTCATTCAAATGAACCCTAAACCCTAAACCCTAAACCCTAATCCCTGAACCCCAAACGGTTCTAAAGCCAAAAACCCTACAGACCCTACACACTTAAACCCTAAACCCTAAAGCCCTAAAGCCCTCAAAACTAGGCTGAGTAGACACGGACCGAAGCCCCAGGGGGGCCTCCTTGGCCTATCGGGATGGGTAGGGTTTAGGCGGGACGCGAGGCCTGTTGGGGTATGATAGGGGTACCACTCTTTTGGCATATGCCCACGTAAAGAATGTAAAACCCTAAAATAGGATTGTAAAAAAACAAAAATCACAAACAAGAGTAACCTGGGAATAAAAAAGGGTGCCCTTTTTGCCTTAAATACAGAGTTTTACAAGGGAACCTCAACCCTGAAAAATGAATAAGGGCCTGCTCTGGGTCCTAGCCAAAGAGCAAAAAGAAAAACACACACACACACACACACACACAGAGAGACTCACGCACCTTAGTTGCTGAGTTCATACCCCCCCCCCCTCCCCCCCCCCTCCCCCCCCCTCCCCCCCCCCTCCCCCCCCCTCCCCCCCCCCCCCCCCCCCCCCCCCCCCCTCCCCTCCCCCCCTCCCCCCCCCCCCCCTCCCTCCCCCCCCCCCCCTCCCCCCCCCCCCCCTCCCCCCCCCCCCCCTCCCCCCCCCCCCCTCCCCCCCCCCCCCCTCCCCCCCCCCTCCCCCCCCCCCCCAAAAAAAAAAAAGGAGTACACTTTCAGTTCTTTTGGGGGGTTATACAATCCCAAAAAGTGCAAAGTGTACTCACTCAGATACTAGCTTAATATGGGCCCTGTTCATACCCTTATATTCCCTATACAACACCAGGGCCCATACTTCACAACTAAAGAGGTAAGGCCCATATTTCAGGTACTAAGACACACACACACACCCTAAACCCTAAACCCTAAACCCTAAACCCTAAACCCTAAACCCTAAACCCTAAACCCTAAACCCTAAACCCTAAAAAGCTTCAGATAAGATACTCGGCTGCATGGCTGACCATGCCTCTGCAGTGCAAAGCCTTCTCGAGAGTCCTTGTGTTGGGGTTTCGGGTTTAGGGTTTAGGGTTTGGGGTTTGGGGTTTGGGGTTTCGGGTTTCGGGTTTAGGGTTTAGGGGCATGGGGTTTGGGGCTTGTGGCTTGAGAGTTTCTGGGTCCAGTGCCGAGAAACCGTTGCAAGGAACACGCAAGTGCCCCAAAATCCTCTAAAGCATCCGCAAGACCCAACACAGCCAGAAACGAACTGAATCCCGCTACAAGCTGATTCCTAAATCCCTTCAACTACTCCTGAACTAGACCTAAGAGTCTCCTAGGAAGAACTAGGGTGCCCTTTTTGGTTTTAAGGGGCTTGTAAGGGAACCTGGGATCTAAAAGGGGAAGACTGGCCTACTCTGGGTCCCAAAGAGCTCAATGCGCCCCCGAGCGACAGTGTGCGCACGGCAGTTCCGTCGGGCCCCAGAATTGTGGCATCCCGCCAACGTTCCGCCTGCGCCAGCACCCGGTTCGGGAGCTCGCGCAGCCACTTGGCCATATTCTGGGATCCTTGGTTGCAGATATGTTGGCCCCCCTAAAACCCTAAACCCCAAACCCTAAACCCTACGGCCTACACCCGACTTTCAGGCGATATAGCTTATTGTTCAAGGGTGTGGGGAGGGCGGGTCCCTGACTCTTACTGGCCCCAAACTACCTTATGAGAAGCCCAGAAGTTGAAAAGTTGGGTTTTGAGCCAGTAAGGACTTCTAGATGGTGCCAAGGTTGCTCTGCTACCAAGCCACAGGTCAAGAACAACTCTGCCCTAACCCTCAAGCCTAAGCCCATTGTTGTTGGGGGGTGGGAGCCACCTTATACCCTAAACCCTAAACCCCAAAACCCAAACCCTAAACCCTAAACCCTAGACCCCTCAGCGATTCGCAGTCTATCGAGCCGAAGATCTTTCCAGGGGAACCACCTTGTCACTCCGCGAAGCCACGATCCTCGGTGGGGTTTGGGGTTTTTGGCTTAGGGGGGTTTAGGGACAACGTGTTGACCTTGCGCAATAAACCCTAAACCCTAAACCCTAAACCCTAAACCCTAAACCCTAAACCCTAAACCCTAAACCCTAAACCCTAAACCCTAAACCTCTCTCTCGGCCCCCCCCCTAGAAGGGCTCGAAGCCCAGGCGAGGCGTCAGAGTCGGGATCTCGCGGAGGAGGCGCCAGATTGACAGCATCGGCCCACGGGGCGCGCTGGCCAGCTCCCCTCCCAGCCTTAAGCCCAAGAGAAACCGAGGTATAAGAAGGGTTTAGGGTTTAGGGTTTAGGGTTTAGGGTTTATAGGGTTTATAGGGTTTAGGGTTTAGGGTTTAGGGTGACCCAAGGACAAAAAGACTGCACCCTTCTTCGGTGTGAAGGGGCTTGCCATCTCTAAAATAAAGCAAGGCTGCCCAGTAACCAAGGCTTAAAAAGGGTGCCCTTTTTTGCTTAAGGGGTTTACCTAAACCCCCCAAAAAGGGAATAAGGGCACGACTGGGCATCCTAGAAAGGGAATACGGGCCTACTCTGAGTCCTAGCAACTTGCGGGCGTTGGCCGCGGCGATCCTTGGCTTGGGATTTTAGGGTTCAGGGTTCAGGGTTCAGGGTTCAGGGTTCAGGGTTTAGGGTTTAGGGTTTAGGGTCAAGGGATGTTAGGGTTCAGGGTTTAGGGCTTCTCTGGGCTTAGGGGTTTATGGGTTTAGGGAGTCTTAGGGGTTTAGGGTTTAGGGTCAAGGGATGTTAGGGTTCAGGGTTTAGGGCTTCTCTGGGCTTAGGGTTTAAGGGTTTAAGGAGTCTTGGGGTTTAGGGTTTAGGGTTTTTAGGGTTGAGGTTCACAATGCTATGCGAAGGGTTCTTGGTTTAGGGTTTGAGGTTCCAGGATAAAAAAAGCCGTCTCCAAGCGTCAGCGTCTTTCCGAAGGAGTTGGCCGGCTCCTCATGGAATGCCTGGCAGGCCCCAAAGGTCATCAGCATGTTCAAGCCGCAGCCCGTAAAGAAGGCGAGGGCATTGTCGGTTGTCGATTTGTCCGCGTCAGAATCGGATCTCGACGGGCCGGTTGGTTCAGAGTCATCCTTGCTGTCTTCATCCACCGAGATGATCCTCGGTTCGCACGCGAAAAAGTTTCTCACACAAAGGGCTCCCTGAAGCCTAAGCCCGAAACCCTAAACCCTAGGCCTAAAAGGCGGGATAAGGGAACTTGCGAGTTTCCAGAAATGGGGGGGATACCCTTTTTTTGGATTCCTGCACCAAGGCTTTTACTATTTTGAGGGTACATCCTGGGCAAACTCTGAACCCGAAACCCTAAACCGCAAACCCTAAACCCTAAACCCTGAACCCTGAACCCTAAACCCTAAACCCTAAACCCTAAACCCTAAACCCTAAACCCTAAACCCTGAAACCTAACCTAAACCCTAAAAAACCAGCATGTCTGCGCATCCCAGGATCTCGTGAAGGAGCAGGCCGGCGCCATCAGAGATCATGCACTTGATGGACTCGGCCGGAGCTTGGCGCACATCGCCCTTCCTAGGTTTGGGGTATAGGGTTTAGGGTTTAGGGTTTGGGGCTTGGGGTTTGGGGTTTGGGGTTTAGGGTTTAGGGTTTAGGGTTTAGGGTTTAGGGTTTAGGGTCCCCCCCTCCTCCTTATCAGCCCTGCAACCCCTAAGCTCTACACTCTCAATGACACTTGGACACTCCCAAAAATAGGCCACACCTAGACTAAACCCTAAACCCGAACCCGAACCTCTAAACCCTAAACCCTTGCTCTCTGCCCAAGACTCTGCCAGCTGTTGTCCCACTTTCCCAGGAGTGACCGGGCCATCCCGAAGCCACCATCACTGAAGAAGTGGAGAATCACCGGGCGATCTTCCTGGGGGAGGCCAACCCTAAACCCTAAGCCCTAAGCCCTAAACCCTAAACCCTAAACCCTGTAATTCCTGAACCCTGAGCCCGGTTCAGGTTTCGGAGTTAACTTCAGGGCTTTGGGCCGTTTAGGGTTTAGGGTTTAGGGTTTAAGGTTTGGGGTTTGGGGTTTAGGGTTTAGGGTTCAGAATATCTGGAAGGCTGCTGGTTCAATAAACGTTCCAGGACTGTTCAGGATTATCTGCAGAAAGGTCAAGGGTTTAGTAGGCTGAGACTACACACAAGATTTAACCTTACCACCTCAAACCTATCAAATCAGCCTGGCTTCCAGCACGGAAATGAGCTTCTCAAAAATCAAGTCCAGCCTAGGGCTTTTGTCGGGTTCGTGATCAGGAGTTACAGCTGTATAGCTTTTGCATGCCCACCACCCTAAACCCATTAAACCCTACATAATACCAAACGTAGAATTCTCTTCTACGTCCGGCCTAGGTTCAGGGTTTAGGGCTTAGGGCTTAGGGTCATGGTCTCGTAAGCAACTAGAGACTGTTCAGTACCAATCGTCAGGGCGTTGGGGGGTGACAGGCTTCGGGTTTAGGGTTTAGGGTTTAGGGTTTAGGGTTTAGGGTTTAGGGTTTAGGGTTTAGGGTTTAGGGTTTAGGGTTTAGGGTTTAGGGTTTAGGGTTTAGGGTTTAGGGTTTAGGGTCGTGGGGCTTCTGGAGCTTAGGGTTTAAAGGACTTTGGGGCGAACGGCCTGATGAGCCGGCCTTTGAAATTTCTTATCCCTTAAAGTCCTAGAGCCCCGGAGCTCCTTGAAAACCCAGTAAGGGTTTAGGGTTTAGGGTTTAGGGTTTAGGGTTTAGGGTTTAGGGTTTAGGGCTTAGGGTTTAGGGTTTAGGGTTTAGGGTTTAGGGTTTAGGGTTTAGGGTTTAGAAAGCCCTGCCCCTTCCCCCCACCCAAGCCCTTTGCGAGGGGCATGTCGTCCCGGCCAACCCTGGCGGGGCCGAAAGCCAGTACGGCGGCGCCAGCTTGGGTCCAGTGCTCGATAGCAGGTTGCAGATCCTTCCGTGGGTTTAGAGTTTAGGGTTGAGGGTTTAGGGGATGTTCCCCCTGAAAGGGTACTATAATCCCCATAAAGGACTCTTAGTATACGGGCGAACATCCCAAACCCTATAAACCCTAAACCCTCAACCCGAATCCCTGAGTGGGTGTGTGGTTTAGGGTCTAGGGTCTTGGGCAGATCTCAAAAATAGAGTTTTGATCGGGGTCTTCTACAAGATGACAAAATAAGGTCCTCAGAAGGGGCCACAACTGTCGAGAACTACCCCCCAAAAGCTGCAAATCCGAAATCCCACAACCTAAAACACACATGTGCTGGGCTTTGGCGTTGAAAGCCCACGGCTTTCCGCAGTGCGGTTGTTTGGTCTTGGGGTTCACTTAGGGCCGTAAATCCCAAACCCTAAACCCTAAACCCTAAAGTCCTAAACCCTAAACCCTAAAGTCCTAAACCCTAAACCCTAAACCCTAAACCCTAAAGGGGGTTAGGGTGCTGAGGGTCGGCCAAAGCATGCTCGAGCCCAGATCCCGTTAAGGGTTCATCGGTACAATCAATCGTAGTTCCTTTCTGAATGCCTAGTATGTTTAGGGTCTAGGGTCTAGGGTCTGTCTAGTGTTTAGGATTTAGGGTCTAGGGCTTAGGCTCCAGGGCATAGGGCTTAGGGTTTGGGGTTTGGGGTTCAAATCCTCCTATACCCGCAACCGCTGGTTGCGTGGGTTGAAGGGTTTAGGGCCGTTCTGGTGTGTTGAACGCATCCAACAGATTCATCAGACTTCCGGGAAGGAGCACCTAGTGTTGCCTAAAATTGTAAGTCATTGTAGTTCCAATTTGGGGAACCAATGGTGTTTGCACAGTACATACACGAACTGCAGCAAATACGATAATACATACAAACACACAAATACAAAACACAACAACAACTATTAAGATGCGCCATATACATATATATATATATATATGTATATATATATATATATGTATATTTATAATATATATATATATATACATATATATATAATACAGATACTTCTGAAGAGCAGGCAGGGAACGTCGAGATGAGAGCCGCCAAACCCGCAAAGCACCACAATGGGGCTCTCAGAATCTCGGAAAGTATAATACCTTGGTGGCCCAGTAACCATATCATGAGTAGGGTACCGTTTTGGGGGCTGGATATCTATATAGGGTTGGTTGTCAAAATTATGGTCCCTTTTGGGATCCCTATTACAATACGGCACCTAATATTTAGGGTGCTTGGCGGGGCCCTGGAACTCATAACTCTACCCAGATTCAGGTGCGCAGTGCTGGTGCGCAAGCTGGTGCGGGAGCTGGTGCGCGAATGGATTGGGCCCGAAAAGCGGTGCGCAAGCTGGTGCGGGAGCTGGTGCGCGAATCGCTGGAGTCCGAAAAGCGGTGCGCAAGCTGGTGCGGGAGCTGGTGCGCGAATCGCTGGGGTCCGAAAAGCGGTGCGCAAGCTGGTGCGGGAGCTGGTGCGCGAATCGCTGGGGTCCGAAAAGCGGTGCGCAAGCTGGTGCGGGAGCTGGTGCGCGAATCGCTGGGGTCCGAAAAGCGGTGCGCAAGCTGGTGCGGGAGCTGGTGCGCGAATCGCTGGGGTCCGAAAAGCGGTGCGCAAGCTGGTGCGGGAGCTGGTGCGCGAATCGCTGGGGTCCGAAAAGCGGTGCGCAAGCTGGTGCGGGAGCTGGTGCGCGAATCGCTGGGGTCCGAAAAGCGGTGCGCAAGCTGGTGCGGGAGCTGGTGCGCGAATCGCTGGGGTCCGAAAAGCGGTGCGCAAGCTGGTGCGGGAGCTGGTGCGCGAATCGCTGGGGTCCGAAAAGCGGTGCGCAAGCTGGTGCGGGAGCTGGTGCGCGAATGGATTGGGCCCGAAAAGCGGCTGGTGCGGGAGCTGGTGCGGTGCGGGAGCTGGTGCGCGAACCGACGGTTCCGACGGGTTCCGACGGGTTCCGACGGGTTCCGACGGGTTCCGACGGGTTCCGACGGGTTCCAACGGGTTCCGACGCGTTACGGGTTCCAACAACGGGTTTCCGAAGTTTTCAGTGGAGATGGGGAGGCGTCCATTGCGCACACCGGTTTTTGGACCTCAGCACCAGCTCCTGCACCAGGTTGCACACCGGTTTGTGGGCCCGCATCGGAACGGGAACCCGTCGGAATTCGTCGGAACCCGTCGGAACGCGTCGGAACCCGTCGGAACCCGTCGGAACCGGTCGGAACCCGTCGGAACGGCTGGGGTGGGGCTGGGGCTGGGGCTGGGGCTGGGGCTGGGGCTGGGGCTGGGGCTGGGGCTGGGGCTGGGGCTGGGGCTGAGCCTGGGGGCTGGGCTGGGGCTGGGGCTGGGACTGGGGCTGGGGGTTCTGAATTTTGTCCATGTTCAGGCCCTGAATTTTGTCGATTTTTGCCCTAGACTTGGCACCAGCATTTCTTCATTCTGGCCCCGTGTTTTGCACCCGGTCAAGCCCCAGATTTTTTCGGTTTTGACCAGGATCCCGAAAACTAGAGTTATGAGTTCCAGGGCCCCGCCAATAGGGTGCCGCAAAAGGGATCATAATTTTGGCAACCATCCATCTGGGAACCTGAACCCCAAAAGGGCAAAAGAGCTCCAGTTGGGCGACCAAGATACTCAACATCGACCATGGACGAAGCCCAGCAAACCAGGCACAACTGCCTGAGTTCAGGGTTTACAGCGGGTTTATTGCGGGTTTGGAGCTTTGGGCCTTGGCTACTAAGCCCTAAAACCTAAACCCTGAACCCTAAACTTCCCCAAGCCCTAAACCCTAAACCCTAGTCTACGGGTACTGCGCAGGGCATCCTGGCTGCGAACACACAATGTGGGCCGCGCGGTCCAGGGAACTCGTGCTGCTAAACTGGAGCAGCTTAGCCAGCAGCAAGACAACCTGTGCAGGGTTTAGGGTTTAGGGTTTAGGGTTTAGGGTGTAGGGTTTAGGGTTTAGGGTTTAGGGTTTAGGGTTTAGGGTTTAGGGTTTAGGGTTTAGGGTTTAGGGTTCAGGGTTTCGGGTTTAGGGTTTAGGGTTTCGGATGTATATAGGGTGTATGGTTTATTAATATTAGGGCTGAGTGCTAAGACAGCCAAGATTAGGGTTTCGGGTTTCAGGGTTTAAGAAGGGCTTTAGGGTTTCAGGGTGTTATTGGTTTAGGGTTTATAGGGTGTTAAAGTGTAAAGTTTAGGGTTGAGGGCTTCAGGAGTTGTTGGGGTTGAAATTTGTAAAGCTCAGGGGGCTATGCCATGATGAGGCATACCCATGGTTTGCTGTATATCCATATCATGGAAACTTAAACTAACAATCCGTAATTTAGGGTTTAGGGTTTAGGGTTTGGGGTCCCCCCTGTTATAATCCCTATTCAGGGCTGTTCGAATAAGGGGGAACATCCCACGCCTACTCTGGGTTCTGGGCGAAGTTCCTTCAACTTAGTTGCTGAGTTCATAAGCCCCAAAAAGTGTACACTTTCAGTTCTCTCGGGTTTAGGGTTTAGGGTTTAGGGTTTAGGGTTTAGGGTTTAGGGTTTAGGGTTGCCCAAAAGTGTAAAGCGTGCTCAGCTACTGAGCAAAGGCAGCCCAGCAGCTCTCTTGCGGTTCTCGCGCCTCCATGCCAGGAAGAGTAGGTCTTCAACAACCGCCTCCTGGGTTGACCACCCTAAACCCTAAACCCTAAACCCGACACCCTGAACCCTGACCCCAAAGCGCGCAAGCCCTAAGCCCTAAACCCTAAACCCTAAAGCCTAAACCCTAAACCCCAAACCCTAAAACCCCAACCCTAAACTGCCAAAACCTACCATTAAGGTCGAGGGGTAGCGGAGTAAGGGTGTCATGGTCGAGGGTGTTGTCTTCTCTATCCTGCTTAAGAACCCTAAACCCTAAACCCTCAAGACAAAATAAATAGAAATTGTATGTGGTGTCAGTCTGAATTTTCCAAGATATGTGTCTAAACAGCTGACAAACAGAGCTTAAGTAAATTAATCCAAAGCGGGAGGCCAAATGTTCAATTTACTTAAACCTCTGGGGCCTTCCCGGATCTCGAAAATCGCCTCCTAAAGCCCAAAAATTTGCATGCGGTATCAGTCTGAATTTTCCAAGATATTTGTCTAAACAGCTGACAAGCCGAGTTTAAGTCTGAGGCCACATGCTCAATTTACTCAAACCTCGCTCTGTGGTACCATTCTGAATTTCCAAGTTATTTGTCTAAACAGCTGACAAGCCGAGTTTAAGTCTGAGGCCAAATGCTCAATTTACTCAAACCTCGCCCTGTGGTACCATTCTGAATTTCCAAGTTATTTGTCTAAACAGCTGACAAGCCGAGTTTAAGTCTGAGGCCAAATGCTCAACTTGCTTAAACCTCGCCCTGCCCTCCTCCCCGCCTCCCCCTATTTCCTCCCTTCCTTCCTTGCCCCTCCTCGCCCCTCCGCCCCCCCCCCCCCCCCCCCCCCTCACCCCCTCCACCTCCTCCCCCCTCCCCCCCCTCCCCCCCTCCCCTCCTCCCCCTCCCCCCCCTCCCCCCCCTTCCCTCTCCCTCCTCCCCCCCCCCCCCCCCTTCCCCCCCCTTCCCCCCCCCTCCCCTCCCGCCCCCCCCCCCTCCTGGCTGCTGGGAGGGGCAGGGAGGAAAGGGGAGGGGTGATTTGAAAAAACGAAACGTTTCGTTCGAAACTTTCGGTCGAAACTTTCGGTCAAAACTTTCGGTCGAAACGTTTCGTTCGAAACGTTTTTGGGACCCAAACCCTATACAATTTCTATAAACCCTAAACCCTAAACCCTAAACCCTAAACCCTAAACCCTGAACCCTAAACCCTAAACCCTAAACCCAAAAACCTAACCCCTAACCCCTAACCCCTAACCCCTAACCCCTAACCCCTAGCCCTAACCCCTAACCCCAAACCCAAACCCTAAACCCTAAACCCTAAACCCTAAACCCTAAACCCTAAACCCTAAACCCTAAACCCTAAACCCTAAACCCTAAACCCGAAACCCTAAACCCTAAACCCTAAACCCAAGCCCTAAACCCTAAACCCTTAACCCTTAACCCCAAACCCCAAACCCTAGACCCTAAACAATCAAAGCTCCACCCAGCTGCGAACCTCGACAGGTCGCTCGGCTCGCTTGCATGGCTGGCTTCTTTGAGCTGTTTCCAGGCCTCGGTTGGGCTGCATGTAGCACCTTCCCAGAGAGAGGTTTAGGGTTTGGGGTTTAGGGTTTGAGGTTTAGGGTCTAAGGTTTGGGGTTTACGGTTTGAGGCTTAGGGTTTGGTGCTTGGGGTTTCGGGGCCCCTTGCAAACCTTTCGAACATGCTTCCGATGTCAGGCCCACTCTTGGAAAAAAACAGGGGAAGGCAACATCTCTCAAGAGACTGTGTAGAAGCTGGGCTGCCCAGAAACCCTAAACCCTAAACCCTAAACCCTAAACCCTAAACCCTAAACCCTAAGCCCTAAGCCCTAAGCCCTAAACCCTAAACCCTAAACCCTAAACCGTGGTGCCTTTTCTTTTCTTTTGCTGAAAGGGGTTGAAAAGGGAACCTAAAGGGGTTGAAAAGGGAACCTACACCTCCAACAAAGGGGAAAAGGGTACCAGAGTGGGCATCCAGGCAGCCTTTTGCTCCAGTTCATCCAGTGAACCATGAACGTCTCTCAGGGTGCCATTCTTTTCGCTGGCTTGGACACCTCAGTTTTCCTAATGTAGGGGCCCAGTTTGTTTTTTGTTCTCTCTTTTTTTTTTTTTTTTTGGGGGGGGGGGGGGGGGGTGGGGTTCTTGTAGTATGTTTACAAAGGGACCATAAGGGAAACACAGCGTGCTGGGTTCAGGAATATCCCTGAATTCATCATCAAAATCCCTGCCTAGCTCCTCAATCTTTTCAGAGATGCTGGACTCGTCGGGTTGGTCTACTGTGAGGCAACATTCTGCACCGGCATACCGGTAACCATTGCTTAACAACATTTAAACAAGCTAAAGCGTTGAACTCAACCACCTGACACGCCAAATCCTACAGACCCCAAACCCTAAACCCAAACCCTAAATCCAAAAGCCTTATAAATACACTATGGGGCATCCTGGCACCCTAAACCCTAAACCCTAAACCCCACACCCTAAACCCTAAACCCTAAAGCCTAAACCCTAAACCCTAAACCCTAAACCCTAAACCCTAAACCACTAGGCATCCTGGAAGAGGCACAGAGCAACTCCGGAAGCGGCGTCTTGGCGCCAAACTGCTTGCCCGTTTCGCGCGTGTCTGCAGGTACGACAAGCTGTCGGTCTTTCCTAGGTGGTGGTTTCCGAAATTGGGGTTAGGGTTTAAGGTTTGGGGTTTACTTCTTGGGGTCCTTCTAAGAAGGGAATTTTTGTATTTGGGGCTAAATTTGAGGGGTCCCTCTATTTTCGTAAGGAAGTGGGGTCTTCGGGTTAGGCTTATGAGTGGTGAGGAATAATCTCCTTGTTCTGGTAGCTTACTCAAAGCCCTAAACCCTGAACCCCTACACACCCTAGATGCTCAAAAACCACCCTAAAACCCCCAAAGAACCCTTACTAAGAACCCCCACAACTCTAAAAACCCTCAAAACCCTCAAAACCCTCAAAACCCTCAAAACCCTCAAAACCCTCAAAACCCTCCAAACCCTCAAAACCCTCAAAACCCTAAAACAACCCTGAAAAACCCTAAAAAAACCCTAAAGCCAACAACAACCCAGCTTCACCTTCATGCTGATCCAGCCAGACGGAGGGCCTGTTCCTCGGTACAGCTCGTAGTGAAGTCTGCCCCCAGCGACCTCGGTGGGGCCACTTGATTTCAAGCAGCCTGACAAAAGACAACCGAAAAAAGGAAAGAAGTGCAGAATATCCCTAAACCCTAAACCCTAAACCCTAAACCCTAAACCTGGGGACCTCCAGCTCCTCCAGAATCGATTGGCTTGCGAGCCTCTCGCCTCTCTCCGCAGAGTTCAAAGCCTGGCCTTCCCGGACCAGCAGTCCACCTAAAGGGGGTTTAGGGTTTAGGGTTTAGGGTTTAGGGTTTAGGGTTCAGGTCTTAGGGCTTAGATTTAGGGTTTAGGGTTTAGGAATAGTGGTCTAGGTTTAGGGCTTGGGGTTTAAGGGCTTAGGAATTCGGGTTTAGGTGTTTAGGTGTGCAGGGTTTAGGAAAGACATTTTAAGATAACTTTTGCTGTGGTTTAGGGTTTCGGGCTTCGGCTGTTGGGTATTCTGAGTCCTTTTGGTACACCAAATTATCAGGGATGTACGTGCTTTAGCAGAACGAAATCGTAAACTCTAAACCCTAAACCCTAAACCCCAAACCCCAAACCCCAAACCCTAACCCTAAACCCTAAACCCTAAACCCCAAACCCGAAACCCTAAACCCTAAACCCTAAACGTTTTCGGATGCAACCTCCCCCCCCCCCCCCCCCCCGCTTCCCCCCACCTCTCTCTCCACCGACTACCCTCCACAAGCGTCCCATGGCGTCAGGCTTGGCGTTTGGGATTCTGGGTTTAGGGTTTAGGGTTTATAAGGGCGTATAAACTGTTGCAGTCTGCGGTGACCCCGACGCTTCAGGAGTGAAGTTTTCGGGACTAGGCTATAACAATTTGGTAGCCAAGTAACCACACTTTGACCCAAAAACACTCTGAACCCTAAACCCTAGCCCTAAACCCGAAACCCTAAATCCTAAACCCTAGAAGGGCCAAGGGCTTAGGTTGGGGTTCAAGGTTTAGGGTTGAGGGTTAGGGTTTAGGGTTTAGGGTTTAGGGTTTAGGGTTTAGGGCTTAGGGCTTAGGGTTTAGGGTTCAGGGTTCAGGGTTCAGGGTTCAGGGTTCATGGCCACAGCCTGTTGCGGCCTGCACTCCATCTCAACATCGAGGCCCTGGTTTAGAGTTGAGTGTTTAGGTTTTTTAGGGTTCAGGGCTAGGGTTTAGGGTTTAGGGTTTAGGGTTTAGGGTTTAAGGTTTAGGGTTTAGGGTTTAGGGTTTAGGGTTTAGGGTTTAGGGTTTTGCACGCACAAAAGTCGCGTAATATTGGCGCAGCTGCAGGCATTTGGCACGGACAGGCGGGGGCGGGGGCCCAAGGAGAGGCAGTCGAGGAGCGCGCGACATGTTGAGGCCAGTGTTAGGGTTTATAGGGTTTAGGGTTTAGGGTTTAGGGTTTAGGGTTTAGGGTTGAGGGTTGAGGGTTGAGGGTTGAGGGTTTAGGGTTCTCACGGCTAAAAGGGTCAGGGCTTGGGATGTTCTCGGTTTAAGGTTGAGGTAGACTTTTTTCGCTTCGGAGAGGGTGTGGGCTGGCTCCTATAGCCGACACCCCCCACGCACGGGAATCCATAACGGTTACCTACCCAGGGACTCACTGTCAGCACAACCACAGCTTCCTAAACCCTAAAGCCTAAAACCTAAAGCCTAAACCCTAAAGACTAAAAAACCCTAAACCAGCAGGTTTACGGCTTCGAGGTGTTCTGGAATTTAGAGTGGACTGGTGTCTAGAGGGTCAGGTACAGGAGCTTTGTGCTTAAGCTCTGAACCCTATCACCCAAAACCCCAAGCCCTAAACTGCAAAACTCTATTTGAGGGGGCTCATGGGTACAAGAATATAAACCCTAAACCCTAAACCCTTCTTGTAACCCCAACTATCACTAGCCTCCTGGTCGACCCTACTTCGTATACAAGTGTCGGGGTGAGGGCCGAGGGGATGCAAGGAGTCTGGGGATTAGGGTTTGGGATTTAGGGTGGGGTGAGGGTCGAGGGGATGCAGGGTGTCTAGGGTTGAGGGTTTCGTAGCTTACTTCTCCAATACCAAGGAAAATAACTTGAACTTTGTTATTCTTAAACACACTAGGCCAGAAAAAACCCTGAAGCTTACAGTTCATTTCTTGGCTAAGTAGGGTTAGGGCTTGAATCAAGACATGCGCCAAAAACCCTAAACCCTAAACCCGAAACCCTAAACCCTAAACTCTTCACCCTAAACCCTGAGAAAAAGTGGAAATCACGGCAAGACCCGAGAGCCTCCTTCGCGAGCGCGCGCAGGCGTCCTTCACTACGTCGTAGCTCCGTGCCTCGTTGGGATCAGTGCCAGTCACCAGGGTCTAGGGTTTGGGGGTTTGGGGTTTAGGGGTGTAGAGTTTAGGGTTTATGGGTTTAGGGTTTCGGGTTTAGGGCTTAGGGGTTTAGGGGTTTGCGGGTTTGGGTTTTAGGGTTTAGGGGTTTAGGGTGTGGGGTGTAGGGGAACAATCACCCCAAATGGGACCATGGTTGAGAGAACTGCCCATAAACCAATCCGAACCCAGCTGACTGGGAGGAGTTGAAAGCTTTAAAAATCAGGCAAGCACCCCTAGAAGCACAAAACCATCATAGACCCTAAGCCCGTAAGCCTAAACCCCAGTTAAACCTAAACCCCCCAAAATCGATGAACCTATCAATCTAGGGTTTAGAGTTTAGCTTACAACCCTAAACCCTAGACCCTAAACCCACCGAAATACCGACAGACCTATCGATTTAGGGTTTAGGGTTGAGGGCTTTAGGGTTGAGCTCTTGAAATTTAACACCCTGAGCACGTCTGGGCCACCGCGCGGCGTCCCAAAGACGCGCCGAGCATTCGCAGTGGTTCGTGCTGCCAGCTCGGTGGGGGGGACCTTTAGGGTTTTAGGGTTTAGGGTTCAGGGTTTGGGGTTTAGAAGGTGTGGCGTGTGAGGGGATTGGTTTAGGGTTTAGAGTGTGTAGCGTGTGAGGGGATTGATTCCATATGTGGAAGGTGCTCAGGCCTTACTTGGGTCGCAGCAGTGGAGGTTTCCGCAACCCTACCTCTCTACAGTCCCTAGCCCACGCATCCCGAAAGCCCTACAACCCCAAAACCACATTCCCTAAATTCTTCGGGGCACGGTTAAAAGCTTGTCTTTGATTGGGGCGGGCTTCGGGCTCCAGTAAACAAATCAGCGGGTTCATGGCGGTGTTTGGAAACCCTAAACCCTAAACCCGAAACCCTAAACCCGAGAGCTTTGATCATCATTCCCGAAAGCCCTGCAAAGCCCTACGCCGTCTTCTGAGTTGTGCGTTGCGCTTTTTTCAAAAAACTTTTATGAATTCGTTGCACATGTAAGGAAACAATGCGGAAGTGTTAAGGGATCATCGAAGTCACACCCCATTGTTTTATTAACTCCCGCTTCCTTACAGTCCTAGACCATCTAATTCCCTCAAACCCTAAATCTGTAAAACCCAAGCCCTAAACCCTAAACCCTGAAAAGTCCCTAAATCCAGTAGCCCAATCCGAAAACCGTTGCATCCCGCAACCCTACACCCTACTCCGCTAAACCCTGTGAACCCACTGCATGGACACAAGTAGGAATATGCAGTAGAATCAAGGGTAGCCTAGGAGTAAGAAGGGTGCCCTTTGGGCTTATAGCAAGGCAACCCTAAACCCCAAACCCTAAACCCTAGAAACCCTAAACTCTAACCCCAAACCCCAAACCCTAAACCCTAAGCCTAACCCTAAACCCTAAACCGTAAGCCCTAACTAAACCCCAAACCCCCAACCCTAAACCCTAACCCCAAACCCTATAACCCCAAACCCTAAACACCTTAAACCCCAAACCCTAAACCCTAAACCCTCAACCCTGATTGAACCCCCTCCCTACCCTAAACACTAACCCCTAACCCCTAACCCCTAACCCTAAACCCCAAACCCCAAACCCCAAACCCCAAACCCCAAACCCCAAACCCCAAACCCTAAACCCTCCCTAAAGAACCCGATAAACACCTCCACGATCTCGGCGGCGCCGCGAAGGATCAGCGGCAGCCACGCAGGCTCCTTGGTGGGTTTAGGGTTTAGGGTTTAGGGTTTAGGGTTTAGGGTTTAGGGTTTAGGGTTTAGGGTTTAGGGTTTAGGGTTTAGGCGGGCTTAGGAGGGTTTAAGGCTTGGGGTTTAGAGGCTTAGGGTCTAAGGGTTTGGGGCCTACATATTTTAGGGGCTTGGGCCTTGGGATGCAGGGTATTGCTTACCCATGGATTGAAGTTATGGCTTAGGGTGGTTTTGTGACGTGTGCGGCCTTAGTGTCTTGAGGGCTGAAGACTAAGCCCTTCGGGGTTGCGTCCGATTCTTCCGAAGCAGCCGCTACGGGAACCTTCCCTAAAGCCTCCTAACTGCGTCTGCCGGGCAAGTCTTGAAGCGGCAGTGCTTTGAAACCGTACGCCCTAAACCTCTCCTGCACATATCTGTACAAAAATGCATATGTACAAATAAAATATGTTTTTAAAGCCCTTGCGCATTGTGCAGACATTCCTGCATTGTGCAAAACAGTCGTTCGCATTGCGCAAAACATTCGTGGGCATTGTGCAAACTTGGGCCTGCGGGGCGGGTCGACTAGGCTTGGGCTTTCGGGTGTACAGGCCTTCTGGGCCTTGAGCTTTAGGTTCAAGGGCTATTCGGCTGCGGGGGCTTTTAGGGTGTAGGGGGCGTACTGGACCTTGAGTATATACCGGGCCTTGGGCTTTAGGGTTGAGGGGTTTATTGTGCCTTGAGTAACGTGAGATGGTTTCCTAATGTTGTGGGAAGTCCGTTTTGTCTCTTGATATTAGGGGAATCTACGGGCGGGCGGGTACTTATCTGTCGCCTGACAACTGTGCTTGACTAGCGAAAGCCAGAACGTGAGATGCTGAACCTGAAGCCCTAAAACCTAAACCCTATATAAACCCTAAACCCCAAACCCCAAACCCCAAACCCCAGTCCCTAAACCCTAAACCCTAAACCCTAAACCCTAAACCCTCAAGCACGTCCCAATCTCCCAACTGCAGTCAAGATCTCATTCATGGGCTCGCCGTCCGCATCGGGGCGGACGCGCTCCTGAATGTTTCATGTCTAGGGGTTTAGGGTTTAGGGTTTAGGGTTTAGGGTTTAGGGTTTAGGGTTTAGGGTTTAGGGGTTGTACCTTGGACCCTTAAGGTTGTACTCTTGGGTTTTCGGGAACCCTTTTTTTAGGATCCTTACGGGAGTAAAAGGGCCATGATCGGAGTCTATTAAGGGGAACGCCTTAATCCTCAAGGGCTCATAAGTACTTCAGAACCCTTTAGAGGAAAAGGTAAGGCACCGTCTTAAAAGACTGTGTCACGACCTAAACCCTGAAACCCTAAAAACCCTAAAACCCTAAAACCCTAAAACCCTAAAACCCTAAAACCCTAAAACCCTAAAACCCTAAAACCCTAAACCCTAAAACCCTAAAACCCTAAAACCCTAAAACCCTAAAACCCTAAAACCCTAAAAACCTAACACCCTAAAACCCTAAACCCTAAACCCTAAACCCAAGGCCGCATCTCCATCCCCAGCGCTTAGGGTTTAGGGTACAGGGGTTAGGTTGAGATGCTCCCCCGTATACTAACAGTCCTGAACAGGGATTAGAGTACCCTCCTATTATAACCATATGAAGGACTTTAGTATAAGGGGGAACATCCCAAGGTTTAGAAGAAGGGGGAGCATCCCGAGGTTCAGTTTTTGAAGATTTAGCTCTAAACCCTCAAGCCGCGAAAAAGGAGTTCCGTCCACTGAGTGCTGCTACTGTTTAAGCCGACTTCCAGAAAACGGCAGCAACAAACAGCAACCTGCACCCCCTAAACCCCCCTCCCCCCCCCCCCCCCCCCCCCCCCCCCCCCTCTTCACGGATGAGACAGGTCGGCCCTGTCAGGGTCCTCTAGACCTTGGCGGGACATAACATCAAAAATCATGGGGTTTTAGGGGGCCAGGGTTTAGGGTTTAGGGATTTGGGGTTTGGGGTTTAAGGTTTAGGGTGCAGGATCAGTCTCGTCGAGCCGAGACGAATCATGTTGTGGGGGGTTGAACTCGATTGTGGATCTTAGGGTTTAGGGTTTAAGGGTTGGGGGGGGCGGGGGTTCTTAGTTGTCCAGTAACCTGGGGAAATAAAAGGTTAACCTTGGGGATTTTATAGGGGCTAGAATAGCCCGAAGAGGTAAAATGTTACCTGCTCTACTAAGTTTTGGGGGTCTCCATTGGAGGAAGCTCCTTATGGTACTCGGTACCAACAAAACCTACTGAACATCAGCCCCCTCCAGCGATTGAAAGTTGTGCAGCTTGCGGTTGATCTAAGAGGACGAGGACTCAGGAACAGAACACAACCCCAGAAAAACTAAGCCTGAACCCTATACCCTAAACCCTAAACCCTGAACCCTGAACCCTGAACCCCGAACCCCGAACCTGAACCCTACTCCCCGACCACGAAGTACCATGTAAAATTCAGGGAGGTTCCTTACATCCTACTCCCAGTGTCTCTGGAAAGCTCCTTCGGAAGGCCCTCTGCCTACTTAATTGACCCCGCCGACTTATCGACTTATAAGTACGTGATATGTATCGATTAAGTTGTCTTTAAGTTGTTTATCTTGGAGTTAACTTTGTTTTATATCATTATGTTCCAGATAAGTTCTACATTTTTTTGCTTGACATATCTCGGAATTAGGAACTTATGCGTGTTACGTCAAAAAACTTATATCGAACTTATCTTCACTTATCTGTTTTACATTTTGGGATGTTTTTCCCTGGTTCGCGCATGCATTTCACCTAAACTTGAAGAAATCGGTCTTGCAGCCCCTGCAACAGATATTCTATAGTTGCCTGGCTGCGTTAAAGCCTCCCCGGCCACCTCGGGACGCTTGGGCACCTTGTCCGCCAGGTGTCCGCCAGGTGTCCGCCAGTGTCCGCGACAATATAGGTCAAGCCCTGGCTCGCGGACGTCCACTTCCGCGGAAATGATGTCCGCCTGCATGGGCTCATATAAGCCCGGACCCCGCGCCACTACCATCGGGCGTCGTCTGCTGTCTGCGGGTGTCCGCGAGCCGGTCCGCAAAAAGTGCCAATGTCCGCAGAGTTGGCCTGCTTTTTCCTTGCTTTCGCACGTTTTACCTTGCCATGCTTGCAAGAAGCAAAAGGTCTATCTGCATCTCTGGGCATAGTTTTCTGCCATGCCTTAAGCCGTGCGCCTTTTTTGTTTCGAAACAAGGGTGCTGTTCATGAAACGATATTAAAGCAAGCCTTCGAACTTATACACAACTTATCTCCTACTTAAAACGTATGTAAGATAAGTCCAGCATAAGTTCAAATTAAGTTCATATGTACCACGGCGCCAATATAAACCCAAACCCCGAAACCCCTAAGCCCCAAGCCTTAAGCCCTAAGATTACCCTAAGCCCTAACCCCTAAACCCTAAACTCGAAATTAACCTAAACCCCACACCCCAAAACCCAAAAAATCACACTAAGCCCCAAAAACATATTCCTTAAACCCCAAACCCCAAACCCCAAACCCCAAACCCTAAACCCTAAACCCGAAACCCCAAACCCTAAACCCTAAACCAAACCCTAAACCCCAAGGCCCCAAACCCCAAGCCCTGCTTTGGCCTATTTATGAGTCTCTGACTTGGGCCACGCGCCCCAAAACCCTAAACCCTGAACTCTAAACTCTACCCAAAGGCTCCAATGTAGTTCCTTTTTGGGCTAATTCTAGGGGATTCTCGTATACTACCCCAAAAAGGTACTACAAAGGAGCCTTTGGGTATGGGGTTTGGGTCCGAAATCTTCGGCTTCAACATCAGGGTTCAGGGATCTATGTTCGCGGCGTAGGGCTCAGGGTCAGGGGCTAAACCCCGTACACTACGCCCTAAACCCAAAACCCTAAACCCTGAACCCTCACCCTTAGGCGGTTTAGGGTTCGGGGTGGTGGGAGTCTGGGCACCCTGACTGCGGAGCTGCTTGGGCAGTTGATCTGGTGAGTCCGTCTCCAGGAGGAGACGATCCTAGCAGGGTTTAGGGTTTAGGGTTTAGGGTTCAGGGTTCAGGGTTTAGGGTTTGGGTTCAGGGTGAATGATTTCAAGAAGGTGCCCAAACCAAACCCGAAACGCGAAATACTACGGTTGCAGGACCTCATTGGCCCTGTAACCTCGGAGTAGAAACGGCACGAAGACGAACACCATAGCAACAGAAGGGATTTTGGGAACACCATGGGTCCATATGGGGGTTTACGACGTTAGGGGGTCCCCTTCTTTTCGTAAGCCCTCATTTAGTCCCACCGTATATCAGACAATGTACCTTCAAGGAGACCGACTTCGAAAAGGCGTGTTGATTGGATTTAGGGTTGAGGGTTTAGGGCATTGGGTTCAGGATGTAGGGTTCGAACTTTACGGCCATACCCAGACCCTGAACTGTAGTTATATTTTGGTTCACACAGGTATAACAGAACCCCCCTCCCCCTCCCAAAATCCTGAAGGCCTGAAGGTCTTGCACCGCAAGGTCCATGTAAACCTCACAAATGCGCAAAACCTAGCACACCTATACCCCTAAACGCTAGGCCCTATGATTCAACCCGAAACCCTAAACCCTTGGTTGGCCCTAGTAAACACTCAACTCCCAAACCCCTCGACCCAAAAAACCCTCGCCTAAGCCCTCAGCCCTAAGCCCAACCAAGCCTTGGGTACGACCCGTAGGGCTGCCGCATGTTTGCCGATATGCAGGATAGACCTTGTTTAGGTTTATGCTAGGGTTTAGGGCTTAGGTTTGCTGCAATATGGCGCAGAAGCTGTGAAGCTTGGGATGCAGACTAGGCTCGAAAACTTCGTGAAATGCGACGAGCAGCCCTGGCCCAATTGTTGGGGGCCATCCTAACATCATCCCACCTCACGCCGTCTGAGGCGGCAAACCACCCTAAACCTTAAACCCTACCCTAAACCCTCCCAGCAGGGCCCCCCCCCCCCCCCCCCCCCCCCCCCCCCCCCCCCCCCCCCCCCCCCCCCCCCCCCCCCCCCCCCCCCCTCCACCCCCCCCCCCCCCCCCCGCGCCCCTCCCAACCCCTGCATTTTGAACGTCAAAAGGATGCAAAAAGGCAGCGAAGAATGACTGCTATGTGAAGCAGCATGACTGGCTGAAGGAAAGGTTTAGCATATCCCGTGATGCCAGCAGCAGAACATAGCAACGTCAGACAGTGCGAGAATATATCACATACTGACAGGAGAACGCTTGATGCTGGGGCTGCACAGACAAGTACATACACAGACGACATAACTAGCATATCTAACGAGTCTGAACGAATGCTAACAGAACCACGCGCAGCCACGGCAAGGATTTTAGGAATCTTAGATTAGGACCGTTAGGATGGCGGCTGCCCACAGTCCGACAGGGCTCTGTGCATTTGAGCGGGTCCTCCGTGGACATCTCTCAAGGCTCAACTGGTGTGAGCACGGCCCAACATGCATTACACGAGCCGAAGAGTGTAAGCTTGAACCTAAACCCTAAACCTTACACCTTAAGCCCGAAGCACTCAACCCTCAAACCTTCAACAAACCCCCCTCCCCCACCCCCCCCCCCCCCTCCCCCTTCCCCCCCGCCCCCATTCCCCCCCCCACCCCCCCCCCCCCCCTACCCCCCCCTGAGGGCCTGGCTCAACCCTATGATCAATCCAAGCCGAACCGTCTCTTGAACCCTAAACCCAAAAAAACCCTAAACCCCAAAGCGTGAACCTTGAGCCCTAAGCCCTCAATCCTAAACTAACCCTCAACCCTAAACCCCAAACCATAAACCATAAACCCGGAACCCTAAACCCTAAACCCAACCCTTCTTGCTTGGGGTCCAGCGACTTGGGCGCTGCGGAATCACCATGCTCGCACGGATGCGCTGGGACGGGCCGAGGCGGGTCGCGTAGCGTTAAAATTAACCCGAACACCCTCAACCCAAAACACTAAACCCGAAACCCTAGACTCCCTAAACCCTTAACCCCAAACCTGTCGAGTCTTCGTGTTGAGTTTTTGGAGATCTCTTAGGTTCTACTAACCAGAACGAGGTCCCATGAGGGTGTCGGGTTTGGGGTTTAGGGTTTAGGAGAGTTCCGATCGAATCATCTTGAGTTTAACGCGTCACTCCTTTCAGGGTGCTGAAATCGTCACCACGCCCATGTCCTTGGGCTTCGAGATTCGGGCTGGGGAGTGTGCACTTAAACCCCCACAGCATGTTACCCTAAACCCTAAGCCCTAAACCCTAAATCCTAAACCGTTGATCCCTCCGTCGGCTACAGCTGGGTGGCGGACGCCGAGAAGGAGAAGAAGCAGTTGAGCTTCGAAAAGGCGGAGACCTGCCCGTTGTTGCTGGTAGGATTTAGGGTTTAGGGTTTGAAGGTTTAAGGTTTAGGGTGTAGGGTTTAGGGTGTAGGGTTTAGGGTTCAGGGGTTTGGGGTTGAGGGCTTGAGGCTGCTACTGTTTACAGCCGCCTCCATCCCCTCAACAACCCACTGCAGCGCATGCAGCTTCAGGCTGTAGTTAAAGCTTAGGAAGGTTTATTCTAGGTTGTAGGCTTGGATCGAAAACACGAAAATCCTAGCGTGCGTGCCGGGCGGTTTTTAGCTGAGCCCTTGAACATCTTTCCAAGGGCTCAGAAGGCTTGGGTTGGGGGCTCTGAGTTGACCCTAAGCCGAAAAACCCAATATAGGGGCCTTAAAAGATAGAATAGGGTCTTGGGGGGAAATTATAGTATAACAAAATGGGGACCCTAAACCCCAAACCCCAAACCCCCAACCCCAAACCCCAAACCCCAAACCCGAAAAAGGGTATAGGAATTCTTCCAGCCCCTGTACTAATTGGGTTTAGGGTTGATGGAGCTTGGCTTCCAAGGAGGTCGACTCCCCCAAAACGACCCCTAAAAGGCCACAAGACCCTAAACCCTAAACCCTAAAACCTAAACCCTAAACCCTAAACCCTAAACCCTAACTTCGGGTGTAAGGGTTGACGGCTGTGCAGTAAGGCTGCAGGGTTGTAGGGTTCGGCTCCGCAAACCTCAACTTTGCACTTTTGGGGTTTAGGGTTTAGGGGGTTTGGGGTTTAGGGTTTAGGGTTTAGGCTCTAGGGGTTTACTATGCCATAGTGAGAGGAGTTTTGGTTCGGCACATGGGTCGGGTGGGTGGCTCGATTTAGGCGGACGCCAGCTCTGGCACACGACACAACGCGATACCCTGCAATGGTGCGCACGGAATGTCGCAAAAGGTTGGCGTTCAGGTCTTGGGGATTAGGGCAAACCAGGGACCCTCTTTACTACTCTTTACCTACTAATTAAGACCCAACTGTAGGTAAATAGACTTTGGCTGCACTTAGGAGGGTAGCTATAACTTAAATTTCTAGCTGCCTTACTAGGAAACCCAGTAAACCCAAAAAGGCTAAGGATCTAAAGTTACAATAAAGCATCACAGGAAACCTTACCATGGCCCTGACCGTTGGAGGGTTCAAGCCTAGGTTGCGGGAGAGACGGTTCTTCTGGGAGGGAGGGTTTAGGGTTTAGGGTTTAGGGTTTAGGGTTTAGGGTTTAGGGTTTAGGGTTTAGGGTTTAGGGTTTAGGGTTTAGGGTTTAGGGTTTAGGGTTTAGGGTTTAGGGTTTAGGGTTTAGGGTTTAGGGTTTAGGGTTAGGGTTAGGGTTAGGGTTTAGGGTTAGGGTTTAGGGTTAGGGTTTAGGGTTTAGGGTAGGGTTAGGGTTTAGGGTTTAGGGTTTAGGTTTAGGGGGAGGGGGGGGGGGGGGGCAAATGCTGCAAGAAGTGTGCTACCTCATGTAGGAGCACCTAGGACTCAGGACCTAGAAGAACTTGGAGAAGGGGGTGATCGTCTTCAGTACTCCCTCTGCAATCAACTGACGAAGCCGACGCGCCCGAAAACCCTGGAAGCCCTAACCGCCCTAAACCCTAAACCCTAAACCCTACCCCCTTTAACCCTTTAACCCTTTAACCCTTTAACCCTTTAACCCTTTAACCCTTTAACCCTTTAACCCTTTAACCCTTAACCCTTTAACCCTTAACCCTTTAACCCTTTAACCCTTTAACCCTTAAACCCTATAACCCTAAACCCTAAACCCTAAACCCCATTCAGCTCGGCTCCCCCACCATCTCAGGGCTGCCGCAGTAGGAGTGCAGCCTCGCACCGACACCCAGAAGGGGGGGAAGGGGGATTGGGTTTAGGGTTTGGGGTTTGGGGTTTGGGGTTTGGGGTTTGGGGTTTAGGGTTTAGGGTTTGGGGTTTAGGGTTTAGGGTTTAGGGTTTGGGGTTTAGGGTTTGGGGTTTAGGGTTCAGGGTTTAGGGTTTAGGGTTTAGGGTTTGGGGTTTAGGGTTCAGGGCGCAGGGTTTAGGGTTCAGGGTTTAAAAGTTTACGGGTTTGGGGTGTGGGGTTTGGCGGGGGTTCGGGGGGGGGGGGGGGGGGGGGTGGCTTAAATAGGGTCTATTTGGAAGCTGGGACTCGGGTTTTCTTATAGCCATACACGTTTCCGCGAGGGTACGCTGCTGTCACGTCAGTCGTACTATGGTGGCCTCAGGAACAAGAACCAGGTAGTTCCCCTTTTCTCTTCTCTTTTTCTCCTCAACCCTAAAGTCGAAGGCTCTCGTGAACAGGAGAAGAGAAGGGATAGAGGGAGGGAGAGATAAGAGGAACACAATTTTCATGGGAAGAGCCAAGAAAGGAATAGAAGAGAGATGAATAAAGGAGAGGGAGAGACAAAACAAGGCGCAAAGAAGATGGTACTCTGCTTTATCTATCCTGTCTCTCTTATCTCTCCGTTCCCTCTGTCTTTTCGAAATGAGAAAAACAAAAAGAAAGATGAAAAGAAGAAGGGTTAGGAAAAGAGTCGAAGAGATAGGCCGAAAAGAAGGGTATGATGAAGTACGGCAAAGGTCCACGCACAAGGAGTCACCTTCTGCTTACCCTTCCACTGCTTGATTTTACAAGCTCCTTTCTTGTGTTTTATCAGTTAAAGTTAAAAGGAAACAGAAGGAGAGAAGGGAAAGGGAAGTGAGAGAGGAGAGACAACAAGGAGGCCATTTTAATTTCCTGTGAGTTATCAAAAGGAATGCAATATTATGGGAAGAGCAATGGCAAAAAAGAGTGGAAGAGAAATGAAGACAGGAGAGGGAGGTGCAAAAAAAGGGCAAAGAGAAGATGGTGCCGTTTTCATCTCACCTCTCGTTCTTATCTTTCTCTTCTCTGGTTCTTTTCCCTGTGAAATAAAAAACCAAAGGAAGGACAATGAACATATAAAGGAACCCGTTTTCGTTTTCCGTTTGGGCACAAGAAAAAGAACAGAGGCGATAGGGCGAGAGGAGGGGTTTGCCGAAGCATGGGGAGGGTGTACGGGCAAGGAGCCAACTCCGCCCACTTCCCCCATCCATTGAAAGAGGAGAAGAAAGGAACAGGGCCTCCATTCCCCTCTTATTCTTCCTTTCTTGCGTTTTTGTCGTTTAGAGGGGAACAGGAGAAGAGGAGGGAGAGAGAAGAAGAGAGAAGAGATAAAAAGGGTTGCATTTCAATGGGAAGAGCAAGAGAAGACTAGAAGAGAGATGGAGGGAAAAGAGGGGGAGACAAAACAAGGCGCACAGAAAATGGGCAGATAAGAAGAGAGGAAAGGGAATGACTAAGTAAAATGAGGAGCTTCCCTATCTCTTATGTTACTTTTCCTTCTTGTGGGGTGTCCCTTCTTCTCTTGAAGATGCAGAAAACGATTGAAAAGGACACCCGTTCCATCGCCCATATGTAGGGAAAGAGAGAGAATCATGAGCATCAGCTGGGCTTGCTGCCAATCCAACATGGGCGTCCCTTTTAATCGCATTCTGTGTCCTTTTTCTCGCTTGAAGATGCAGAAAACGACCCAAAAGCACATCTGTTGCAGGAAGAGAGAAGGAGAGAGGAGAGATAGCAAGGATTGCATATTTAATGGGAAGAGCAAAGAAAAGAATAGAAGACAGATGAATAGAGAAGAGGGAGAGACAAAACAAGGCGCAGAGAAGATGGCACTCTTCTTTATCTATTCTCTCTCCCTTGTTTCTCCCTTCCCTCTTGCTTTTCGAAATGAGAAAAACAAAAAGGAAGAACTATGAGAAGGAGAAGAGTAAGGAAAGGAACAGAAGAGATAGGCCGAGAGGAGGAATATGATGGAGCATTATGGAAAAAGGTCCGCGCGCAGGGCGTCACCCTCTGCTTACCTTTCCACTGCTTTATCATATGAGTTCCTTTCTTGTGTTTTATCAGTTCAAAGGAAGCAGAAGAAGAGAAGGGAAAGGGAAGTGAGAGAGGAAAGATAACAAGGATGCTATGTTTCTCGAAGCGTGCTGCAAGGAATAGAAGAGACAGGAAGCAAGGAGACGGAATCACAAAATAAGGCGCAAAGCTGTACATATCATCTCTCCCTTGTCTCTCCCTATTCCCTTTCGAACTAGAAAGAACCATTCTTGCTTTTCACAGATAGGTTCCCTCTCTCCTCTTCAGGAAATCCCCTTTCCCTTACGTTGCTTTTTTGAAGCGAATAAGAAAAATAGCAGATAAGAAGAGAGGAAAGGGTCAATTTCCCTCCCTATCTCTTATGTTACTTTTCCTTCTTGTGGGGTGTCCGTTTCTCTCTTGAAGATGCAGAAAACGATTGAAATGGACACCCGTTCCATCGCCCATATGTAGGGATCGCGAGAGAGAGAGAGAGAGAGAGAGAGAGAGAGAGAGAGAGAGAGAGAGAGAGAGAGAGAGAGAGAGAGAGAGAGAGAGAGAGAAAGAGAATCATGAGCATCAGCTGGGCGTCCCTTTTAATCGCCTTCTGTGTCTTCAAACGCGCAAAGGGGGCACCCTCAGTGTTTTCTTTTGGGTGTCCTTCTTTCTCGCTTGAAGCTGCAGAAAACGATCCAAATGGACATCTGTTGCAGGAAGAGAGAAGGAGAGAGGAGAGATAGCAAGGATTGCATATTTAATGGGAAGAGCAAAGAAAAGAATAGAAGACAGATGAATAGAGAAGAGGGAGAGACAAAACAAGGCGCAGAGAAGATGGCACTCTTCGTTATCTATTCTCTCTCCCTTGTTTCTCCCTTCCCTCTTTCTTTTCGAAATGAGAAAAACAAAACAGAAGAACTAGGAGAAGGAGAAGGGTAAGGAAAGGAACAGAAGAGATAGGCCGAGAGGATGGCTATGATGGAGTATTATGGAAAGGCCCACGCGCAGGGAGTCATCCCCCTTTCCCTTCCACTGCTTTATCATATGAGTTCCTTTCTTGTGTTTTATCAGTTCAAAGGAAGCAGAAGAAGAGAAGGGTAAGGAAAGGAACAGAAGAGATAGGCCGAGAGGAGGAATATGATGGAGTATTATGGAAAGGTCCACGCGCAGGGAGTCATCCCCCTTTCCCTTCCACTGCTTTATCATATGAGTTCCATTCTTGTGTTTTATCAGTTCAAAGGAAGCAGAATAAGAGAAGGGAAAGGCAAAAAATGAGCCCAACATTTTAGGGACCAGGGCTTGCGATCTGACTCTTTGGAGCAAAAATCGATTCCAAAATCTTGGGGACCAGGGCTTGCGATGTTACTCTTTGGAGCAAAAACTGAACCCAAAATCTTAGGGACCAGGGCTTGCGATTTCACCTTTTGGGGCAAAAACTGGGCCCAAAATCTTAGGGACCATGGCTTGCGATTTGACTTTGTGGAGCACAAATCGACCCCGAAATCTTAGGGACCAGGGCTTGCGCTTTGACTCTGTGGAGCACAGATCGACCCCGAAATCTTAGGGACCAGGGCTTGCCATTGGCCTCTTTGGAGCAAACATTGACCCCAAAATCTTAGGGATTTTACTCTTTGGCGCAAAAAATGAGCCCAGAATCTTAGGGACCAGGGCTTGCGATGTTACTCTTTGGAGCAAAAATTGAACCCAAAATTAATCTTAGGGACCAGGGCTTGCGATTTGACCTTTTGGAGCAAAAACTGGGCCCAAAATCTTAGGGACCAGGGCTTGCGATGCTACTCTTTGGAGCAAAAAATGCGCCCAAAATCTTAAGGACCAGGGCTTGCGATTTGATTCTTTGGAGCAAAAACTGGGCCCCAAATCTTAGGGACCAGGGCTTGCGATTTGACTCTTTGGAGCAAAAATTAAACCCAAAATCTTAGGGACCAGGGCTTGCGATTTGACCTTTTGGAGCAAAAACTGGGCCCAAAATCTTAGGGACCAGGGCTTGCAATGCTACTCTTTGGAGCAAAAAATGCGCCCAAAATCTTAAGGACCAGGGCTTGCGATTTGACTCTTTGGAGCAAAAACTGGGCCCCAAATCTTAGGGACCAGGGCTTGCGATTTGACTCTTTGGAGCAAAAATTAAACACCAAATCTTAGGGACCAAATGAACCCAAAATCTTAGGGAACATGACTTGCGATTTGACTCCGTGGAGCACAAATCGACCCCGAAATCTTAGGGACCAGGGCTTGCGCTTTGACTCTGTGGAGCACAGATCGACCCCGAAATCTTAGGGACCAGGGCTTGCCATTGGCCTCTTTGGAGCAAAAATTGACCCCAAAATCTTAGGGATTTTGCTCTTTGGCGCAAAAAATGAGCCCAGAATCTTAGGGACCAGGGCTTGCGATGTTACTCTTTGGAGCAAAAATTAAACCCAAAATCTTAGGGACCAGGGCTTGCGATTTGACCTTTTGGAGCAAAAACTAGGCCCAAAATCTTAGGGACCAGGGCTTGCGATGCTACTCTTTGGAGCAAAAAATGCACCCAACATCTTAAGGACCAGGGCTTGCGATTTGACTCTTTGGAGCAAAAACTGGGCCCCAAATCTTAGGGACCAGGGCTTGCGATTTGACTCTTTGGAGCAAAAGGTAAACCCAAAATCTTAGGGACCAGGGCTTGCGATTTGACCTTTTGGAGCAAAAACTGGGCCCAAAATCTTAGGGACCAGGGCTTGCGATGCTGCTCTTTGGAGCAAAAAATGCGCCCAAAATCTTAAGGACCAGGGCTTGCGATTTGACTCTTTGGAGCAAAAACTGGGCCCCAAATCTTAGGGACCAGGGCTTGCGATTTGACTCTTTGGAGCAAAAAATAAAACCCCAAATCTTAGGGACCAAATGAACCCAAAATCTGAGGGACCAGGGCTTGCGATTTGACTCTTTGGAGCAAAAACTGGGCCCCAAATCTTAGGGACCAGGGCTTGCGATTTGACTCTTTGGAGCAAAAATCAAACCCAAAATCTTAGGGACCAGGGCTTGCGATTTGACCTTTTGGAGCAAAAACTGGGCCCAAGATCTTAGGGACCAGTGAAAGGGGGGATTCGGATTTAAATTATTTAAATTATTTAATTCCCCCCCCGGAATTAAATAATGTAAATAATTTAAATAATTTAAATAATTTAAATAATTTAAATAATTTAAATAATTTAAATAATTTAAATAATTTAAATAATTTAAAAAATTTAAATAATTTAAATAATTTAAATAAATTAAATCCGAAAAGGGGGGGGGGGGCAGGCCCAGGCCCCCTCCCCCTCCCAGAATTAAATAATTTAAATAATTTAAATCCGGAACGCCCCTTTCGGATTTAAATTATTTAAATTTTTTAATTCTGGGAGGGGGAGGGGGCCGGGGCCTGCCCCCCCCCCCTTTTCGGATTTAATTTATTTAAATTATTTAAATTATTTAAATTATTTAAATTATTTAATTCCGGGGGGGGAATTAAATAATTTAAATAATTTAAATCTGAAAGGGGGGGTTCGGATTTAAATTATTTAAATTATTTAATTCCCCCCCCCGGAATTAAATAATTTAAATAATTTAAATAATTTAAATAATTTAAATAATTTAAATAATTTAAATAATTTAAATAATTTAAATCCGAAAAGGGGGGGGGGCCAGGCCCGACCAGGCCCCCCCCCCTTCCCAGAATTAAATAATTTAAATAATTTAAATCCGAAACGCCCCTTTCGGATTTAAATTATTTAAAGTATTTAATTCTGGGAAGGGGGGGGGGGCCCGGGCCTGGCCCCCCCCCTTTTCGGATTTGATTGATTTAAATTATTTAAATTATTTAAATTATTGGGGGGTGAATTAAATAATTTAAATAATTTAAATCCGAAAGGGGGGGTTCGGATTTAAATTATTTAATTCCCCCCGCGGAATTAAATAATTTTACTAATCTAAAAATTAATAAGTAAATCCGAAAACGGGGGGCCCAGCCCGACCAGGCCCCCACCCCCAGAATAAATATGTCAATTTTAAATCCGGAACGCCCCTTTCGGATTTAAATTATTTAAATTATTAATTCTGGGAAGGGGGGGGGGGGGGGGGGCCCGGGCCTGGCCCCCCCCCCCCCCCCCCGTTTCGGATTTAATTTATTTAAATTATTAATTATTTAAATTATTAATTCCGGGGGGTGGAATTAAATAATTTAAAATAATTTGAATCCGAAGGGGGGGTTCGGGATTTAAATTATTTAAATTATTTAATTCCCCCCCCGAATTAAAAAATTTAAAAATTTAAAAAATTTAAATAATTTTAATTAATCCGAAAAGGGGGGGGGGGGGGGCCAGCCCGGGCCCCCCCCCCCCCCCTTCCAGAATTTAAATAATTTAAATAATTTAAATCCGGAACGCCCCTTTCGGATTTAAATTATCTAAATTATTTAATTCTGGGAAGGGGGGGAGGGGGGGCCCGGGCCTGGCCCCCCCCTTTTCGGATTTAATTTATTTAAATGATTTAAATTATTTAAATTATTTAAAATTATTTAATTCCGGGGGGGGGGGGGGAATTAAATAATTTTAAATAATTTAAATCCGAACCCCCCCTTTTCGGACTTTAAATTATGTAAAATTATTTAATCCCCCCCCGGAATTAAATAATTTGAATAATTTAAATAATTTAAATAATTAAATCCGAAAAGGGGGGGGGGGGGGGGGGCAGGCCCGACCAGGCCCCCCCCCCTTCCCAGAATTAAATAATTTAAATATAACGCCCCTTTCGGATTTATGATTATTTAAATTATTTAATTCTGGGAAGGGGGGGGGGGGGGGGGCCCGGGCCTGGCCCCCCCCCTTTTCGGATTTTTTATTCAAATTATTTAATTATTTAAATTATTTAATTATTTGAATTATTAAATTTTTAATTATTAAAAATCCGGGGGGGGAATTAAATAATTTAAAATTAATTTTAAATCCGAAAGGGGGGTTCGTGATTTAAATTATTTAAATTATGTAATTCCCCCCCCCCCCCCGATTTTAAATAATTTAAATAATTTAAATATCCGAAAAGGGGGGGGGGGGGGGCCAGCCCGACCAGGCCCCCCCCCCCCCCCCTTCCCAGAATTAAATAATTTAAATAATTTAAATCCGAAACGCCCCTTTCGGATTTAAATTATTAAATTATTTAATTCTGGGAGGGGGGGGGGCCCGGTCCTGCCCCCCCCCCCCTTTTTTAAATAATTTAAATAATTTAAATAATTTAAATCCGAAAAGGGGGGGGGGCAGGCCTGACCAGGCCCCCCCCCCTTCCCAGAATTAAATAATTTAAATAATTTAAATCCGAAACGCCCCTTTCGGATTTAAATTATTTAAATTATTTCATTCCTTGCCCCAGAACCCCCAGAAACGACAACAGGGTCTATTTGGCAGATGGCTTTTGTGAATAAGCATACGTTTTGGGGCCTTATTTCCTCTTTAAAATACGAGTCTCAGCTTCCAAATAGACCCTATTTAAGCTGCACACGGGGGGGGGGGTTTTGGTTTAGGGCTTAACAGTTTAGAGCTGAAACTTTCGACTGCAGGGTTAAGGGTTTGAATTTGCGGTTTGGGATCTTTTTTGGGGGTCACCAGGGCCGTAGTAACAGGGGGCTTCAAACAACAAACGCTAAAGTCCCTAGGCCCTAAGCCCTAAACCCTACACATACGTAAGCAGTACACCCCAATGTCCCCCAAGCCCCAAGCCCCAAGCCCCAAGCCCTAAAACCTATACCCTGAAACCGAAACCCTAAACCCTAAACCCTAAACCCGAAACCCGAAACCCTAAACCCTACACCCTGTCTGCAGCGACATCGTTTCACTTCACCACGCAAGCATGTGTTGTGGGTAGTGCTCCAAGGGCTGTCTGCGGGTCCAAGTCCTTAAGTACGGGGTTTAGGGTTTGGGGTTTAGGGTTTAGGGTTCAGGGTTCAGGGTTTAGGGTTTAGGGTTTAGGGTTTAGGGTTTGGGGTTTGGGGTTTGGGGTTCATGAGCTGGGGCAGTAGAACCTGTGGGATGGTAGGACCCAACCATGGCTGGGCCTTGAAACTTGACCCTTGGGCCCACTGAAGGCGCATCCGAAGCTACATGCGAAAACTTCCCCTTCGACATTTGACGTCTTGACAAAATGCTTTGGAAGTCTCTGCGTGTCGGCGTTCCCGGCGCCGGGGGGCACCGACGTCATGAAGAGGGCTTACGAATGCTAGGGCCTGACAAACACTCATAGGGTTTAGGGAAAACCCTAAACCCTAAACCCTAAACCTTAGACCCTAAACCCCAAACCCCAAAACCCTAAGGGTTTAGGGTAGAAGCCTTGCGGAGCCTATGAACCCTAGGCCTCATGAATCCCTAAACCCCAATAGGGGTTTAGGGCTTAGGGCTTAGGGTTTAGGGTTTAGGGCTTAGGGTTCAGGGTTTAGGGTTTAGAGTTCCAAACCTCCACGACCTCAACTACAGGCACTTGAGCCTCAAACCTCTAGGCTCTAAACCCTAAACCCTAAACCATAAACCTCTAGGCTCTAAAACCGCTTCATGTATAAAGGCCGCTCCTTGGGCCCTGAACCGGCTTTAGGCTTTGGGGTTTGGGGGTTTATTAGGGTACGTAATCCCAACCATAAACCCTGAACCCTGAACCCTAAACCCTAAACCCTGAACCCTGACCCTAAACCCTAAACCCTAAACCCTAGAAGCCTAAACCACACGGAGCTGGACCCACCCTAAAGCCCTGAATATTATAAAGGCCGGTGGCCTCTTTATCTGTTTACCCTTAATTCTACCTGAACGTAGCCCTAGATACCGTAATAAGAACTCCGAATATATGCCCTAAAACACAGAAACCCGACTTAAAGAGACCACCAACCCATATAACCTGAATCTGCACAAACTCCTGCGCGAAGTCCAAAGGGTTCAGGGTTTAGGGCTTAGGGCTTAGGGCTTGAGACTTTGCCCCGGCACCGGCCGAACTAACACCTGTCTGGAGCCCTAGCGGCCTGTTCATTGGCAAAACCTTGCACTCTCTTGACGATAATTACTGAACTCCCTAAACCCTAAAACCCTAAAACCCTAAAACCCTAAAACCCTAAAACCCTAACACCCTAACACCCTAAAACCCTAAAACCCTAAAACCCTAAAACCCTAAAACCCTAAAACCCTAAAACCCTAAAACCCTAAAACCCTAAAACCCTAAAACCCTAAAACCCTAAAAACCCTACCCTAAAACCCTAAACCCTAAAACCCTAAACCCTAAACCCTAAGTTGAAGGTTCGCAACACATCAGAGGCAAGGCTACGACAACTTCGGATGCGCAGGATTCTGGTGGGATCTCGCCTGCACTGACTATCATGGGCTTGTACTTTCTCAACATGTCAAGAGCGGCAATTCCACGGGGCGCTTGAGTTGGCAAGTAGAGAAATGTCCAGCTGAGACGAGAAAGGGCTTAGGGTATAGGCATAGGCGTATAGGGTAGAGGGTTTAGGGTTTTGGGTTTAGGGTTGAGGGTTTAGGGTTTGGAGACAGGATAGTGCCTAGCCGCGAGATAGCGGTCTCTGAGCTTGAAAACAAGAAGACTGCCCGGGCCAACGATCACCCTAAACCCTAAACCCTAAACCCTAAACCCTAAACCCTAAACCCTAAACCCTAAACCCTAAACCCTAAACCCTAAACCCTAAACCCTAAACCCTAAACCCTAAACCCTAAACCCTAAACCCTAAACCCTAAACCCTTTCCCTGCTGGGGGGCGGGGGGCGGGGGGGGGCAGGTTTAGTCTAAACCTCAGAACCCCTAAACCTCAGAACTCCTAAACCCTAAGACCTAAACATGCTCTCAGAACCCTTCAACGAAGGTAAGGGACCTTATGAATGGACCATGAAACTTCCCCCCTATTTCACGTAAACCCTGGACCCTAAACCCTAAACGCTAAACCCTAAACCCTAAACCCTAAACCCAAAACCCTAGGCCCTACACCGCGCAAGGTTCTGAAACGCTCGTGAGAGAGCTGCGCGTGCTCCGGTCTCCGAAACATGGCGCACTCGGGACTTGAGTGTTTAGGGTTTAGGGTTTAGGGTTTAGGGTTTAGGGCACAAAAGGTTAACCTTTCAATTATGGTCGGATTATATGCGCCCCAAAAGGTTCCAGGTTACTCAGCTCCTAAGGGTTCAGGGGTTTTGTTTAGGGTTTAGGGTTTAGGGCTTAGGGCTTAGGGCTTAGGGTTTAGGGTTTAGGCTTTGGGGAGGGGCAAGTCTCACCCGATGCCCCCTAGACCCCACAGCCTCTCTAACCTCCTTAAAGCGAAGCCTAAACCCTAAACTCAAAACCCAAAACCCGAAACCCCAACCTTCAGGGTCCAAGTGCCTTCACAGCACATGCTTTGAGAGGACTGAGGTGCGATGTGGCGGAAGCTTGCCCGACACCCAACCCTAAACCCTGAGAACCCGATTGCAACCTCTATACGCACCCCATAGACCTAAATTGCGTAGGAACGTTGGAGTGCGCCCTCGACGACAGTGAATCCCTACATCTCTGCACTCCTAAACCCGAACCGACCCTAACCCCTAATGTCCTAGACCCTGAACTCTTAACCCATAGACCCTAAACCCTAAACCCTAATGTCCTAGACCCTAAACCCTTAACCCATAGACCCTAAAACCTAAACCTTCAGGTTTGGGGACGCAATTAGAGCTGAGGGGTTGAGTTTCATTCCCGAGATGCCAGCTCTCTAATGCTCGCCACAGAGCAACATGCACCAAGGGGCTGTTTTGGGGTGGATTGAGGTTTAGGGTTGTAGGGTTGTAGGGTTTAGGGTTTAGGGTTTGGGGTTTGGGGTTTGGGGTTTGGGGTTTGGGGTTTTGGGGTTTTTTGGGGTTTGGGGGATTGGGGATTGGGGTTTGTGGTTTGGGCTTTCAGGTTCAGAGTAGAAAGCCCGAAGCCCTACGCCGTTCCGAGATATCGACGGCAATGAAAAGGCTGCAGTCGTGTTTCCTGCAGGGTTCAGGGTTCAGGGTTTGGTTTTAGGCATAGGGGTTTAGGGCTTAGGGAGGGTCCTTAAGGCTATCCTCCCCTTAGAACCTTAGTCAAAACAATACTCTGAATGTCCTCTTGGGTTTTATATGAACGAAAATTTAAAAATAGTTCACACAAGGGGGATATAGAAGGGAGGGGGGTTCCCGCATACTCCCCACTACTCCCTGAGGAGCTTTCCTTGACCCCCCCCCTCCCTTACACGGTTTAGGGTTTCGGGTTTAGGGTTTAGGGTATAATGGAACGGCATCCACTCTGAAGCAACAACCTACAACCGAACCTCCGGGTTTCGGGCTTCAGGGATTTTGGGGGTTTAGGGCTTGAAGAGGTTCGCAAGTGAAGAAAGGGAATAAGGAACCCTAAGCCCTAAGTATGAAAGCCTAAACCCTAAACCCTAAACTCTGAACCCTGAACCCTGAAACCCTAAACCCTAAACCCTACCTAAACCCTAAACTCCTAAACCCTACACCCCAAACCCTTACCAAGATGGCATCACTGGGGAGCCTGCAGTGTACATACAGATGGACTTTAGGACGACTTTCTTAGGGCAGTTACATGGTCCCTTAATATGGGCCCTTAAAGGGGGACCCCCTATATACCCTATACAACCCGCGCCCATACTTCAGAACTAAAGGAGGTAAGGGGCCATGTTAAGGGAACATGTAACTACCCTCAGCGACTTGCGTAGCTCATTCGGCTGCTTCATGGGGGTCTGCCCTTTAAGGGTGCCACGCTGTGTAGGATCCGAAAACGCACCCTAGTTTAGAACAAAACTTCCCACTTGGGGAGTTGTAAGCCCCTAAACCCCTGAAACTCCCGATACGCCCTAAACGCTAAACCCTAAACCCAAGAAGTGCTTGTGCAACATTGCTCCGCGGCGTCAAAGAATTGTGCATCTGCGCTGGCGAGCGGCGGTTATTCGAAGAATTAAACGGTCTTCCGGCGCAGACCACAGCCTCGCCCTGGCACCCTTAGCTCCCTTTGGGGGTTTACGATATTAGGGTTTAGGGTTTAGGGTCTAGGGTTTAGGGTTTAGGGTTCAGGGTTTAGGGTACCTTATTGGGGTCCTTTTCATACGGGAATGCTACAATTTGGGGGTCTATTTTTGGGTCACCTATTTTCGTAAGTCCCCATTTCTTGCTATTTAGAATAGGCTGAAGATGTTCCGAGAATGCCACAATCAGGGTTTAGGGCTTAGGGTTCTTGGGGTTCAGGCCCTAAACCCTAAACCCTAAACCCCAAACCCTAAAACCTAAACCCTAACGCTCTAAGGAGTCTCGCTGTAGGGCTTACAGGGTTCGGATCCTCCTCAACTGACAGTCCAGAGTCCCAAGACGGGTTTAGGGTTTAGGGTTTAAGGTTTGGGGTTTAGGGTTTGGGGTTTAGGGCTTAGGGTTTGGGGTTTAGGGCTTGGGGTTTGGGGTTTAGGGTTTAGGGAATTAGGGTATGATGATAAGGAAGCCCCCGGGCCCCTGAAGGAGACTTGGCTTAGCTTGTAGCGGTGCCTCGGCGATGTTACGTGCTCCCGGTCTAGTTCTCTAGACCCAAGAGGAACCTAGGAATAACAAGGGTGCCCTCTTTCGTTTTAAGGGTTTAGGGTTTAGGGTTTAGGGTTTAGGGTTTAGGGTTTAGGGTTTAGGGTTTAGGGTTTAGGGTTTAGGGTTTAGGGTTTAGGGTTTAGGGTTAACCTCCTAAAGCGCAAACCGTCCAACACTATGCCATCGTGCAAAGGGGCCACAGGGTTGAGTGAACCGATGTGAACCAAGACTATCTTATCCATGAGCTGCCCCTAAAAGTTTATAGGTTTGAATTCGGGAGCCTATACGATTACAAGAAAATGGTGTCTACCCGCCCCAAACCCCAAACCCCAAACCCCAAACACCAAACCCCAAACCCCAAACCCCAAACCCTAAACCCTAAACCCCCGACTCTCGGCCCAGCCCCTCGCATTCTTCTGTAGGAGAAACCCTAAACCCTCACCCCCACAGAACCCACATGATGTAGGGTTTACGGTTTAGGGTTTAGGGTTTAGGGTGGGTTTAGGGATTAGGCTTGAGTTGAGGGTTGAGGGCCTAGGGTTTAGAAGGCACCCAGAAAAAAAAAAAAAAAAACAAAAACCTGGCTGGCTCAAATTGGGGGGCTTCAGGAGTTGGGGCGGTGAAGTGGGACTTGCCTCCAAGCCAACCCCTAGACCCTAACCCCACGACTATGGGGCTTGAAACTTCTCAGAACAAACACTTTCTTAGACAAAGGCCGGCGAGTGGCCTGGCTGCGCCGAATCGGGAACGGTTGCCGGGGCAAGCGGCAGGAGCCCGACGTAGTGTCGGAGGCTTCTTGGGGACGTCTGCTCGTGAAGAGAGAGAGAGAGAGAAAGCGATCGATATATATATATATATATAATACATATAGAGCATACACACACATACATATATATGTATATGTATATAGGTTCATATGTATAGGTACATACATATCTATATATATATATATACACACCTACGTACATGTGATTACTGCCTCTCCCCTAAACCCTAAACCCTCAACCCTAAAGCCTAAACCCTAAGTGAAGTCCAAACCCCTGCAGGACAGCCTTGCGAACCGGAGTCAATCGTCGGAAGCTGCTGCATATAGATATATATATATATATATATACATACTTCACAAAATTCTGTATAGATGCTATGTGCTCCATATATGTATAGATAGATACATAGATAGATAGATAGATAGATAGATAGATATTTAAAGGTCTTTCGCAAGGCCGAAGACGTGCTCCACCGTAAATCCACGATGCTCTCTCGGAGACTTCTACTGTCCTTCACAAGGGCCAGGCTCGAAGCCCGCCCAAAACCCCAAACCCTGCGCGTTGGGCGCTGTTATCGGTAGGGTTTAGGGTTTAAGGTTTAGGGTTTAGGGTTTTGGGCTGGGGTTTAGGGCTAAGGTTTAGGGTTTAGGGTCAGCGTGCATCATCAGTTGAGCCCTTCATCCACTGGGGAGGGGGGGGGGAGGGCTTCGGGCTGTACCTACATCACCGATACCCTCTGATGCCATGAACCCTAAACCCTAAACCCAAAACCCCAAACCCTAACCCCTCCCCCCCCCCCACTACTTGGAGGTTCATGTACTTCTGAAGCAATTTTTACTGTACTTGTAACTGTACTCATAACCATACTAGGGCACTGAAGTAAGTGGGTTATATGTACATTCCTAATTGGTTAATCAGTACCATCCCTAAACCCTAAACCCTAAACCCTAAGCCCTAAGCCCTAAACCCTAAACCCTAAACCCTAAACTTCCAGGTATAGCCCTTGGGATCTTGAGTCCCCCCCCCCCCCCCTCAACAAAACGTCATGTCGTCAGGGGCGCCCGCGCTAGACCCAACAGCAACCTAGGAATGAATAGGGTGCCCCTTTTGGTCGAATTGAAGGGGCTTAGGGTTTAGGGTTTAGGGTGTAGGGCTTAGGGCTTAGGGCTTCTAAAGGGAGCCTAACCCCCCCCCCCCCCCCCAAAAAAAAAAAAAGGGAATGCGTGGCCTCCTCTGGGTCCTAACATGTCGGGCTCTCTGCCGCTCATCCTGTCTGACACGTTCAATCACGAACGGCCATTGCAAACGGGACTGCTCTGATGCCAATCATGCCCACGAGGCTCCCCCCTAAACCCTAAACCCTAAACCCTAAACCCTAAACCCTAAACCCTAAACCCTAAACCCTAAACCCAAAAAAAAACCTCACATCCCTACTATATTAGGGCACTGCAGGGTGCTTCAGGGACTCATGGTACTTATTAACCAATTAGAGTTTAGGGTTTAGGGTTTAGGGTTCAGGGTTTAGGGTTTAGGGTTTAGGGTTCAGGGTTTAGGGTTTAGGGTTCAGGGCTGCTTACAACTGTACTTAAAACCATGTTGGCACTTAAGGGGGCTTATAAGTGGCTTAGAAGTACAGTTCTGATTGGTTAATAAGTACCATGAACCTCCAAGTAGACCGACTACAGCGGCGTGAAGAGTAATTAGGGTGTGGGGCTAGGTTTTACACGAAGATTTCAGGGGCTAGTTTGTGGTGAGAGCGCTGCGAGCGACTCCTGCTAACACGCTCGCTTCTGCTCTTTTCTTCGGGGTGGGGTGGGGGGGGGGGGGGGGGCTTGGTTGCGGCAAACACACTGCTATTTACAGCGTTTTTGCTTCTTTCCACAACATGATGCATAAGGATGTTTGACAAGGTCTTAGGGTTTTAAGCTTGAAGGTATATGGGGTTCAGAGAAATCATCAACAACCTTCCAGTACAGCAACGTTTTGGGTTTAAGAACCTCGGGGGTAAAAACTCTCAGAAGCCCTGTTCGGGAACCCCTTACACGAAATCGGCTCCACAAAAAGAGCACCTTAACATATAGACATGCGCTAAAGTCGAGTGTTAGCCACATCGCTGGAACAAACCCTGAAACCAGGAGGCAGACTAACAGGAGTCGTTGAAAGCGCCCGTGCCTAGTTTTTGAGCTTGCGGTTGAAGGGCCGGGGGTTACCTTCTGTAGGGTCTGTAAGAGTGTCCGTTTCGGGTTTCGGGTTTGGGGGTGAAGGGTTGGGATTTACGGCTTTGTTTTTTGGTTTCGTGGTTTAGGGTGCGCAGGGTTTAAGAGTTCAGGGGATGATGTTAGGCTTTCGCGCTTAAACCTTCAGGCCTGCACCCTAAACCGTAAACCCTAAACTCTAAACTCCCTAGACTCTGATTAGGGGCCCCTTTCAGGAGCCACCGGGGAGCCCTGTGGGCGGGACCAGGACGATCTCGCGAACGACGGATCCACCGTCAGAACGCCACGTAGGCCCGGCAATCTGAATGCACAAGCAGTCAACAGCCAGGCGCTTCAGTTGGTAGGGTCTAGGTTTAGGGTTAAGGGTTTAGGGTTTAAGCTTTAGGGTTTAGGGTGTAGAGGCACCCTGTTTGGCAGGTACCTTTTCCAGAAGGACTCCCACTTTTCAAGGTATTTGCAAGGGGACCCAAGATAACCTAGAGCAGAGCCCCTATGGGCTCAATTAGGGCTGCACGAAGCCTAAAGAGGTTAAGGGTTCTTAGGGTAGTTGCATGTCCCTTGCTATGGACCTTAAAAGGGGACCCCTTATATAGCCATACAAATAAAGGGCTCATGCATCAAAACCCTTTAAAGGAGTTGAGGAACCATATTAAGGGCCCATGAAACTACCCTTAGATGGGTGTCGAAGGTTTGGGCCTAGCTTCTCAATGAAGGGCCGGCAGGCTTTGGTGTGGACCGCTTGAGCAGCAATCTTTAGAAATGTAGAAATGATGTAGTTTGAAGCAGGGTTTATATTAGTATCCCCAGAAGGACACCCAATACATACACGCACCAATATAAGGAACCCACACTTAAGAATAACAGTAATGAATACAAACCCTGTCTGAGGTCGGTCAAGAGGCGACGGCAACACCAGAGTATCCTTGCTCACAAGACGGGTGTATATCGCCGTGGTCTTGGCGTGTGCCGTCGCCGGAGGGTCTTCCGACAAGCGGCCTTCAACGTAGAAACCCCAGATCAGGGTCTAGGGTTCAGTGCATATACCTTATAATCCGGACCTGTAAGCCCTACCATACCCTAACCCTAAACCCTAAACCGTGCCAGATAGGGCTCTGTCAGTTTCTGCACACCCTGCACCGCCAACACCCTCAGCACAAGGCCTAAACGCCAAATCGCACCCTTAAACCCTCAACCCTAAGCCCTAAACCAACCCTAAACCCTAAACCCTAAACCCTAAACCCTAAACCCTAAACCCTCTGAACCCTAAACCCCTTCTGTCGGAAACGGCCTTAAAATCATCAAGGCCCAAGGCCAGCCCACCTCACCGCGCAGAGTTTTAAAGTGCGCCGTCGAGAACTGCTAGGGTTTAGGGTTTAGGGTTTAGGGTTTAGGGTTTAGGGTTTAGGGGTTAGGGTTTAGGGGTTTAGTTTTAGGGTTTAGGGTTTTGCGTGCCCACGACCGCTGAGATCTGAACCAAACCCTATACACCCCAAACGCTAAACCCCACATCCTGAATCCTACACCCTACACCCTAAACCCTAAACCCTAAACCCCAATGATTTCAGGTTCAGGGTCTTAAAGTGTTAAGTTTTGGGGCGGTTTAGGGATACCCTAAACCCTAACCCCTAAACCCTTCACCCTTAACCCTACTAAAACCCTAAACCCCAAACCCTAAACCCTAGACCCTAAACCCTAAACCCTATGTTTTGCTGCGTGCTCTCGGGCTTTTTAAAGGCGGGCGGGGGGGGTGGGGGAGGGCCTGCTCCGGGCTCCGCCGAGGCTATCCAAGGATTCTTCTTGCTAAGGAGAGTCGGGTCCAAAGAGGCAAGCCTTTTCGGCATTCGCCGACCGAGACTCTGCTCATCTGCTTCAGTTAGGCTGGCGCCCGCGTGGCGCGTTGAGGGTGTCAGGGTTTCAAACCCTGATCCCTAGACCCCAAAATCTGAATCCCTAAACCCTAAACTCTAAACCGTAAACCCTACACGCTAAACCCAAGACTCCTAGAATCTGAACCTGCCACAGGCGTCAGCCCCTGGCCGTCCTTGAATCAGCTTGTCCAGTGCGCGGCCGAGAAATGTTAGGGTTTAGGGTGTAGGGTTCAGGGTTTAGGGTTTAGGGATATAACATAGGGGCCTTAATACTTAGAACAGGGTTTATGGTACAAACATAGATAGGGACCATAAGAAAAATAAGGTTAGAAATTATTCCCCGACCCCTAGATATAAGTCCGGAATCTGCTTTTCGAGTCGATTCTGCGGTTGAGACTCTTCTTCGGGCCTTAGGGAGTTTAGGGGTTTGGGGTTTAGGGGTTTGGGGTTAGGGGTTTAGGCTTTAGGGGTTTAGGGGTTTAAGGTTTAGGGTTGAAGGCTTTTTGGCTGTACTGTAGGGTTCCCACACTCCCAGGAGCATCTAGAAAGTACACCCCACTATTGGTAACTTTAGAGGTACACTAAGGGGATTCTGCTTTGGAGGATTCGTTCGAGTATGGGGACAAAAACTCCAAAATGTTTGCTTGCGCGCTGCAGAACAAAAAGAGACCATTGCCCTCAAGCACGGGGCAAAACAGCGCTGGCTGCGTCATCCTAAACTCTAAGCCTTAAATCTCTGCTGGAAAAGGGGGCACTTTCTTGCAATATTCACCTTGTTTCAGGTACCGTACCCGTAACCCTCCCCCCCCTCCCCCAGTACGCTACCCTCCAAAGCCTATGCACGAATCCCCACCGATAAGTCCCCAAAAGCTCTCATGGTTGGGAGAGACTCAGGCATCAATCTGAGCTGTTTAGGGCTTAGAGGCCCTTGGGGTTTAGTGTAGGGCCTGAATAATGAGGATAGGGCTTTGAGGATTATGGTAGGATACTTACAAAGGGACTATGAGGGAACACTGCTGTTGGAAATGACTCCAACTCATATATTAGAGTTTGGAGGTTGGGTTCAGGATTTATGGTTGAGGCTTCTGCCCTGTGCTTGTTCGTAGCCCAGGTCGTCGCACAAAAATTCCACGACGGCCAGGGTACCTGCTCAAGAGGGCGCTTGGGGGGTTAAGGATTTGCAAGCGTTCAGGGGTAGTTCTCCGATTCGAGATCGGAATCTTCTCTAACTATGCCATGAATTTTGCTGAGTTGTGCGTTAAACCCTTTGAAATTATTTATGAATAGGTTCCCTTATATGGAAAGAGAGGAAATTAAAAATTATCCCAAAGCACAACCCAGTTTGGTATCTCAAAGAGGGCGACCTTATGGTGCCCAAATGGAAGCTGCAATGGAAGCCACATAATCTATGGAATACAGGCTGCACCCGCAACTTATAAGTCCACCCCCGCAGCCCCTACGAGGAGGTTCATTCGTCGTGAGAAGTGGGGACATGGGGGTTTACGAAACTACGGGTGCCCTTTTCAGGGTTTAGGGTTTAGGGTTTAGGGTTTAGGGGTCTCTCCCCGCCCGCCCTCCAGCCCCCCGTCCTGACACTGGCATAGCTGCAATCGGCCACTCCTTCCTGAAACAGGGCTGCGGGTCGTACGGTTTAGGGCCGAGTTTAGGGAATTAGGGCTGAGGGCCCGTTCCAGGATACACTGCATTTCAACCCCTAGAATGTGGCTGACCGGATGCCCAACTGCCCAGCTGCCCCGCCCACGCCCGCCCCCGCCAATGTCCCCCCCCGCTTGAAGTCAATGAGGACTGGTTCAGGCAGGGAACCATCTTTCCGCCGACCCTATGCTCCGTAAGCATGATCATCGTGGCAGCAAGAAATCACTGTACTTCTGCGACGACCCCTACGACTCCAACAACTCCGACGGCGACTACGACTTCTATACGACGACAAGACGACTACTACGACTGCTACGAGTACTACGCCTGCTACAAGTACAAATACGACTACTACGACGACTACGAGTACGACTACGAGTACGACTACGACTATGACTGCCGAGTACGACGGCGACGACGACGACGACTTCCACTTCCACTTCCACTTCCACTTCCACTTCCACTTCCACTTCCACTTCCACTTCCACTTCCACTTCCACTTCCACTTCCACTTCCACTTCCACTTCCACTTCCACTTCCACTTCCACTTCCACTTCTACTTCTACTTCTACTTCTACTACTCCTACTTCTTCGACTACTGCTGCTGCTACTACCATAGCTAGTGCAATAAAAGAATAGCAGCAGGAAGAAATATGAAGAATAACAATCATGATCTGCATACTAATACGAGTGGCGTCGTTGTTAAAACAATAAACGTAACTGACAATAACAAGCAGTACAATCTGTTGACGAGGCGATCATTCAAGCAGATAGCTAGATCTGGTCCTGCATCCAGGTTTAGGACTCTGTGAGTAAGCTTCATGACCCTCTCTAAGCCCGAAGCCCTAAGCCCGAAGCCCTAAACCCTAAACCCTAAACCCTAAACCCTAAACCCTAAACCCTAAACCCTAAACCCTAAACCCTAAACCCTAAACCCTAAACCCTAACCCTAAATCCTCAGCTCAAGACAGCCCTACACCCCAAACCCGGCACCGTTCCTTGGGAGTAGGCTCCACGCTCTTCATGACTCCTCAATGAGCGCCTTATACATGGCCTGAGTGCCAACAGTTCTTTGGGTGCGGGTTGGGGTTTAGGGTTTGGGGCTTATCAGTTTAGGGCTTAGTTCCGGAGCCCTCTGAAAACACTCCTGGAAAAGATGGTCTTAAATCCAATCAGGGCAAATATGAAACTCTCCCACCGTCTTAGCAAGGTTTGGTTGGTGCTCAGGCCCAAGCCGGGTAGGTTAATTGTCGGGTTCCACCCTAAAACGCCAAGGATCCATGTACCTATATAGTATTTACTTGGGCTCAAAAGCCACTGTATGGGGGGTTTACGAAAATAAGGGACCCTAACCCCCAAATAGGTGGTGGCCAAGATCCCGGGTACCAGAATTGGGATGTTCCACCTTATGGGGGTTGCGATAATCGATAAGGGGATCCTACTACTTGAGGGTCGAAATTTTGTGGCCCCCTTATTTTCGTAAATTTAGGGCGGTTCCTTCTTCCAGGAACGGCGGATGCTGAAAAAATCCTGGCGCCGCCCTATGACGAGAAGGATAACGAAGCTCTGGAACAATGGCTTTGGCAAGCACAGAAGTACAGTACTAATTTCGCACCCTATGCAAAAACCTCGCAAAACACCCTAGCACCTTCATTTTGAGACTCAGGCGTCGTCTTCGGAACTACCGGAGCTAATGTTTCGCAAGCATCAGCATCCCTGGCTCTTGGAAAGGAATACCTAGCGCCACGCTAGCGCTATCCTAGCGCCTACATAGGGGGGGAGCCTGAAACCTGGTGCCGCCTTGTGGCGAAGACATTAAGCCAGCAAGAGCGGAACTTCATATCGCACTCCCATCATATTTTACATACCTGGTATTTTGGCGTCCGCCACAGTCCTTCATAAGGCTTATAATAGGGAGTACTATAATCCCTATTCAGGCTATGTCCTGATTGCACTCTAGCTGCATTCCAGTAGTCTTCGGCCAGGGATTCTCCACCAAGTCACTTCGGGCCTTTAGGGGCCTTTAGGGGCCTTTAGGGGCCTGTAGGCTTCAGGGGGGGGGGGGGGGGGTCAGTGGAGACTTTCTTCTTTACTTATGATGCGAAAGCCTCTTGCAGCCGCCTGCCCTAGAAGGGTCTAATAGAGTCTCTCAGATGTTGGCAGTGCTGGCTGGGTAGGGTCCTTCTCAAGTCAGCTTAGGGTTTAGGGTTTAGGGTTTAGGGTTTAGGGTTTAGGGTTTGGGGTTTAGGGTTTAGGGTTTAGGGTTTAGGGTTTCGGGTTTAGGGTTTCGGGTTTAGGGTTTCGGGTTTAGGGTTTCGGGTTTAGGGTTTAGTATTTAGGGTTTAGGGTTCAGAAGGTGCGGTTTAGGGGTTTGGGTTTAGGCGCATGACCGGACTGCTAGCTGCTTTCGCATTGTGGTTGGAATCATCTGCGTCCCCGAGAGCAGTTCTCTAATCATGGTACCCTTTACTAACCCTAAAACCTCTAAACCCTAAACCCTAAACCCTAAACCCGGTGCCTTAAAACACAAACCTAGATCGTGGAGTGGCGTTGACGCCTGGACTCCTCCGCCCTTGATACAGCCCGAAGGCCCATCCTGAGAAGCATTCCCTCTCCCCCGCAAAAAACCGAACCCCCAAACCTTGTTCTTACATGTATATATATATATGTATATATATATACATATATATATATATATGTATACATATATTAATATGAATATATATATACATATATATATACATACATGGAAACATATATATATATATGTGTGTGTATATATGTATACATATGTGTGTGTATATATATATATATAGCTCTTTTTTGGGGGGGAGCGGGGGGGGGGGGGGGGGGGCTGCAGGTTTGGGGCTTAAGGCGAATGGTCCGTGTACCCCTCGAAAAAGAACCCAATTTGCAGATTTCTGCTCGCCAAAGCACACTTTCTCCATTGCCTGGCAAGCCGCGGCTCAGGATTTCAGGGGGTTTTCGAAAATAGGGTTTAGGGTTTAGGGTTTAGGGTTTAGAGTTTAGGGTGTAGGGTTTAGGGTTTAGGGACCACTCAGGCATGCCCCAATAGGGACCCTAGAGCAACCCCGCACTTTGTCAACCTCATACCTACAAGCCCTGAAGCTGTGAAACAAAAGTTAAAATCCATGAATCATTACATAACACCCTCCACCTCTTAAAATCCCAACCCAAAACCCTTAACCCTGGACCCTAAAGCCTAAAGCCATAGGGAAGCCATTCATGATTCCCTCCCGGCCTACTGCATCGGGCCCATCCATGACGGCGACTTGGCGACGGAAGGAGAAGTGGGTGTTCACCAACCTGGGTTGGTGGCTGGTAGGGTCGGCAGACCTAATCGCCCCCTCCCCCCCCCCCCCCCCCCCCGCCCTCCGGGTGAACAGGGAGGGGGAAGGGGGGGGAGTGGGGGCGGGGGGAGAAAACCATACAAAAGGGGGCTATGACAGGGCTCCACTAAACCCCAAAACCCTAAACCCTGAACCCCACCTAAACCCTCAAGTACAAACCTAAACTCTGCCGAACCTCACCCTAAGCCCCAAGCTCTAAAGCAGCAGGAAGTCTTGGTAAGGGTTAGGGGTTCAGGTTTAGTTTTTGCTTAAAAGGGTTTAGGGTTTGGGGTTTAGGGTGTAGGGTGTAGGTTCCTTTTGAGTTTGGGTTGGGGGTTCAGTTTTTTGCTTTTGAGGGGTTTGGGGTTTTGGGTTTTCGGGTTCAGTGAGTTTAGGGTTTCATGGTCTTTGGTTCTTCTACTTTCCCACATTTCTTCCTGTCGACTTTTTTTGGGGGTCAGTATGAGTAGCGAGATCATGGCGCAGATCTCGAGAATGGCTTATCACATGTTCGACGCTTGCGGCTTTGTGGGAAAGGGCCTCTTCGATATGTTCGGGGCAATCATGGCCCTAAACCCTAAACCCTAAACCCTTAAACCCTAAACCTTAAACCCTAAAGGCGCACCAGCCTCTGTCAAACAATGGCCCGACAGAAGGGTTGAAGGTCTAGACTCAAGAGGAACCTACGAATAAGAAAGGTGCCCTTTAAGGGTTTTAGGATTTAGGGTTTAGGGCTTGTTTAGGGTTTGGGGTTTAGGTGTTAAGGGGCTTCTAGAGGGAACCTAGGCCCAAAAAAAGGGGGAAGAAGGGCCTACTCTGGGTCCTTGAGGCTGAGGGGCTCAGAGGGGCTTCGATGTGAGGGATCAGAGGGCTCAAGAGTTTAGCGTCTGGGCTACTTCGGGGTTTAGGAGGCCGCAGGCATAGGGGTACGCGAGGGCTCAGGTTCCGGGTTTAGGGTTCAGGGTTTAGGGTTCAGGGTTTAGGGTTTAGGGTTTAGGGTTTAGGGTTTAGGACTTAGGGTTTAGGGTTTAGGGTTTAGGGTTGAGGGTTTAGGGTTTAGGGGGAGGCTGTGGAAACCAGCCCTTTGCCCGAACCCACTTGGATGCACCGCGCCACATGTTTACGATGAGGTCGTGGTATCTACCTGCAGCAGCAAAGCGAGATCGTTAGAGGGCTTTTTGTGCTCCAAACCCTAAAACCTCACATCAAGACAACGCCTGCACCGGACCAACTTACACAGGGGATGGCATGGGAAACTCCAGGTGCAGTGTGATTTTGGCCGGCCCGAAAAGGCCCCCCCCATCCCCCCCCCCCCCCCCCCCACCCTCTGCCGCCCTCTAGGCCCTATACCCCACCCCAACGGTGTGAGAGCGTCATACACCCCAAATGCGGCCTTAGTAAGCCAAACAAGCCCTAATAAGCTTTAATAAGTTTACGTAAGAGAATATTGGCCCCATATATACCCCCCGCCCCACTCCACCTAAACCCTGAACCACAAGCCCAAAGCCCTTTCAAATACGTCCCCAACACCCTCGCCTTACAGGCATGATCTGGTCGGGAATTTCGGTATTTGCTTTTGCAATGTTTTGGGTTGGAAGGCTTTGGTTCGGGTTTAAGGTTAGGGTTTAGGGTTTAGGGTTTAGGGTTTAGGGTTTAGGGTTTAGGGTTTAGGGTTTAGGGTTTAGGGTTTAGGGTTTAGGGTTTAGTGTAGATAAGGCAGAACTAAAACACCCCCAGGCCATGGTAGCTAATTCCGAAAGAACCCTGTCAAAAGAAGCTAAACTCCTGAATCCTGAATCCAAAACCCTATATGTCAATGAAAACATACATATGTATATACATCTAGAAGGATTTAGACAAAGACAACAGAGAAAGGGCTGTTGTTATAGGGATTTAAAGGTTTAGGGTTTGGGATTTGGGCTTTAGGGTGGTTGCGGGGTTGTCGCCGGCGCTTTACCCATCTTCTTGACGGGCGGCTGGATCGGATACCACCGAACAACATGAGCATGATCACCTTGCTTCCGATGTTCATGCACAGGTACCAGACCTAAGAAAGCCAAGCGCCCGCGAGGCGGGGTGGAGGCCGAGGGGTGAAGCTTATACCCTAAACCCTAAACCCTAAACCCTACTAAACCCTAAACCCTAAGCCCTGAACCCTAAACCCTAAACCCTAAACCCTAAACCCTGAACCCTGAACCCTAAACCCTAAACCCTGAACCCTGAACCCTGAACCCAAAGCCCTGACACAAGTCGCCAAGTCCCAATGTAGCATTGGGGCCGCAAGCTTTCGGGGTCTGCGTTCAGCAAGAACTTATAAGGGTTCAGGGTTTAGGGTTTAGGGTTTAGGGTTTATACACACACATACATATTCCAAGGCACAGGATCGAGTTAAGAACCACCGAGAAAGTAGGTACTGTGTATAGGTTTGGGCCTCACAGGTTTGGGGTTTCTAGGCTTAGGGTTGAATCTTGGGGCTGAGGTCTACAGGGATTGGGGTCGGGGGGTTTCGGGTCCTAAGCCCTAAGCCCTAAGCCCTAACCCTAAACCCTAAACCCTAAACCCTAAACCCTAAACCCTAAATCCTCAACCAACCTGTATGCTTGGAGTCTTAGGCAAGCGGCTCTCTCCTCGTAGCTTGAAAGGACTTCTGTCAAACGGCACCTCGAGTTGGTTGTGGTTTGGGGTTTAGGGTTTGGGGTTTAGGGTTTAGGGTTTAGGGTTTAGGGTTTAGGGTTTAGGGTGTAGGGTTTAGGGGTTGGGGGTTAGGGGTTTAGGGGTTTAGGGTTTAGGGTTTAGGGTTCAAGGTTTAGGGTTTAGGGTTGAGGGGTTAGGGGTTAGGGTTTAGGGGTTAGGGGTTAGGGGTTAGGGGTTTGGGGTTTGGGGTTTAGGGTTTAGGGTTTAGGGTTTAGGGTTTGGGGTTTGGGGTTGGGGTTTGGGGAGCTTGGGGATTTGGGGAGTTTGGGGATGTGGGGGTTTGCGATAGTACAGGTACCTTTTTGGGGTCCCTATTCGAAGGGAATCCGACTATTCTGGAGGTCTATAATTGGGGTCCCGTAGTTTCCTAAACTCCCATGCAGTTTTGGGGTTTGGGGTTTAGGGGTTAAGTGCCCAGTTGGGGTTCTATAAACTTGGGGTTTAGAGTCTCGGGTAGGGGGTTTAGGGTTGATGTATAGGGCTGGTTGAGGGCTTGGGGCTTGAAACCCCAAACCTTAACCCCTTAACCCTCAGCCCTAAACCCTAAACCCCTGGACTCCAAAAAATCCGAAAGCCTGATTCGAATTGAGGGGCTTGGGGGGCTTCTAGGTATGAAGGTTTGGGGTTTAGGTTTCAGGGTTTCGGGTTAGGGATCTCAGAATGATTCAAGATACCCCCAACCCATACCCTAAACCCATAAAAGGAGAATATAGGAAGGATCTTCCCCTCCCATACTCCCTGATTTCTTTTGAGGGTATGCCCAAGAGGTATGTTGAATATTTCTTAAACCCTAAACCCTAAACCCTAAACCCTAAACCCTAAACCCTAAACCCTAAACCGTACATTGAGGGTATATAGGGTTCTGCTTAGGTCTTCGGCCATGAGCAAACCCTAAAACCTTCGTTCGACCCTGAGACCTTGGGATCTTCCCCCTTACACTATAACAGTCCTTCATAGGGATTCTAGTACCCCAATTCTAATCACTCTTATACCTATAACAGTCCTTAATAGTAAGGGATTATTGTACCTCCCCTATTAGAATCCCTCTTAAGGGCAGTTCGTATCAGGGGGCAACCTCCCAACCCCTAAACCCTAAACCCTAAACCCCAAACCCTAAACCCTAAACCCTAAACCCCAAACCCTAAACCCTAAACACACAAAACGCTGGGTGCCCAGCAGGTAGACGACGCCGTAGGCCCCGAAGATGGCGATGAGGCCCAGGGCGGACGCATAGCCTTAGGGTTTAGGGTTTAGGGTTTAGGGTTTAGGGTTTAGGGTTTAGGGTTTAGGGCCTTAGGGTTTAGGGTTTGGGGTTTAGGGTTTAGGGTTTGGGTTAGGGTTTAGGGTTTAGGGTTTAGGGTTTAGGGTTTAGGGTTTAGGGTTTAGGGTTTAGGGTTTAGGGTTTAGGGTTTAGGGTTTAGGGTTTAGGGTTTAGGGTTTAGGGTTTAGGGTTTAGGGTTTAGGGTTTAGGGTACAAGGGACGTTTAGGGTTTAAGACGTTTAGGGTTTAGGATCTCGGGTTCAGGGCTACGGGTTGAGGCTTTAGGGTTCAAGGCGTTTAGGGTTCAAGACGTTTAAGGCTTGGGGCGTCAAAGGCTTAAGGCTTACAGGGTTTAAGGCTTGGGGCTGTGTCATGTGCTTCTGTTGCTTTGACAGACTAGACCAAAAAACTACATGAGGCGGAAGACCGGGCAGTTTCGGGTGTGCTCCGGCAAGTTCATGTTGTGTCCCCATACGACCCTGTTTAGGGTTTAGGGTTTAGGGCAAGTTTAGGGCTTAGGGTTTAGGTTGTAGTTGAAGGTTCCGTCAGGTTCCGTTGATGTCATGCGGGGCATAGTGATTGAGGGGTTAACCAAGGGGGTTGAAGGTCGTGGAGTTCAGGGTTTAAGTATTATAGGGTTTTGGGTTTTAGGCGCATTAAGGAATTGTAGGGTTCAGAGAATTCGGAGACCCGTACATCCCATGAACATGGTGCCAACCCCAGGAAGCAGTCGGATTTGTAGCAGTTGGCAACTTCCGATTCAGTATCACTGCTGCTGACACTTGCGCTTTTCAGGTCCCAACCCAAAAGTATCTAGCTCCCAGCTAGGCCTAAGAACAAACAGGGGGTTTTGCCTACTCGGACCCTAAACCCTGAACCCTAAACCCTAAACCCTGGACCCAAAACCCTAAACCCTGGACCCTAAACCCTAAACCCTAATCCCTAAACCCTAAACCCTAAACCCAAACCCCAAACCCTAAACCCATGTCCAGTGGCGCAGGTGGCTACCTGAGGTGTCCGGATCCACATCCTCGCGGTACATCGAGGCCCACTTCACCATGTCCACTGAGGCCTCGGGTTTAGGGTTTAGGGTTTAGGGTTTAGGGTTTAGGGTTTAGGGTTTAGGGTTTGGGGTTTGGGGTTTGGGGTTTGGGGTTTGGGGTTTGGGGTTTGGGGTTTGGGGTTTGGGGTTTGGGGTTTGGGGTTTGGGGTTTGGGGTTTGGGGTTTGGGGTTTGGGTTTGGGGTTCAGGGTTTAGGGTTTGGGGTTTTGGGTTCAGGGCTTAGGGGGGTTTACGGGGTCTAAGAAGGTTTAGGGGCCCAGGGTTTGAGCTTCAGGCTTCAGGGTTTAGCGTTCGACAGGGGAGCCCAGCTCAACCTCGGCCTGGAACACCTTCAGACCTTGAGAAGCCTAAGGCCAGGAGGCTTGCTCATGTTTCCCAGAAATGAAGGGCTAGATCCGAGAGTAGCCTAGGAATCTTCTTGTTTTAAAGGGGATTACAGGGACCCTAAACCTTAAAAAAGGGAATAAAGGCCTACTCTGGGCCTTGAGAGGGCTTCCCAGGGTCTAGGGTTTAGGGTTTAGGGCTTAGGGCTTAGGGCTTAGGGTTTAGGGTTGAGGGTTGAGGGTTGAGGGTTTGGGTTCTGGGTTTGGCCGACATCCTAAACTCTACACGGCAGGAGTCACGACAGAAGGCGGTTGACCAAGTTCTGCCTAAGTTCTGCCCTGCACCTATCAACAAGGGGGAAATCGAGTTTAGGGCTTAAGGTTTCAGGCCGAAACCCTAAACCCTAAACCCTAAACCCTAAACTCCCTAAACTCCCTAAACCCGCAAAAAATCAAGGTACGTGTCCTGCTTGAGGGTGCGTACAAAAACTACTCTCGGCGTAGCCGAAATGGTGAGGTGGACGTTTCCAAACGAAGGAGGTTCAGGGTTCAGGGTTCAGGGTTCAGGGTTCAGGGTACAGGGTTCAGGGTTTAGGGTTTAGGGTGTAGGGTTAGCTTCTTCTTCAGCTTGTTCAGGGAAGCCTTCTTAATCCTTAATACCTACAACTTGGGGCGGCGGGGGGCGGGGGGGGGAAACCGTAGAGTTGCCATACAAGAAGGACATTCAACTTGTAGGGATTGGGTGGCTTCATGGTTCACAAGCCTCGTTTCATTTTGATCTAAACTCCAAACCCTAAACCTCTAACCCCTGCATCCCAACCGCTGGAGCGCAGGGCCTTGGGGCGTAAAGATGAACCCTCCCGAAACGGCTGGGGTGTAGGGTTTAGGGTTTAGGGGTTTACGGTTTAGGGTTTAGGGTCTAGGGTTTAGGGTTTGGGGTTTAGGGTTTACGGCGTCAAAATGCTTTTTGCCCAGCTTCCTGCGGCCCTAACCCCTAAACCCTGAACCCTGAAACCCACAACCCAACTCCCAAGCACGCTCCGGGGGTCCGCGCGAAGCCGTACATGAAAAAGGTCACGCCGACCAGGAGCCATCGCAGCCCGGGACTCGGGATGAAGTGAGCAGTCCTCGCTACAACGACCGGAAGCCCTAAACCTGAAACCCGAAACCCCAGACCCTAAGGGCCCTTAAGGGCCCTCAAGGCCCCAAAGGCCCTGAAGCCTATGCTCTTCTTGGAGGTTCATGGTACTTCTGAACGGTTTAGGGTTTAGGGTTTAGGGTTTAGGGTTTAGGGTTTAGGGTTTAGGGTTTAGGGTTTAGGGTTTAGGGTTTAGGGTTTAGGGTTTAGGGTTTAGGGTTTAGGGTTTAGGTTTAGGGTTTAGGGTATAGGGTAGCCATACTAGGGCACTTAAAGGGCTTATGAAGTGGGTTAGAAGTACAGTTACAATTGGTGAATAAGTACAAAGAACTTCCTAGCCCAACCAAGTCTAGTGCTCGACGACCAGGGCTTGGGGGGCTGTTGGACTGGCATTCACTTCTCACAGACATGGATTTCTTACGTTTCGTCATCTTTCATGTCCGTTAACTTGTACTTCACATATTTGGTCTAGAGATTTATTGAAAGAGTTCACTAAAACATAGGAGGTCAGTTCTCAAAATCATGGTCTGTTTTGGTGACCAAATTTTAGGGTCCTCCTGATAATGAGGATCCCAAAACGGGCCATATTCTGAAGCTCTCTGCCTAAAACTAGGTCATTCCTAAACCCTGAACTCTAAACCTTAAATTTAAACCCTAAACCCTGAACCTGCAAACCCTAAACCCTTAATCCTCAACCCTCCACCTCAAACCCCTAAACCCTGTGTTCATACCAGACCGGCATACTGTCAACTGCTGAAGGGTGCCTTCAACGTATCTCTACTTGAAGGTTCATGGTACTTACTAACCAATTATAACTGCACTTATAACCCCACTTATACTGCCCCTAAAGGGCCTTTTAGGGGGTTATCCCGATTATAAGTGGGGTTATAAGCCCAGTTATAAGTGGTTATTAAGTCCCATGAACCTCCAAGTACATCTCTATATATTTCTTGTACCCCCAAAAGGACACCAGGTATAAACACTCACCAATATTAAACAGGAACCTTATATACACTCACCAAAAACAGAAATATAAACCCTGCTCTACATCTCTACCGGGCACCTTGGTGCGGCTCTTGGGATAGAAGGGTTTAGGCTCTTGGGGTTGAGGGCTCGGGGTTTCGGGGAGGCGTGGAAGCCTCCCTCCCCCACACAACATTAGGGTTTAGGGTTTAGGGTTTAGGGTTTGGGGTTTAGGGTTTAGGGTTTAGGGTTTAGGGTAACAGTCCAGGCGAAGACGATGTAGATGTTCCTGGGCCAAACTCGGGTCTTGTTCGGTTTAAATGTTCGGGTTCCAGTCAGGCTGCTGAGGGTCTAACGGCCCGATCCTCTAAACTCTACCAAATCCCGCAAAACACTTCGCCTCAAAGTAGAAAATCTTAAGGGTCTTAGGGTTCAGGGCTTAATTAGGGTCTGGGGGCTTTAAGGACGCAAGGGTTTCGGGTTCAGGGTGTCTGCTCTAAGGACTAGCTCAACTGTGAGGACTCATTCACAACTCGCACGCTCCGCTAAGCTATGGTTTAGATGGGTGGTTGTCAAAATTATGGTCCTTTTTTGGACCCCTATTATAGTGGGGCACCTAATATTCAGGGCACCCCAAAAGGGATCATAATTTTGACAACCACCCATATTCCCATGGGTTCGATCCAAAAGAAAAGGAGACTATCGACTCAAGGCATACAGACCGTGAGAGGTCTTTAGGGTTCAGGGTCTAGGGTTCAGGGTTTAGGGGTTAGGGTTTGGGGTTTAGTGTTTAGGGTTTCGAGAAAGCTGTGACGGGAGCTTAACCTGTGCGAGCAGTAACGAGCAGCCCATCAGCGTCACCTGCCAAGAAACTCCACAACGCCTCCTGCACCCTAAGCCCTGAACCCGAAGCCCGGAGCCCCACAACCCCAAAACCCCAAGCCCCGACCATCCCCCGCCATCTCGAAAGCCCTAAACCCCGAAGAACAAGCCCTAGACGCAAATTCGATACCGCTAACCCGACGGCCTCAAGCCCTCAAACCCTGAACTTTTCACCCTTAGAACTCCATACCCCAAACCCCAAACCCTAAACCCTAAACCCTACACCCTTGCGAGCTAGAACCATAACCCCTAAGTCCCTTAATCCCTACACACACTGAGCCCCTACAGCCTTAAGTCCCCACACCCCGAAGTTCCTAAAGCCCCGACAGCCTGAAGTCCCGAGAGCCCATACGCCTCCAAAGAGGGATTTAGGGTGGGTTCCCTGAACCCTAAACCCTAAACCCTAAACCCTAAACCCTAAACCCTAAACCCTAAACCCTAAACCCTCATCCGCCCGCCAAGGATCGTCACCAGCAGCGGCCGGGTGAGCTGGTCGGAAGGACGATCCAAGGCGCAGGTTCCGGCGAGCACCAGCCTTTCGAGGAAGTGGGAGGATTTAGGGTTTAATTAGGGTTTAGGGTTTCGGGTTTCGGGTTTCGGGTGTAGGGAATAAACCCTGTCAACCCTGACCCGGAACCCTGGAACCCACAAGCGGGTTCAGGCTTGTGGCTTGGGGCTCGGAAAAAATGTTGTTTTAAAGGTAATGGGTTTAGGGGGTTCAGACCTACGAGGGCAAGAAGGTTTAGATTTCAGTTGAAAGCAGCCGCAAATATACACATTAGGGTTTGGGGTTTAGGCTCTGGCGGATGCAGCTTCGGGTACGTTAATGCATCAGGTTATAGGCCCTTCAAACGGTACCAGTGGCTTTAGTTGGGCGGCAATTCAGGCTCTTGATATGTATATATATATATACATACAAATAAATATATATATATATACTCTTATGAGTAGGTCTACCCTAAACCCGAAACCCGAAACCCTAAACCACTAAAACCCTAAAGCTAAGCGAAACCCCTAACCCCTAAACCCCTAAACCCCTAAACCCCTAAAACCCTAAAACCCTAAAACCCTAAAACCCTAAGACCCTAAAACCCTAAGACCCTAAAACCCTGAAACCCTAAAACCCGAAAACCCTAAAACCCTAAAACCCTAAAACCGTAAAACCCGAAAACCCTAAAAACCTAAAACCCCTAAACCCCAAAACCCTAAACCCTAAACCTAAGCTTAAGCTTCTCGGTCCTGGGATCGGGATCGGAGACGCCAGGGCTCGGGGCTGGTTGGTTTAGGGTTTAGGGTTTAGGGTTTGGTGTTTAGGGTTTGGGGGTTTAGGGTTTGGGGTTTAGGGTTTGGGGGTTTGGGGTTTAGGATTCAGGGTTTAGGGTTTAGGGTTTGGAAAGGTTCCAGGGGTCAGCATAGGGCGGGTGTAGGGTTTAGGGTTTAGGGCTTCGGGGAGTTCCGTGGTCCCTTCGTATGGGCCCCTAAACCGTGAACCCTAAACCCTGAACCCTGAACCCTTGAAGGGGAGCCCTGGTGTGCCCCTTATATACCTTATGAAACCCAAGAGCTCTTGCTTCGGAGCCTTTTGAAGAAGGCAAAGGGACCATCATTGCCGTTAGAAGAATCCGAAGACCCTGAGCCTGAACCCTGAACCAAGCTTTAGGGTTTAGGGTTTAGGGTTTAGGGTTTAGGGTTTAGGGTTTTGGGTTTAGGGTTTAGGGTTTAGGGTTTAGGGTTTAGGGTTTAGGGTTTAGGGTAACCCTAGACCCTAAAACCCTAAACCCCCTGACCCCCTAAACCGTACACCCTAAACTGCGTGACAGGAGGCAAGATCGGTACGTTCACCAGCCATTCCTCAGGACTCCGCAAGCAGTAGCTGAAAAGTCTGAGGATTAGGGCTTATAGTAGGGTTTAGGGTTTGGGGTTTAGGGTTTAGGGTTTCGGGTTTAGGGTTAAGTCTTTAAAGGTTAGGGTATAGGGTTTGGGGTTTAGGGTTCCCAGACAGTGTCCACAATTCCAGAAGCCTTCGGGCTTCAAGGCTTAGAGTTTCAAACTCCCTTGACCAGGCCATGACCAACATCCACCTTCCAACATATTCCAGTATCGCGTTGAACATTTAAACCCTGAAACCCTGAGTCCCAACTCAAGAACCAAAGCCCGTAAACGCTGAAACCTTAACCCCAGCCACACATTCTCTTGAACAAAAGAGACCCTGAACCCTGAGCCTCTACCCCTAAACCCCTAAACCCCGATATCACCCCCTAAACCCCTACACCCCACACCCTAAACCCTCACCCCCAAACCCTGAACCCTTGAGCCCAGACAACCCTAACAAGAAACTCTCCCGCCCGAAGCCCTCCTGCTCCAGCCTGCCTAAACTCCCCAAACCTCCACCCAAAGAGGCTTAAGGGGGGTTTAGGGTTTTGAGGGTTTAGGGTTTAGGGTTCAGGGTTCAGGGTTTGGGGTTTAGGGTTTAGGGTTTAGGGGTTTAGGGTTCAGGGTTTAGGGTTTGGGGTCTAGGGTCTCAAAAAGGCGGTCGCTCGCCAAACACCTGATACCCTCAGCCATGTCACACCTCTACCCTAACACCTAGACCCGGGAGTCACCTAGGAATAAAAGGGTACCCTTTTTGGGTTTAAGGAGTTATTATAAGGGAACCCCAAGCCTAAAAAAAGCAAAACAAAAAAGGGCCTGCTCCCGGTCCTAGACACTCTAAGAACACTGACTCTACGGTTTCGACCAAAGACCATAATGACTAATTACATAACACTTTGGGCATCTTTGAGCTGAGCGGTACTGAACCCTGAACACTCTCCACTTCAACCTATAGGCCTCGACTTTAGGAGTTGGGGATCCCAAAACCCAGAAAAAATAGCCGCAGAGGCACGGCATAGATGGAGGTGTACACGGGCAGGCCACCTGGTGAGTTAGGGTTCAGGGTTCAATCTTCCGGGGCTGCAGTGGGGCGTAGGGGTTTGGGGGTGCATGAGGTAGGGCTCTTCTTACTGGCATCCTCCGAAAATAAAGCACCCAAAGCTTATGAGCTCAATTGCTACGGAAACAAATCCGCAGCCCTAAACTACTCAGGGGTCTACAAGGGCATCGTCCTAGAGCCTAATGGATGGACAGGGGGCTGAATTCAAGATGCTGAAAACAACGTTTTTGCCGATGAAACTGCAGCACGATGCTCAAGCAGCCCTAGTTCAAGAGCCTGGAACACAGTCCAGGCCTTGGGATTTCTGAGAGCAAACTCGGCACAACAGGGCACCGAGAACCAGGACGCAGTCAAGGCTGCCCTGTCTGCAAGCAGAGCAGGGACATGACCCGCAACGGCTGCCCCCCTGCTGAAGCATCGCCCTCACTTCATCCGAGAGCAAAAGCTCCTATTCTCCGAGTTTAAGACACCTGCAACCAAGCTCTGAGGAAAAAACGTTCCTCACCAGCTGGGGCCGGAGGTCGGCACGCAAGACAGTGGAGTCACCAGCAGAGTGCTCCAAGGAGATGGCGACTTTAGGGTTTAGGGTTTAGGGTTTAGGGCTTAGGGTTTAGGGTTTAGGGTTTAGGGGGAGTCCAAGAGGCGAGTCAGGACAAGCCTGGCTGTCCCGCGGCCCCTCCTTGAAGAGCACTGTGGGGGTTCACGATAGTAGGGTTTCATAAGGGGATCCCAGTAGTTGGGGGTCTAATTTTAGGGGTCCGAGTTTTTCGGTCCCTAAACCCTAAACCCAAAACCCTAAACCCTAAACCCTAAACCCTAAACCCTAAACCCCCATGTAAGCGGGGCTACACATTGCCATGCGGAGCCCTCACACGCGCCGGTCTGCATCCCCAGGTGCTTCGTGCACGTACATCTGTACATCGACGGGGACATACCTAGGATGGCCCGTAAAGGTCTCTGAACACAGTTTTGGGTTTAGGGTTTAGGGTTTAGGGTTTAGGGTTTAGGGTTTAGGGTTTAGGGTTTAGGGTTTAGGGTTTAGGCCTTAGGGTTCATAAACCTATTGAACCCAATACGGGAAGATACAAAAACACACAGGGCCTACCTAGATATCACCTCAGCGACAAAGAGCATCTGAAACCAGGTGCGCTGGCAGCATGGAAATGCTTGGAGGTTCATGGTAATTACTTATTAACCAATTCTAACTGGGGGCTTATAAGTGGGTTAATCCCTTCCCCCTAATATAAAAGGCCCCCCAACCCCCCCCCCCCCCCCCGCAGTATAAAGACCCCCCAAAACCCCCAAAGGGGTTTTAGTAATAGGGTGGGTTCTTACCGTTTGTCCGAACAAAACAACCAGTCGTTCTAGCTTGCTGGCTCAGCCATAGAGCAGAATTCAAGCTTTAGGCCGAAATGAGTTTCAGGCTTCCCCGCCCCCTAATTCTGTAGAGATATTAAACGGGACGACTGACGGACCGGGTTTTGGGGCCAGATGGATTTTTATATCAGGGGGGTATTAATATTAGGGGGAACGGCTTATAAGTACAGTTGACATTGGTTGCTAAGTACCATGTACCTCCAAGTAGCCCTAAACCCTAAACCCTAAACCCTAAACCTCATCGCAGGATCAGGGCATGGATGCTCTGCCCCCCCCCCCCCCCACCCCCCTTCCCGTCCCTTCAACCCCCACGATAGGGGCCTGTCTCTGAATGATTAGAATAGGGTTGTTGGGGGTAAGTATAGTATAGCTAAAAGGGACTCTAAGGGAATACTATTTGTACTTATTCCGACCCCTATATCAAACCCTAAACTCTCAGCTTGAAAGCCTGAATCCTCAGCCCCAAATGACCTTGAACCTGCAACCTTCAACCCCAGCCGAACATTAAGCCTGAATCTTTAACTCTGAGCCCGGACACCGACATCTCAAACCCCTTTGGGCAAACCCTGATAAACTTCCTGTAAACCCTAAACCCAGAATCCCTAAACGCCCATGTGCCTAGTATATACTTAGGCCGTCAAGGGGTTCCTAGATAGTAGCTAAAGTAGGGCCCAACTATATACCATATAGGTACATGGACTCTTAGGGAATGCTTAGGGTTTTTGGGGGTTGCAGCCTAAACCCTAAACCGTAAACTCTAAACCCTAAACCCTCTACCCTCTAAACCCTAAACCCCAAAAGCGAAATCCCGGGCCTGAGCTCGCGGTCACGAACCAGGGGCTGTCGCTGAACACGAAGATCACGTTTTCCAGCAGCAGGACCTCGGCCCTAAACCCTAAACCCTAAACCCTAAACCCTAAACCCTAAACCCTGGACGCAGGGTCAGGGCTTTAAGGTTGTTTTTTTAGGATTCAGGGATTTAAGGCTTAGGGATTTGGGCACTTAGGATTGTTTTTGCTCCGAAGTTTAAGGCTTCAGGGTTTAGGGTTCTAGGCTTAGGCTGGAGTTGAAATCTTGGGAGTTTAGGGCCTGAGGCTTTAAGGTTCGGGGGTGTAACTCTGCCAAAGAGCTCATACCCCGCAGGCGCCGCCTTGTGACATGGGCTCTGTTTAGGGTTTAGGGTTTAGGGTTTAGGGTTCAGGGTTTAGGGTTTAGGGGGTAAGAACATGGGCTGTGAAAGCTGACTGCGTTTCAGGCTTGACTTTCAAAAGCGCCGCAGCGCCACTGAACGGCCAGTGCGCTATCTCCAAATACTGAACGTGGGCAGAGAATGTAGCGTGGACCGTCTGCTCGAGCTAGTAGGCCGTGTGTTCGTTCTCGCACACAACGACAAGGTCGATGAAGGGCTCGGGCTCGGTACGGCAAGTCGACTCGTCATCGCACGTTCGGGCGTCCTTCACAGGAGGCCCTGTTTCTATTGACCTACGATGCTGTGAGAGTCCCCTAAACCCTAAACCCTAAACCCTAAACCCTAAACCCTAAACCCACAACGGAATCCCACATCCTATTCCCCAAAAGCCATCTTGAGACCATCTCACCCTAAACCCTAGGCCCGAACCCCCCATCGGCAAACCCCTAGGCTCGAAACCACAAACCCTTGGGGTGCTAAGTAGGGTAGGGCAGTGGTAAGGGCTTAAGGGTTTAGGGGCTTAGGGGGAACTACGGGGTTTAGGGCAGTTTTCGTTTTGGGGTAGGGCGTAAGGGTTGTTGAAACCCTGAACCCTAAAGTTTCAGGTTCCACATGTTTTTCGAGGCTGACTTTGCAGATCCAGGCCCCAGGCAAAGAGCGTCACACACAGGAGGACCTGGGCCGTGGGAGGACCGAACAAGGTGTACTTCGAGGCTCATGGTACTTATTCACCAATTATAACTGTACTGGAAACCCACTTATAAGCCCCTTAAGTGCCCTAATATGGTTATAAGTACAGTTCTATACGTACAGCCATAATATTGGTTAATAAGTACCATGAACCTCCATGTAGAGTTTGGGGCTGAGGCCTCTTGGCGTTGAAAACGGTGAGGGCCCTAGATCAAAACTCGAAAAACCCCTCTCAACACTCTGAGCCCGCTAAAGCCTCCAACGCCTCCAGCTAAATCCGCGAACCCCTAAACCGCGCACTCCTGGTTCAAGGTTTAAATTCGGGTTTGCGGTTTGGGTGCCTACGAAACATATTCATGGTTAAGGCCCTCTTAAACCTAAGTACACCCCAACAAGGATGCACAAACATAAACAAATACAGCAGCCTAAGCCCTCAAATATAACCCTCCAAATAGCCCTCTAACATCCCTCTAATAACCCCCAAACCCTCTAATAACCCTCTAATCGCCCGCGAATAACCCTCTACGAACCTTCTTAGAACCCTCTGAAGAATCCACACCGAGTAAACATTCCAAACCCTCCAAACCCTCCACGCCCTCCAAACCCTCCACACCCCCACAACCTTTAAACCCACTAAACCCTCCACACCCCCAAACCCTCTATTTCTATACCCTCTAAACCCTCTAAACCCTCTAAACCTCCAAACTCTCTATACCCTCCAAAACCTCTAAACCCTCTAAACCCTTTAAACCCTCTAAACCCTCCAAACCCTCTAACCCTAAACTCCATAAACCCTAAACCCTGAACCATGAACACTTTAAACCCCTTAAGCCTTAAGCCCCTCTATACCCTAAACCCTAAAACCCTAAACCCCAAACCCCAAACCCTAAACCCCACGCCCGAAACCCCAAAACCCTAAACCCTAAACCCTAAACCCTAAACCCTAAACCCTAAACCCTCAACCCTAAACCCTAAACCCTAACCCTAAATCCTAAACCCCAAACCCTAAAAAACCGAACCCTGTCAAGCCGCCGGAGGCATGAAGGTGTTGTCCAGGCCGTTGATGAGGCCAAGCCTCCGTGCAGCTCCCGGCTCTGGTTTAGGGTTTAGGGTTTAGGGTTTAGGGTTTAGGGTTTAGGGTTTAGGGTTTAGGGTTTAGGGTTTAGGGTTTAGGGTTTAGGGTTTAGGGTTTAGGTGTTAGGGTTTAGGGTTTAGGGTTTAGGGTTTAGGGTTTAGGGTTTAGGGTTTAGGGTTTAGGGTTTAGGGTTTAGGGTTTAGGGTTTAGGGTTTAGGGTTTAGGGTTTAGGGTTTAGGGTTTAGGGTTTAGGGTTTAGGGTGGGATGTTTACCCTTATACTATAAGCAGTCCTTAGTAGGGAGTCTAGTGCCCCCCCCTATGATCGTCCCTAGTAAGGACTGTTTTTTAGGGTTTAGGGTTTAGGGTTTAGGGTTTACATCCCAACTTATGGCTCTTTTAGCGGCTTGGGCTTCGTTACGTTTGGGGTTTTGGGCTTGCGGCTTGGATGTGGTTGGGACTCTGGTTTAGGGTTTAGGGTTTAGGGCTTAGGGTTTAGGGGTTTTGCAGTATACTCATATTATGGGGGTTTTCCAAATTCGGATACCTTCTTGGGGCCCTGACTATGAGGGAATCCTACTATTAGGGGCCCTAAAACCCTAAAACCCTAAAACCCTAAAACCCTAAAACCCTAAAACCCTAAAACCCTAAAACCCTAAAACCCTAAAACCCTAAAACCCTAAAACCCTAAAACCCTAAAACCCTAAAACCCTAAAACCCTAAAACCCTAAAACACTAAAACCCTAAACCCTAAACCCCATAAGGGAATCCTACGCGAAATCGTTCCGACCCCTATGTTAATTCGTTTCGACTCTGGGGCTGAGGGTTTAGGACTTTGGGATCCTTGGGGTGCTCTAGCTTTAGGGTTTAGGGCTTAGGGTTTAGGGTTTAGGGTTTAGGGTGATGAAAGGTGTGGAATGAGACGCACCCGTGGCTTTGGCTTTTGTGGTTCCAGGACATGCCGTAGGCATCGGAACACAAGCAGAAGCAGCACAGACATGCAGGCAACAGGTCGCATGTGTCTCTCTTTGTGCCTTTGTGCGTGTTGTTGTGTGGTCGCCTTTCCGTGGTAGAGGTAGGACCGCCCGACTGGCCGATGGACTTCGGTGCTGCAGTGTGAGGAAAAGTGGCCTCTGGTGGTGAAGCGGTGTTCGTACCAGGAGTACAAGCCGAGCCAGAGCCAAGCACAAGCCTCCAAGCTGCCATGTCGTTTGCTGGACCTCAAGAGCCCCGCGCTCTTGAGGTTATGAGCCCAAGCGGCCTGGGCGCAACCGCTGGATTGTTGAGTTCCCCTACGCTGGTTGGTGAGACAGCTGGGCCGAACTACGGATCTTTGACAGTTGGTGCTGGTACAGATAGTACTGGTGCAGTTGGTGCTGGTACAGATGGTGCTGGTGCAATTGGAACTGGTGCAGTTGTTGTGGGACCGGTTCAGGGTGGAGACCTGAGTACACCTGCTGTTGCCGATGGGCAGACAAATAGTGGTGTGCTGGGCAGTGGAGACCCTGGTGTTACTGGTGGCCTGGAAATGGAGCAGGTCAACGACAACTGGCCCGTGGTGGAGCAACCTAGGGTTTTGGAGTCCAGCGATGGTGGCTTGGAGACTGCAGTGGCAGCCGAAAGATTTGGTGCAGTGCAGATGGTGCAGACCGCCATGGAAGGCACTGCGAATGCTGGTTCGCCGACAGCTGCGTCGCGTACAACTGGGCTGGAGATGAGGTATGTCCAGACTGGAACGGGCGCATATGGATGGATGACAAGGCTGACGGACTTTCTGCGAGCGACGACGACTGGTGGTGGTGGTTTAGGGGATAGGATGTTAGGGTCTTTAGGACTAACACCCAATCAGGCCCCGGGAACGCCCCGCAGCCACAGCAGCAGAGCAGCAGCCGTAGCAGCAACACCGCAGTCGGCAGCCAGGCAATCGCCTTGGAATTTCTCCCCGCCGGAAGAGCTCCAGGTGATGACCCAGCACGTGGAAGGTGGGGGTCACTCAGCGTTGTTCGACCAGAGGGCGGTGGAAAGAATGAACAGTTGGCCTTCTCGTGGACCTCTACTTCATGGAGAACAAACGTCGCAAGGGTCTACGGGGTCGTCAGAAATTCGGGTTGAAGTGCAACGTCAGCTGGGACAGTACATGAGGGATCGCAGAGACCAGGTGCAGACCGAGGTGGTGGCTTTGCGACGACAGGTACAAGAGCTGATGAATGCTGGTTTTGGGAGACAGTCTGGGGGCGAGGCCGAGCAGGGAGTTGGTCGAGTTCCAGGAGGTCCTCAGGTGCCAGGGGATGATCCACTTCACGGAGTACCTCATGGAGGAGGTAGCTCACTTCACGGGACATCTCGAGCACAAGGTGGTCTTCCTGGAGCTGGCGTTCCTCAAGTTCCTCAAGGTCCTCAGCTACATGGAGTTTCGGGAGGTTCACAAGGGCCTCAGCTTCTTGGTGGTTTGGGAGGTCCTCCTCGTCTACAAGGTCCTCAGCTTCCTGGTGGTTCGGGAGGTCCACAAGGTCCTCAGCTACCTGGTGTTTCGGGAGGTCTACAAGGGCCTCAGCTACATGGTGGTTCGGGAGGTCTACAAGGTCCTCAGCTACCTGGCGTTACGGGAGGTCCACGTGGTCCACATGGTCCTCAGCTACCTGGCGTTCCTCAAGTTCCACAAGGTTTTCAGCTACCTGGAGGGCACCAGCAGATTGGAAGTGGTGGTGTGTCGGGAGTTGGCCAAGTTCCTAGAGCTCCTCAAGCACCTGGAGGTCCTCAAGCGTATGGAGGTGGACCGCAAAGTGCAGGGGAGTTGCCAAGGAGTGCAACTCGTGGCCCGAATCAGTCGGCTGGTTCTGGGGCTGGAAATGTGGGTGGTTCCTCGTTTGGTGGAGGGATCGGAGATCAGCCGGGACTGGTTGGAATGCTGGCCGCAGGTATCCAGCAGCTCCAGCAGGCGCAGCTGAACATGATGAACCAGAAGGTGGGTCAGCCGGAGCAGGTGAAGCCTGGGATCGCAGCTTTGCCGGCATTGGATCCTCCTGGCGCTGAGGATAGCCCGGTCGTCATTCAAGACTGGATGGAGCTGATTGACGGGCCGATGCGAGACCTCAGTGATGGAAGTGGTGCTTGGTGGGAGGCCGTCAAGAGTGAGGTCTCGTTGCACTACGCGAAGTGGGTGGCAAGTACGCCCTACCAGAGGTTGGCTATGCAAGGGCCCTCTGGAATGGATTTGGACGACGGGCGGTACGCTCGTGTCAATGCCCGAGCTGCTGGAATGTTGCTGGCAGCGTTGGCACCGGAAGTCCGGAGGGAGTCCGAGAAGCTGCACCTCCTGAAGTCGTTGACGGAGACTACCAAGGCGGCAGATGCCGAGCAGGCAGTGCGGGCCTTGCGTCAGTGGGAGAGATGGATGCAGCGAGCTCAAGGTATCGCTGTCACTTGCCCAGATCCGATGATCTTGGCTAGAGGGCTGTCGGTGATCGTGGCGGGCGTGCTGCAGAAGAATGCAGACGCTGCATTCAGGACATCCCTGGTCAAGAACACGTTGATGGTCGACACGTCGCCTACGTTGGCCACCGTCATGCAGTACCAGCAGCATCTCAAGGCGGAGATGGAGACGCTGGCAGGTGTGATGGTAATGGGAAGCAGTCGTGGTGCAGAGCCCAAGGCCAAGCCTATGCAGGTTGAGGATGGGGCTACAGACCGCGACAAGGACAAGGATCGGGACAAGGGCAAGGGCAAGGAAAGAGAGCGAGACAAAGGAAAGGGCAAAGGAAAAGAAGCCTTTGGAAAAGGGAAGGACGGCGAGCAGAAGATCTGTCCGTGGTTCGCCAAAAGTCCTGAAGGATGTCGCCGAGGGAAAACGTGTCGCTTCAAGCACTCCTTCGAAGGGATCTCCAAGCGTGGGCGGTGCCTTGAATGTGGAGGTGAAGGACACATAGCGGCGGATTGTCCAACGAAGGCCTTGGCGTCGAGACCTTCGAGTTCTACTGGTGGAAAGGGCGGTGGTGGAGGCCACAGCCAACAGAGCCGGGCGAAGGAGGAGCCTGCAGCTAGAAGCATGGTGTCGGAACCTGAGCCACAGCCGACATCGCCGATGTCCACTACAACCTCAGCGTCGAGTCCCAACCCTGAGCTCCAGTCTGCAATGACTGATGCAGTGCAAGCTCTGAGGTCTTTGGTGGGAGAAGGAGCTGGAGGTGGACATCCAGGATTGGCATCGATCCAGAGGCAGCTGGATGAGCTTCGGTTGAGAGCCTTGAGGGTTGAAGACGTGGTGGTGCGACCTCGTGGAGGAGATCCTCGGATGTTCAAGGCAGAGCTGGATGTGCCAACGGTGCTCATTGACTCTGGGGCTACGAACATTCTTCGACAACCTCGAGATCCTCATGAGCTTCAGGATGCAAACCAGGTGAGTGTGGTGCTGGCCAACAACGAGAGGACTCAGCTCTACCAGACGCCAGCGGGATCTATACTCACACCGTCTACAACGACTCAGCCTTTGTTGCCCATGGGAGACCTCGTTCGTGCTGGTTGCGAGATATCTTGGGGACGAAAGGGCTTGAAGATTGTGCACCCAACACTTGGGGTGCTGCGAACCAGCGTGAAGGCTGGATGTCCGGAGCTCACCATGGCAGAGGCGGACAAGATCATTGAGCAGGTGGAAAACGCCAAGCTTCAAGAGTTTCGGGATGAGGTGCAAACCTTGCAGATGAAGTTGGAGGCCCTCAAGGTGGGCGCTAACACTGCACCGTGGACTACGCATCTCGACGACTATGTGGCTTCAGGATCGAGAAATGCTCTCTGGAAGGCGTTGATGGGGCCTGTGTTTGGGGAGCTACCTGAGGCTTTGAGGACAAGGCTGTGTGTGGAGCTGAACCTAGCAAAAGGCTGGGACTACCTGAAGGCTCTTCCACTTCCTCGACGAGTCAAGAAGTCCTTCTTGCAGGCGCCCGAGTGGATCCTGCATCTTCCTGCCCATGAGAACGAGGATGGCTTCCTGAAGGTCTTGGAGCAGGAGGGACGTATGGTGTTGAAGGTGGCTGGTAACATTGAGCAGGATGTCTACCAGGCCTTGCTATGGGCTGCGGTCAAGGGCAAGCTGAAATGCATTGTGGCCGGTGGGGCACATGGGCCTGCTCAGGATGAGGCCGTCTTCGTGAAGTCTGCCCAGGTGAAGTTGCTGTACTGCTTGGCGAGGCTAGCGTCGAAGCACCCTGAGGAGAAGACTGGTTTTGTGTGGTCGGGACCAGAGCGAAACCTGAACTGGGGTGAGTACAGCTATGGGCAGCAGCAAGTGAGGTTGGGGGAAAGGTTCTTGGTGGCGACTGCAATGGACCGGGTGCTTTGTGATCAAGGAGCACTTGGATTGGCAGTGACGAGGTCTACCGAGATCATCACCAACTACAACATGGAGGTCTTGAAGGACAAGCGGGTGCAACCTGGGGAGCCAATGGGAAGAGAAGTCTCAGATGGTGGTTTGGCCTCAGGATTGAAGCGAGTGGTGTTGGAGGTGGTATCCCGGGGTGACTTTGTCGTGGACCCTGCGACCCTCAGAGCAATGTCGCAGGAGCAGTGGCGAGACCACGTCAAAGCGGGTCACTACCCGGCACGAAGAGACTGCTTGCAACGCACCACGTACGGTGCGACAGGACATCAGCACCGGCGAGTATCCCACCCGAGTTTGTTTGTCCTGAACATCGATATCGCTGGCCCCTTCCGCACCTTGGGGGTAAACCCACATGGAAGGGGGCGTCAGGAGCGAAACCGCAATCTTCGCTACATGCTGGTCGCGAAGTACACTTTGCCGGAGTCCTACATCACCAGCGAGCTGGAGGAGACTGCGGATGACCCTGAGGTGGAGGTGCCTGAGGGTGAAGCAGATCCGTTTGCCGAAGACGAAGGAGGTGGTGTTGGTTTGGTCGAAGAGGAGGGGATCGACTGGGATGACTACGAGCCGGATCTACTTGATGATGGTCCTGTACCTGATCCAGAGCAGGCTGAAGACCCTGATAAGGAGATAGTGGTTGGGACTAGGCCAAGAGAAATTCCGGAGGATGTGAAGGCGCCGAAGGCAGCCAATCTCTTGTTTGCACATGGACTGGCCGACATCAAGGGAAGCACTGTGGCCAGTGTGGTGCAGGGAATTGTCCTCTACCTCAGGAACCTGAACCTTCCTGTTCTTCGTTTCCACTCGGACAAGGCAGCACAGTTCACCAACAAGGGCTTGGTGCAATGGCTGCATGGTCAAGCGATTCGGGTGACTACCAGTGTGCCCGGAATACCTCAGGGAAATGGTGGCGCTGAGGCAGCCATCAAGACAATCAAGCAGCGAGCTAGGACAGCCTTGGCATCAGCGAGGTTGGACCTGAAGTTCTGGCCATGTGCAGCTGAAGCAGTGGCGGCACAACAAAGGGCCAAAGCGTTGTCACAGGTGTCAAAGCTGGCAACAACGTTTGGAGCTAAGGTGATGGTGAAGCGGAGAGCTTTTGCCTCAGGAGGGAAAACGGTTCGAAGGGAGTTTGAGCCTAGATGGGTCGAGGGAGTGTACCTGGGCTTGAGCAACTCGGTGGACGATGGCCACCTGGTGTATGCAGAGGACTCGTTTTTGCATACCAAGAACGTGAAGCCAAAGGCAGCCCTTGTGGATCCGGGACCTCCTGAAGTCGAACCTGGAGATGGTGTCTTCGAGTCCTTAGCGCCCCATGAAGGGGATGAGCCGTGCCGAGGAGGGGACGGTTCTGTGCGACGTCGCCTGACTGGAAAGGGTCCACCGCGTATGGCCCGTGCAGTGTCTGGCGAGTTGGAAGAAGTGGAGCAGCATGGTGATGATGCTGTTTCGGAGGCTGAAGCGTTTGCTCGCGAGGTCTTGTACGAGGAGTGGGAGATCACGTCGGAGATCGTTGAGGAGCTGTTCGAGCTACTTCCAGGAGATCCTCCACCTCGAAAGTGCGAAGAAAGGCCAGGTGAGGATATGGAGGAAGAGAAGGCCTGGTCGTCGGGGGCGTTCATCCGGGGGGGCATTGGTGGTCTTCGAGCCAACACCCGGAAGTTCCCGTATGTCACCAGGGTGATCAATCGCTTCATCGAGAACCACACTGCTCACTTGGACAGCAGGTGGAATTCCTTCGTGATCTTCAAGAACTCGAAGACGGTGATGCATCGGGATTCCCACAATTCCAAGTATCAGCCATCGTACCTGGTGCCAATTTCTCAGTTCACAAAGGGAGGTTTGTGGGTTGAAGGAGTGCCCGAAGGTGAAACCCCAGTGAAGCTGAAGGAGAAGTTGGGCCACATCAAGGAGTTTGTGGACGATGGTGGTGGGAGACAACCAATTGTGTTTCTTCCGAGGAAGTGGCACGCTACCCAGGAGTGGGAAGGCAATCGGCTAGTGGTGGCAGCATACTCCATCAGGGACTTTCATCGAGTGAAGAGTGAGGAGCAGGAGGTGCTGAATGATTTGGGCTTCGTCACAGCGGAGGAAGTCCTGGATGAGGAGACGACTGGCGATTCGGGAGATCAACGTGGCTTCCAAGTACCTCAACATGCTACTGGGTCTGGTGGTGACGGGCAGCAGCAGGTTCGGTTGAGACCAATGCGAATGACTACTGACGTCAACGTCCTGGCAGCGTACTTGGAAGGGCATGAGGTTGAGCCGTTCACGGTGAATTGGCGAATGGACTCATTGCCGACTGAAAGGCAAGTGTTCCAGGCTGCTAGGAAGGAGGATCTGGCCTATCAGTTCTGGAAGCAAAAGGATCGCTTGGAGCTCATCTTGTCGGAGGATTCTGAGCCGGTGCTGGAAAGGAGAGTCACCGAGCAGGTGATTGGATCACCTCGGTATCGGTTGATCTACATGGCGACGGTCACCATGGTGTGGAATGGCCCCGGTGGTACTTCGGCAATCTTTGGGTACTATGTGGAGTCTAGGCGAGACACCAAGTATCTCTACGTGAGCTGGGTTGAGGCCACGCGGGAGGAGTACATCCACGAGACCGAGATGACTCGAGCGTTGCAAGAACTGCCACCACGGGGGGCAGCTTCTACGGTTCCTGCAGGTCCAGCGAGAGCAGGAGCAGTCATGTCCAACAATACCACCTTCACGGTGAATCCAAGGGAGAGGTCTAGATCGAGAGATCAGGAACCGAGAGATCCCAGCAGTTCGGTTCGCTTGAACAAGTTCACGGGACCGAATCCTCACGCCTTACCACTTCAGCCGGTGAATCGAAGAATGGAACTGATCACCAGGTTTGTGAGGCTTCAAGAGGATGAGTACGAACGATGGGAAGCGGACGTTCACAGCGGGCAAGAGGTGATTGACGCTTTTCGTGGACAGTGGAGAGAGATTCTGCCCGTGGATGACACCGTGGATGAGGTGGTGCCAATGTTGGTGTACAACAGCATGGAAGACTGGGAGACTGAGCCTGAGGTCTACATGGTCACGGAGGACGGATTCCGAAGGCATTTGGTCACCATCATGGATGTGCAGGAGTTTCCGGTGGTGGACCCCACGCCTGAGAACACGTTGGACTGGGAAGAGTTGGTGGTCGTCCAGGTGTACAACATGTTCCTTGGAAGGGTGGAGTATCTCCTGTACTGGGACCGAAGGGTAGTGGTGGAAGAGGCACCATTGCCGGCGTTGCCATGGATGGGACGTAGGGACCCTCCTGGACAAGATGATCGTGAACCTCGCTTGGCACCAATGAGGGTGGAAACTGCGAGGGAGAACAAGCTCATCGTCGACGACATGACGTTGTTTGAGGAGGTTGAGTTTGAGGAGCTGGGCGAGCCAGAGGAATCCTGGATGGAGCCTATGCTTAGGAAGGCTACCTCTGAAGGCCTTTACACCCCAGGGATTGAAGCGTTGCTGAACGACTTGAAGGAGGACGAGGTGCTTCAGGTTGTGCACACCGTTGACCCGAAGGAGGCGAGTGAGGCGATTGAAAAGTGGAAAAAGCCTATGGCCAAGGAGGTTGACTCGATGGTGGGCATGAACGCTATCCACAAGATTTGGGGTGAAGATGCGAGACGTTTCCGGGCCGATCCAAACTCAGTGGTGGCGCCGTCCAAACTTGTGTACACAGTGAAGCCTCCCACAAGGCCTGAGGAGGGAAGTACCGACGTCAGTGCGGGCGGTGGCTTGTGGAAACTTCGCCAATGAGGGCCTGGAGGTGGGTGATCTGTATGCGGCAGGAGCTACAATCGATGGAGTTCGGATTGTGGTCGCTGAAGCCAGTGCCAACAAGTGGAGCATTGGGACGGATGACGTGAAGAACGCCTTCTTGGCTGCACCACTACCAGCGGGTCGTGGGTATGCAATGGAGCCTCCCCGGGCAGCGATCAGAGCTGGCCTGGCCGAGGAGGGGGAGCTGTGGGTCGTGGACGCTGCAGTTTATGGTTTCAAGAAATCGCCAAAGTGGTGGACGGACCATCGCAACTCAAAGGCAAGGCTTGCAACGTGGAAGGACGATGATGGGAAGCCGGTGAAGTTGGAAGGCTGCTTGACGGACGTCAACCTCTACAAGGTCCTGAAGGAAGAGAAGCCTGGAACGTGGACTTTGACGGGCTTGGTGGTCTTCTACGTGGACGACGTCTTGGCGGCTGGGCCGGATTCCATCTTGCGAGGGTTCTTCGGATGGTTGGGCAGTCAATGGGAGACCAATGGCTGTGAGATGGTGGAGCGAGGAAAACCACCTGTCCGGTTTCTGGGCCTGGAGATTAGCATGCTGGACGATGGGACCTACTGTGTGGGTCAGCAGGGCTACCTTCAGGAGTTGGTTCGAAGCCGGGAAGTCAAGTCCTTCAGCAAGCTGCCAATGGCGAGGGAAATCCCAGAAGGGAGCGCTACGGATGAGCAGGATCCGAGCATGGTGAAAGAGGCACAGCAGCGGTGTGGAGAGCTGTTGTGGGCTTCCCAACGTGGGCGGCCGGATTTGGCATTCCCAATGGCAGTGATGTCCTCGTTGGTCACGAGAAATGCAAGGGAGGCTGTGAAAATGGGCAAAAAGATGGTGGCCTATCTCAACAGCACCATCGACAAGAAGTTCTTCTTGCCGGGCCCGGACCACGAGCATGCCAACGACTTGGTCCTGTTCACGGACGCCAGCTTCGCTCCCACTGCTGCTCAAAGTTACTCAGGGGCTGTTGTCTTTTGGAGGGGTCATCCGATCCTTTGGAAGGCTTCGAAGCAATCACTGACCGCTTTGTCGAGTGCCGAGGCGGAGGTGATCGCGGTGTCCGATGGGGTGGCTTTGCTTCGAGCGGTGAGGTCGGTGTTGGAAGACTTGGGACTGAAGCCAGCACGGACCGTGGTGAAGGTGGATTCCACAGCTGCGATTGGAGTTCTGACTGGGGAGGGATCGTGGAGGACGAGACACCTCAAACTCCGACATCACTGGATCCGGGAGATGATTGCCACGGGCCAGATCGAGTTGGAGCACCAGCCAGGACAGGGACAGCTCGCAGATGTTTTGACAAAACAAGTGCCCCAGGCGAGGCTTCAGGAGGTCTTCGACGAGTGGAGTTTGCGAGATGGGCCCCCTGAACTTCGTGTACTACGTGGACAGAAGCAGGTCAAGTTCGAAGCCACGGCAGTCGACAGCAGTGTTGAAGCAGCAGAGGTCAACAGCAGTCGTGAACCCACAGCAGCAGTCAGCAGTAGCAACAGCAGGACGCTAGAAGCAGGGGTGAAGTTCCAGGCTGATTGGGCGTTGAAGTTAGCTACGATGTGCTCTATGGTGTGTGGGGTTAAGGGTGACGCGACGACTTCTGTGCAGCTGAAAGAAGCTCTGGCTTCAGACTGGGAGATGTGGCTGGTGGTCTTGATACTGGTTATAGCTGTGGTGGCTATATGGGAATGCTTGAAGGGTTCTACGAAGAAAGTCGTGAGCTTGAAGGCGATGAAATCGGGAGAAAAGGCCGAACACCGTGAAGTGTTGGCGTTGCTGGCCAAGGCGAGGAGCCTGGAGGAAGAAGAGAGGCTTCGTCATTTGGCTGCGAAGTATTTTCCAGAGCGTCGTGAAGCTGGACCCGCTACATCAGTGCAGGTGAGAGATGGGGTGACCTCAGTGCGTGTGGGTGGTTTGGGCGAACC
>CAJNDS010002690.1:205000-210000 GCA_905221605.1 Symbiodinium natans | reverse complement strand
TATGGCTGTTGAGCCAGGCGGCTTTTTCAAAATCTTCCAGACAAGCCGGAACCTCGCAAGGATGGCAGGCTGGCCAGGTAGCCACTTAGGGGCTCTAGGGGGTTTAGGGTTTTTAGGGTTTAGGGTTTAGGGTTTAGGGTTTAGGGTTTAGGGTTTAGGGTTTGGTGGTGGTTGTCCCATCGAAGCAGCGTCCGTACAAACGCGCTTCATCTTGTTGCAAATACCCTCTCGAAAGCTACCATCCTTATCATTGGCCGAGAGCCGCTTCATTACCGAAGTCATGCGTTGCAGCTGACCAGCATCTGCAATGAACTGTTGGGATTGACGCAAGGTGGTTCCCACTCGGATGTCGCTTCGGGTTTAGGGTGTAGGGTTTAGGGTTACCAAGTAGCCATATCGCAATATCGCAATGAGGGCACCCCTGCTCTGTTCTTCAGTATTTCATTTAGAAGCCCAGAAGGTCTTTCTGAGGGCGTTGTTCCTAGGTGAGGGCGTCGTACCTAGGTTAGGGTTGCTGTCCAAGGCCCGAATAAAAGTAACCATGACAAGAAACACTAAATTCTGAACCCTGAACCCTAAACCCGAATCCCTGAACCCTCAGTCCCCTAACAGCAACCCAGTTCGTGCTCTGAACGCTGCAGCAAAACCCCAAACTCTGCATGTTGGCCCCTTTTGTCTAGGGCTAACCCTACTATAACCCTGCAACCCTATCATCCCCATAGCCCTAAAATGCTTGAACCGCGACCTGAAAGCTCCGCCGCGAATCAGGGGGGCTTAGGGCTTGGACTTCCAACTGCTAGAACTCTAGGGTTTACGGACCAGGGTTTAGGGGATTAGGGGTTTAGCCCCAACTTCTGTGGCAGAGTGACCCCTAAACCCTCAAACCTACTGCGTGAGCCCGAAATCCTAAGCACAGGAGGCCCTCTCCTCGCCACATCCGCGAATGGGGCCGATGAAGGTGTCCTCAAGGTTGCTTTTTGGGGTAGGGCTGAACCCCAAGCACTGAACCCTAAACCCTAAACCCTAAACCCTAAACCCTAAACCCTAACCCTAACCCTAAACCCTAAACCCTAAACCCTAAACCCTAAACCCTAAACCCTAAACCCTAAACCCTATTTGAAGTGTGGGAGCTCTATATCCCTGAACCCTACACCGCCGTATGGCTCTCAGAGGACCTGACGGGAAGCTTCGCAGAGATAGGGTTGAGGGTTGAGGGTTGAGGGTTGAGGGTTGAGGGTTGAGGGTTGAGGGTTGAGGATTGAGGGTTGAGGGTTGAGGGTTGAGGGTTGAGGGTTGAGGGTTGAGGGTTGAGGGTTGAGGGTTTGAGTTACAGGGGTGTAGGGTTGGTTCTGATGGGGTTCTAGGAAAACTAGAAAATTCGCATGGGCTTATGATAGGCGGGATCTAGGGTTGACACAGGCTTCCGTTGTATTAAGGGGGGGAGGGTATCTGTGCACCCAGAACTAGCCGAGAAGACCGATACCAACATCCCCTACGCATCCCAGACACTTCAGACCCTAAACCCTGAACCCCAAACCCTAAACCCTAAACCCTAAACCCTCAACCCTCAACCCTCAACCCTAAACCCTAAGCCCTAACCCGTAAGGGCGTGAAGACTGGAAGGGTCGAGGGCTTAGGTTTGGCCGCCGTTGAAGCTAAGACAGAATAGAGTGGCTCTGAGGGGTAACCACCCTGGACCCTATGCCCTGAGGGTCTAGGGTTTAGGGTTTAGGGGTTTAGGGTTTAGGCCCTCTCTTCTTGCAAGACGGGTGTCGATCATGAAGTACGCCAAAGCCACGGTCGTCAAAGTCACAGCCACCCATGTCGCAACTTCGGTATCTGGGTCAGCTCGCGGAGGCTCTGGGTTGAGGGGTGTACTATTGCATGGGTGTGCTTGTGGATGGTGGGCTCAGGGCGCATGACCTCGTGTTTGGGGTTTAAGGCTCCCCACCCCATAATAGTGTGGGACAGGGCGGGAGCCAGTTTGCAGCGGAGAACTTTTGCCCAATACCAGTATACCTCAGCACCCTTCAGCATGGGAAAGACACACCGAAAGGATCGACAGCATCGATGGGATAGGCTGGCAGGGTAGGATATGATGTAAGCTGGCCCTTTCAGCCCGCGCCAAAGTACTCCTACAAAGGGTACTCCTAAATTCAACCCAGCAGTGGAACAGTTTAATACCTCGAAGCAGTGCTAAACCTTAAAACAACATAAATGGGATGTATGATAGGGTATGATTGGATGAGCCAAGCGTCGTCTTGCTGCATGCTACCAGCAGACAGAGAAACTCACGACGTGGACCCCAAAGCCCAACACCCGAAACGCATCCCTAGACAGTTACCTGTACTTATACCCCAACTATGACCCTATTGGGGTACTTAGGGGGCTTATAAGTGGGTTAGAAGTACAGGTATAATTGGATACTAAGTACCCTGACCCTCAAAAAAAGTAAGTTCCCTTCTTGCACACTGGATCAACCCTCCAGGGCACAGAGCTTTTAAAGCCTCCTCGGCCTAGCACTAAACCCTAGACCCTAAAACCCCAAGCCCTAAAACCCTAGGACCCTAAGACCCTAAGACCCTAAACCCTAAATCTCAAAACCCTGAAGCCAAGAACTACGAAACCCTGAAAGCTACAAGACTTCAAGCCCCGGGGGTGCACGCCTCCTAAGCCCTAAACCCAACGCCCTAAACCGTAAACCCTAAACCCTACACCCCAAACCTACACCCTACACCCTATCCCCTAAGCCCTTAACCCTATCCCCTAAGCCCTAAACCCTAAACCCGAAGCCCTCAACCCTAAACTCAAAAAAAGCTGACCAACCCCTCAACCCTACACCCTGAGCCCTAAACCCTAACTTGAACAGAAGCTGAGCCCTCAACCCTAAGCCCGAAACCCTAAACTGTAAGCACTCAACCCTAAACCCTTCGCCCTGAACCCTGACCTCAACCCTAAACCCTAAAACCCTAACACCCTAAAACCCTAAAACCCTAAAACCCGAAACCCTAAACCCTAAACCCTAAACCCTAAACCCTAAACCCTAAACCCTAAACCCTAAACCCTAAACCCTAAACCCTAAACCCTAAACCCTAAACCCCAACCCAAAAATCTTCAATGCAGTGTTGGTGGCAGGAAGGCGGGCCAGCCTGGTTCAAACAAAGGTGGGGTTTGGGGGTTTAGGGTTTAGGGTTCAGGGTTTAGGGTTTAGGGTTTAGGGTTTCGGGTTTAGGGTTTAGGGCTTAAAGGGAATAGGGGCTTAGGGTTTGGAAGGGTTTAGGCTTTATCAATGAGCTCCTGGTGGTGCCTTGCCACTGCCATTCCTTGACCTTTGTACCCTAAACCCTAAACTCTAAACTCTAAACCCTAAACCCTAAACCCCAAACCCCAAACCCCAAACCCTAAACCCTAAACCCTAAACCCTAAACCCTAAACCTAACGCGGGCGGTTGGCCCAAGGTTTTCTGACTCCGGCTGCCGCCGTCGGAGTCTCGCCAGCATCCATCGCAGCTGGAGTAGATCCGTTTTCACTTGATCATCGTGGATCTAGGGCTCGGGATTTCGGGACTACAGTACCTGTGTTGAGTTCTGGACTCGGGTTTTGGGTTTAGGGTCTAGGGCTTTGGGCTTCGGGGACTGCAGGGGCTTGCTGAGGCAAGCACTTCCTCACCAGCAAGCGGAATTTACCTAAACCGAAAGCAGGCTTGAGGGACTTCAACGTAAGCCTCAGGACCGCGGCCGTATGTAACTGGGCCCTAAACCCTAAACCCTAAACCCTAAACCCTAAACCCTAAACCCTAAACCCTAAACCCTAAACCCTAAACCCTAAACCCTAAACCCTAAACCCTAAACCCTAAACGGCATATTTTCGGGTCGTGAGGGGCTCCTAGCTGCGATGAGCTGAGAACCCGCGCCCCCAAAAACGGCAAAACACACACTTCAAGTGCAGGCCGAGGCTCCCTAAATTCCTAGGGCTGTTTAGGGTTTAGGGTTTAGGGTTTAGGGTTTAGGGTTTAGGGTTTAGGGTTTAGGGTTTAGGGTTTAGGGTTTAGGGTACTAACAATGGCTATGGGCCGCTACGGGACTTCCATAAATCCGTAGACGCTAAAATTCTCGTCACTGACTCCAGGGCCTGTCCACTTCCACATCAATTAGGGGGCAGGGGGGGGGGGGGGGGTGCCTTCTTTTAAGGCTTCCTTGAACTTTAAACCCCGAAGCTCCGTCCTTGGGCTCGAAGACTAAGAGTTTTGGTCACACAGCACAGTAGAAGAACCAAAGCAAAGGCGCACCCTTGTTAGCTTAATGTGGTTCACTGGAAGTCCTAGACCCTAGTAGCTCTGTAGCCTGGGGGCTTAGGGTTAGGGAAAAGAAAGGGTACTCAGGGTTGAAATTGAAGAACCAGAACAGGTATATGTGGAAAACTGCCCACCGGAAAATTGTCCTAGATGTCAGTCTCGCTCCGCGAAAACACGAAGCCCACAAGCCTCAATCTAAACAACCCTTAGCCCAGGTTCACAAGTTTCCAGAAACGGAGCGGCCTTCATGGGCGGCTGAGGCACAGTTGCGGTGTTCATGGCTCAGTCACGGGCGAACGAATCCAACGCAAACCTACAGAAAGAACCACCCAGGAGAGCATGCCTCCTGAAGAGTCCAGCGTGACAACCCTGACATTCTGCTCGTGGTGTGAGAGGCCTTAAGGTACCCGCCATGAACGCTCTCAGAGCCACCAAATGCTTGAGCCGGGCAGGAAACAGTCAGAAGATACGCAGCAGATCCGTCTCAAGCCCTGTAACTTAGGGTTTAAGGTTTAGGGTTTAGGGTTTAGGGTTTAGGGTTTAGGGTTTGGGGTTTATGCATTTGCGCACCCCCCCCCCCTCAACCTTAAACCCGAAACACGACAACGCAACAACCTCAAATAGTTGTGAAGTAGGTTGTTTAAGTGCTCATCTCCCCAACAGAACGACCGCATATGCACCAATCAATATTCATGAGGTAGTCCTT
>CAJNDS010002690.1:120000-202500 GCA_905221605.1 Symbiodinium natans | reverse complement strand
GAGTAACCCAGGGATATAAAGGGTGCCCTTATTTTGGTTTAAAGGGGCTTATATAAGGGAGCCTGAACCCTACAACAAGGGAAATAAGGGTCCCTAAACAATTTAAAACACACCCACACACACACAGACACAATAAGGGAGCATATGTTGGGAACCTTAAATACAAGGCTGCGTGGTAAAATCGGAACCTCCAAAAAGACAATCTACTCTGGGTCCCAGATCTGGGTTTAGTGTTTAGAGGTTTAGGGATTAGGGTTTAGGGTTTGGGGTTTGGGGTTTAGGGTTTAGGGTTTAGGGTTTAGGGTTTAGGGAGGTTTGGGGTAAAGGATTTGGTAGTCCGCCTCAAGCATGGCTCCATGTGCTGCGACGCAGTGGAGCGAGACAGGCCTGGCAGGGGGACGTGCAGAAGGGCTTAGGGTTAAGCCACCACATTTGCTCTGCAAGGCCAAGGGCCAAGATAGGGTTTAGGGGTGGAGGAGTTTAGGGGTTGGGTTTTAATGAATGGGTAGGGTAATTTCATGGTCCCTTAAATCGGGACCCCGTATACACCCCTTATGTACACAACAAACCCAAGCGCCAATGCTTCAGAACCCTTTCAAGGAGGGAAGGGACCGCATGAAGGGCTTAAGGGACCACGGAAGTATCCTCACATAAAACTAGCGCTGTGATGAAATACGATGCGTGGTTCTTTCGACTTGGCCCCTGCCAAGGGGGTTTAGGGTTTAGGGATGGGGTGGAGTGTTTTGGGTTTGGGGTTGGGGGTTTAGGGTTTAGGGTGGCTGCAAGAGGAGGCTACGGCCAGCTCACGTGCAAACCCTAAACCCTAAACTAAACCCTAAACCCTGAACCCTAAGTGTGAGGGTTTAGGGTTTGGGCTTGAGGGTTTAGGGTTTCGGGTTTGGGGTTGAGGGTTTGGGGTTTGGGGTTTAGGGCTTGGGGTTTAAGCTTTGAGGGTCTAGGGTTTTAGGGTTGTAGCGTTTCAGGGTTGTAGCGTTTCAGGGTTTTGGGGCTTGATGACCCCAAACTCTAAACCCCAAGCCCTAAACCCAAACCCTAAGCCCTAAACCCGAGACCCCAGTGGCCCAGACCCTAAACCCTAGCCCTAAACCCTAAACCCTAAACCCTAAACCCTAAACCCTAAACCCTAGGCATGAAGCCTCTGGAGCTCCTTGGCCAACTCCAGCTGCGGGCGCAGGACCTCCCAAGCACACACAGGGGTCGCGCAGGTTTTGGGTCGTTTAGGGTTTAGGGTTTAGGGTTCAGGGTTCAGGGTTTAGGGTTCAGGGTTTAGGGTTCAGGGTTTGGGGTTCAGGGTTTGGGGTTCAGGGTTGAGGATTTAGGGTTTTGGGTTTAAGCGAGGATTCTAGCGGTCCTACGGGCCGGAAGCCCAAAATGTTGTCTGGGCTTTTGAGGGATTTAGTTTGTGGTCATGCGGTGCTGTTGAGGGTTGATTGGTTGAAAACTTACATGATAGGGGAACATGGTACTTTAATAAGATGGTAGTTGAGGGAACCCCAACCCCGAAGCCCTAAACCCTAAACCCATGAGCAGCCCTGTACCCCAACAGGACCCATATTTTGATCAAACCCCCATATGAACATGGAGGCGTATGTGTGTGTGTGCATGTGCATGTGTACATGCATATGATGCATATGTATATGTACATAGAATATGTATATGAATATGTACATGTATATGTGTATGGACTGCTATATGTTGGGTTATATATATATATATATTATAATAATATATAATAATACATAATAATATATAATAATATATAATAATATAAAATAATATATAATAATATATAATAATATATAATAATATATAATAATATATAATAATATATAATAATATATAATAATATATAATAATATATATATATGTATACATATATATATGGTCACCCCCCTCCCCAAGATCTACACCCTCCTTGTCTACACTGCTCTTCTGCTTGCTTCCACGCACTTGTGTACAAGTAGTGCAGCCGAAAACACTGTAAATAACCATAAAGTCGTACTTGTCGAGTATTTTCGCGACTATTTTGCGTAACACATCATGCATGCAAAATGTCTATAAATCTGCAACCGAATTTCGGTCCAAAATTATGTGACCTTATATACTCCGAAAGCCCAAAAACCTGGAAGGTATAGCAGTTTTGCTGTTAACACCTCAAAAAACTCGTGCTTTTTTGTGTTATTTTTCTGTTGTCTTAGTAAACAAATACGTTATGAGCTGGACGTGTCAAAACTGGGTCTGACGCGGCTTCTTTCAGGATTCACAGGAAAGGTTGTTTTTCTCTCATACAACAATAACAGCGAATGGTAGGATAACTCTACCACTAACCATAACAATACTATCATGCCTACTATTTATAGTAATCATTGGTTCCGTAGTAAAATAAGTCCGCTGCGTTTCGGGGGTGATGGAAACTCCAAGTCTTGCTTATCGGGCGGCGGTGTGGGTCCTAATAGCTGTCCTTCATTGCTCACTCCAAGCAAGGTGAAAATAGGAGTTCATACTACATCGACAAAACCAGTACGTACTTAGTATTGAACTTCTATGCAATGAATATTGCATTGGTGTCTTTAAACAATGCACTCGGTGTTTCAATAGAATTTGGTTTGCCTATTTAATCAACATTTGCTTGGAAAAAGGCGTTGCTTAGGAAATTTGCTTTATTTGCGTCGAAACACCTGAAAACCCAAAAGTCCAAACTTCGCCAGAGATTCTCCCAAGGCTTTAGGATTTTGAATTTCCGAGCACTATGATCTTCACAAGGCAAATAGGAATCTAAGAACAACCATGTCTTCTTGAGCTTGTCTATGCGAATTGTGTGTTTAATCGGTACAAGCGGTATTTAATTAGAATAGTGCACGAGCAGTGTTTCAGCATTATCTAATGAAAACTGCTTGTGTTATAGTCAAATCTAGTACACATAATCGTTGTGCTGAAGTCGTGTTTGTTTAAGAACTTTACGTTTCTAGGAGAATTATGTATTTGTGCGCTTGTCTATGCTGTTTAAGAGTTCTACGTTTCTAGGAGAACTGTGTACTTGCAAGCTTCTCTATGCGAATTGTGTGTTTAAGACATAAATATGGCTGGGATACTTCACTAGCCAGCTTCTTTCATATGGTATTAATTCACTATTTTTGCCGCACTATGTGTTCAGAAAAGTATTTGCCTGGGCTTCCGACAAGCACGGCATCTCTAGAAACATAACGAGTTGTTCTTCAAAAAAGCATCTTGTCTCTAAAATTGCAGTATTTGTCTAGATTGCCGAGCACAATCGCTATATTTTGCAAGAGGTATTTTATGAGTGAACAAAAGCTAGGATAGTTCACTCGCCTCTTTAATATAAATGAGTTCAATATTTGTCTAGTACAGGCACTATGCAACTGAAAAAGCACAGTATTATTTGCCTAGGTTTTGGGCACGCACTATTTCTCTACAAGATAAGCAACAATATCAAAAAAAACAAAATCCACAAACCAAAAAAACAAAAGAACCAAAAAAACACATTCTTCTGAGACTCTTGGAAAGATGCAACCCAAAAACACAAACCAAACCCCCGAACCAAAAAAAACATAACAAACAAAAAACAAAAACATTATTCCGAGACTCTTCGACAAAGGGAATCTTTCCCCCTTGACGTCAAGAGTTCGAAAAACAATGTTTTGTTTGGTTTTGAGTTTTTTGGTTTCGGTTTTCATTTTTTGTAGTTTTGTTTTTTATGTTATGTTTTTTGGGGTTGGGCTTTTTGGCATCCAGATTCTGGCATTTTTGACTTTTTTTGGGTTCTGGAAACCTGTAAACGTAGATCTTGGGGGGGGGGGGGGGGTGGCGAGCATATATATATATATATATCCTTACTTAAGAATTACATGGATATGCAGTCTTGATTTACGTATACGTATCTTGATTTATGTATACATACCTCTATATGATAAACCCTAAACCCTAAACCCTAAACCCTAGACCCTAGACCCTAGACCCTAAACCCTAAACCCTAAGGGCACCTGCAATTGTGTCTCCATGGGAATGTCCTGGGGCACGCAGCTGTGGGTTTGGAGCTTCGAAGTTCTGACTTTGAGGGACCCTAGTCAGGTTGTCTAATTCCCTACTTCCAAACCATTTAGGGTTTAGGGTTTAGGGTTTAGGGTTTAGGGTTTAGGGCTTAGGGTTTAGGGTTTAGGGTTTAGGGCTTAGGGCTTAGGGTTTAGGGTTTAGGGTTTACGGCTTAGGGTTTAGGGTAAGAACACGCAAGCCGAATCCTAGGGCGGCCTCCTGAATAGGTGCCGACGGCCTCGCCTGATTTACACAACCGTACAGCACACTAAGATGCTCGAACCCTAATTCGACCCTAAACCCTACACGCTAAACCCTAGACCCTAAAGCCTACACCCTAAACCCTACACCCTAAATCCCTAAAGCCTAAAACCCTGCACCCTAAACCCTAAAACGTGGAGCCTAACGGCCCCCTGCTGCAAACCCTAAACCCTAGACCCTAAAAACTAAAACCCTAAACCCTATATAAACCCTAAACCCTAAACCCTAAAGCCTAAAAACCCTAAACCCGCTTTGGCGTCCTTCTTCCGGGCGCCGTCGAGGCCGCACTCGCCGACGCCGGCGCCGGCGTGGCGGAGGAGGCGATCCCGCAGTCTGGGGACGAGGGTTTGGGGTTTAAGGTTTAGGGGTTACGGGTTAGGGCTTAGGGCCTGTAAACTACTCTTTACACGCGAATTCAGCCAAACCCTAAACCCCTAACCCCAAACCCTAAACCCTGAGCCCTAAACCCTACACCCTGCAAAACCCAAAACCGTTCGGTCGGAGTGGCTCGGCTACCCAGGCGTCGCCCTCTGCATGGGGGAGCGCCCACCTGGGGTCTGTAAGGTGGTTGGGCGAGTGTTCGGGTTTAGGGTTTAGGGTTTCGGGTTTAGGGTTTGGGGTTTAAGGTTTAGGGTTTAGGGTTTAGTGTTTAGGGTTTAGGGTTTGGGGTTTGGGGTTTGTTGAGGGTTTGAGGGTTTGGGGGCTTAGGGCTCCAGGGCTGCTGGTCGGGTTTCGGGCTTCGGGTTTTATGGGGTTAAAAGGTGAGTAACAAAAATTGTAACAAAAAACTGGCCCAAATTCCATACAAGGACCACTCTTCTACAACTTGGGGGGGGCTTAGGGCTTGGGGTTTTGTGCTTTAGGGGCTTCGGGGTGGTTGGGGGACGTTCAGGGTTTCAGGGTTTCGGTGGTTGCGGTTGGGGGCCCGCGGGCCGACACCACCCTGAATACCTGAATCTCTGAGCCCTAAGACCTATATACAAAAAAAATATGAAACCCCGAAAAGCCCTAAATACTAGATCCCCCTAACCCGAAGCCCTCAAGCCTAAACCCCTACACACTAAGGCCTAAACCTGAACCGTAAGGCCTTAACCCTTTGGCCTAAACCCTACACCCTAATCCCGAAACCCTAAACCCTAAACACGAAACCCCAAACCCTAAACCCCAAGCTCTAAACCCCAAACCCTACACCCTAAACCCGAAACCCTAAACTCTAGACTCTAAGCCCCAAGCCCTAAACCCTAAACCCCAAAAACCGAAACCCCAAACCCCAAACCCTAAACCCCAAACCCCAAACCCTAAACCCTAAACCCCAAACCCCAAACCCCAAACCTCAAAAGGCGAGGATGGGACCATGGGTGCACGCCGAACTGAGGGACCACGAAGTCGGAAAAGGCCTCCGCCAGCTCCTCCACCTGAGCAGCTTTGGGTGGTTTAGGGTTTAGGGTTTAGGGTTTAGGGTTTAGGGTTTAGGGTTTAGGGTTTGGGGTTTAGGGTTTAGGGTTTAGGGTTTAGGGTTTACGGTTTAGGGTTTAGGGTTTGGGTTGGGAAGTTTAGGGTTTGGGTGAGGGGGGTTTGACAGTTTAGGGTTTAGGGTGGGGGGGGGGGGGGGGGGGGGGGCGCTTAGCAAGTTCTCTCTCTCTCTCTCTCTCCGTGTCTCTCTCTCTCTCTCTCTGTCTCTCTCTCCCTGTCTCTCTCTCCCTGTCTCTCTCTCTCTCTCTCTCTCTCTCTCTCTCTCTCTCAATCTCTCTCAATCTCCCTCTTGAGAGCTTGAGGTTCAGGGTTGTATTAGGGGTTTACAGTATATAGGGCTTGGGGTTTCGGATATTCCTGGTGAGTTTTGAGGCGTCTGCACCCTCCACAACCTACAGCTTCCATCCTTGGAGGATGGAATACGTGGAGCATGACACGGGACTGAGAGTTGGTCTGAGACTTAACAGTTCAGGGTTTAGGGGCTGGGGTACACTAAGCCCTAAGCCCTAAACCCCCCCAGACCCTAAACCCATACAACCTTTGGGAGCAAAAAAGCACCTTGAAAAAAGTTGGCAAATAAAGACCGACCTACTGTAGTGGCCCCAATATGGGGTAATAGGGTTTAGGGTTTAGGGTTTTGGGTTTAGGGTGTAGGGTTTAGGGTAATACAGGGATTCGAACGGGACGATATTGGGGGGCTGCGCAAGGGCCGTTCGTGGGGATTGAGCTCGGTCGAGTTGTGAGGTCTGGGGTTTAGGGTTTAGGGGTTGAGGCTTTCACGACATTTTCAGGATGTAGGGATTTCTAGGGTGTACTGTTTAATTACCCTAAACCCTAAACCCTAAACCCTAAACCTTAAACCCTAAACCCTAAACCCTAAACCTTTGAGGTTTCAGAGCTTTAGGGTTGAGGGTTCTGTAGGCTTTAGGGGTTCAGGGCTTTAGAGGGAAGGGTCTGATCTATACCCCAGGCCTTTGGTGCACTTAACTTAAACCAAAGCTCTGACTCGAAAATAACCTTCGTTCAGTTCTTGATATCATGAAGCCTATAGTTTATAAACTCCCTTTAAAGAAAACTGAACATAGCCGGTGGTAGTTGTGGTCGGGGGTTTAGGTTTTAGGGTTTAGAGTTGAGAGTTTAGAGCTTAGGACCCGCAGCCGCAGCCCGCAAGCTTACCAGGTGCCTTTGCCCAATCGGCCGCCTCGCAGCCGCAGACCTGAGGTCAAGGGGGCGTCAGACTTGCCGAAGGGGCTGTTACTCTTGAGTGACTGAAAGAGGCCTCGAGTGTCAACCGTTTACGAAGCCCCTAGCCCCAACCCCCTGTGGGTCCGTGACCCTACACACTAAGCCCTAAGCTCTATGCTAAACCCTAAACCCTAAACCCTGAACCCTGAACCCTGAACCCTGAACCCTGAACCCTGAACCCCAAACCCTGCACCCTGAACCCTAAACCTAAACCCTGAGCCCTGAGCCCTAAACCCTAAACCTTTTTTCCTGACAACAAGCGAGCCACGGCGGCGCCGGCGACTCCTGCGGCCTTGGCCGCGGCCACGGCGGCGGGGGCCTTCGAAGAGGGGCGCCCTAGGTGGTCCCAGACAGTTTCGGGTTTCTAAGGTTGGAACCATGGGCCCTTAGTATGGTCCCTTACCCTTGTTAAAGGGGAGTTAAAGGGATCCGAAGTATGGGCCCTTATGATGTACATTGTATATAAGGGTTGTGTAACAGGGGACCCAAATTAAGGGCCCATACTTCGGACCCCCTAGGGTTCATAGGGTTGAGGTTGCGTAAAAAGTTTAGGGTTCGCAGGGTTTGTGGTTTTGTGTTCATAGGGTCTAGGGTTTAGGGAAGTCAAGGGGCATAGGAGCTTCTGGGACTTGAGGGTGTTTTCCTTCAGTTCTCCGAGGCGACGCAAGGGGTCGTGCTTCTAAGACTTGTTGCGACGGTTCGAAAAAAGTTGGAAGGGCTGCCGCTTATCCCAGGCACCTTCACCCACCCTGCACCCTCAAGACTGCAACCCTGACTCCTAAACCCTAAACCCGAAATGCTAAACCCTTAACCCTAAACCCTAAACCCTAAACCCTGAACCCTAAAAAGTCTCAAGGTTATTCTTTAGGGCCCTCCTCCCTTACCCTTCCTCACGCAGGAGCCGCGGAAGCTGAAGATGGCCTGAGACTGGGGTTTAGGGTTTAGGGTTTAGGGTTTAGGGTTTAGGGTTTAGGGTTTAGGGTTTAGGGTTTAGGATTTAGGGTTTAGGGTTTAGGGTTTAGGGTTTAGGGTTTAGGGTCAGGGTTCAGGGTTCAGGGTTCAGGGTTTAGGGTTTAGGGTTTAGGGTTTAGGGTTTAGGGTTTAGGGTTTAGGGTTTAGGGTTCCGGGTTTAGGGTTTAGTGTTTGGGGCTCTAGGGTTGTAGGATGCTATAGGGTTTCAGGACGCAGCTTTCCACAGGACTTGGGTTTTTGCCTTGATTTCAATGCTAAGTTTAGCCCCAAAATCCTCCGCCACCCAAGCAAGTGGCCCTCTGTCCCAAACAAGCCTGCCTGCATACAAAGCCTGCATCTTGAACCCAAAGCCCTGTTTAGTAAACCCAAACCCGAATTTGTTTTGCCCTCTTGTCTCTCTGAGCTAGGGATTTCGGGTACACTATGTTCCTTAACCAACACGGCATTGCTCTGTCTCTCTCTCTCTCTCTGTCTAGCTGTCTCTCTTAGGCCTGCAATATCCTGCAGTAGTGCGACATCTCATGTCCAGCTTGGCCGCTTTAACCCTCTGAAAAGGTTCAACACCCTGAGCGCAAGCCTCCCATTCAGCCCTGAACCCGAAACCATCAACACCCTAAACCCCCGCCCCGCAGTTTAAAAGCCCGAGTGAACTCCATGACAGGTTTAGGGTTTAGGGTTTAGGGTTTAGGGTTTAGGGTTTAGGGTTTAGGGTTTAGGGTTTAGGGTTTAGGGTTTAGGGTTTAGGGTTTAGGGTGTAGGGTTTAGGGTTTAGGGTTTAGGGTTTAGGGTTTAGAGTTTAGGGTTTAGGGCTTAGGGTTTAGGGTGTAGGGTTTAGGGTTTAGGGTTTAGGGCCTAGGCCGTCCTTTGAAAGCCCTCACGCCAAACCTTGGGCGACTCTATGGCCTATTCCCCGATTGCTTTAGGCTTTAGGGTTTAGGGCTAAGACCTAAACCGCAGACCCCAAACCCTAAACCCTAAACCCTAAACCCGAGTTGAGGCAGACAATTCGGGGCTCTTTTGGCCCATGTGCTGTCCAAGCAGCAGTGGGAATCAAACAGCTCCAGCCCGCGAACGTCGCTCATGAAGCCTTGTGAGTAGCAAGGAAGAGGCTCTTGGGTTTGGGGCTTAGGGGCTTAGGGCCCTCAACCCCCCAAACTCCCCCCAAACCCTAAACGATAAATCCTAAACCCTAAACCCTAAGCCCTAAGCCCTAAACCCTAAACCCCAAACCCTAAACCCTAAACCCTAAACCCTAAACCCTAAACTCTAAACTCTAAACCCCCCAAAACCCTTTCGGGCGCCTCGTCTACTCGGTGTGGCCAGAGTCCCCAGCAAGGCCAGGGCGGCGCATGCGCCGCGGCGGCCGCGCATGTACGGCGACAGGGTTTAGGATTTAGGGTTTAGGGTTATTTAGGGTTTAGGGCTAAGAGGGTTTAGGGCTAAGAGGGTTTAGGGCTTAGGGTGAGAGGGTTTAGGGCTCGAGGGCTTCGGGTCTTTGGAGTTGAGAGTTTAAGGTTTTTAGAGGTTAGGGTTTTTAGAGTTGAGGTTTCAGAGTCTAGTGAAAAGAGTTGAGGTTTCAGGGTGTAGGGGTTAGGGTTGGGGTTAGTTAGGGTTGAGGTGAAGCAAGAGCTTCGATCAGGTTCTGATTATTTTCTTGTCCCCCCAAACCCTAAACCCTAAACCCAGGGCGGGGATGGGGGGATTCGGGCCCGGGGTTCGGGTCTTCGGTTTGCCAGAGTTGGTTGACCGACGAATGGGCTGCCGACGTTTGCGATTCCTCCCTAGCAGCACACCAAGTCCTCAAAACCCAAAGCCCCAAACCCTGCAAAACCCTATAAACCCCATACACCTGCAAACCCTATGAACCCTACAAACCTCTAAAACCCTAGAAACCCTATGAACGCTACAAACCCATAAACCCTACAAACCCCACAAAGCCCATGAACCCTCTAAGCCCTATGAACCCTATGAACCCTGTGAACCCTATAAACCCTGCAAACCATACCAAGCCGTGTGAAGCCGTTGACCCTGAAACCCATGACCCAGAATATAGTGCCTAGGGCTCAAGGGGACACCGTCATGCCACAACCCCAAGCCTCAACAGGGTTTAGGGTTTAGGGTTTAGGGTTTAGGGTTTAGGGTTTAGGGTTTGGGGTTTAGGGTTTAGGGTTTAGGGTTTAGGATTTAGGTTTTGGGGTTTAGGGGTTCCTGGACGTCCACAACTCTGATTATGAGGGAGTCATATGGGCACAGAGGCCCTTGCTAGGCCGCTGGCACTTTTGGATTTATATAAGCTGGCTCAGGGTTTCGGGTTTCAGGGCTTAGGAGGTTCAGCTTTTCAGGTTTCGGGTGAAGACTTAACCCTGAACCCTGAACCCTGAACGCTAAACCGTAAACCTTCCAGCTCGGGGATGCTCTCCGAAGTTTCGGAGGGGAGGGACTGCGTCGAGGGTCTCGAATGTGGGAGTTCAGGACTTCGGGCGCTCGCGTTTAGGGCTTGGAGTTTAGGGTTTAGGGTTTAGGGTTTGGGGTTTAGGGTTTGGGGTTTAGGGTTCAGGGCTTAGAGCTTACGACTCGCAGCTCAATCCGCGTTACGCCGGAACCTGCGGCCTTGGCATAAAAGGGTTTAAGGAATTGTCAGGTTTCAGTGTCTTTGGGTTTAGGTCAAAGTTTAGAACTTCGGAATTCTTATAGGGCTGCACATCAAAAAAGGCAGATTCTGGAGCTGAGTGCTCTCGACCCTTCTTGACTGCGCGCGTGGGCGCGTGGGGTAGGGCCCATTAAGGGAGGGGGGGGGGGGGGTTCGTTGGTAATTTGGCCCCCCTTATAACGAAAGACCCTAAACCCTCAACTCTAAACCCTAAACCCTAAACCATAGTCTGAGGGCGCGAAGAGGGCGGACTGTGTAAGGGAGACTTTCAAGAACTTGCCGTCCACGCCTCAGCGGGAAGTTGGGCAGGGAGGGTTTTGGGTATTAGGGGTTGGTTTAGGGCTTAGGGTTTAAGGTTTAGGGTTCCGGGTTTAGGATTTAGGCTTTAGGGTTTAGGGTTGAGGGTTGAGGGTTTAGGGTTCAGGGGGAGGGGTTTTACAACTAAGGTTGGGGCTTGGGTTTGCTCTGTGACTTGCAAGCGTGCAGCCTCAAAGGATCCGCATCAGGCCCGTACAAACTTTGCGAAGGCTCTGGAGACATCTGTGGCTGCAGACTCACTGTCATTTTGGGATCAACCCTAAACCCTAAACCCTAAACCCTAAACCCACTTTGATGACGAGGCAGGGCCGGACTAGGCAGCTGCATAGCAGTCGCGCTGCTGAAGAGCGACCAGCTTCGTGTCTGGCAGTATCTTGAGGCCAGGAGGCAAACACAATTCCTCCTTCGAAATCTTACTGATTCATGACATGCAACTTCGGGGTTATGGGGCTTAGTTTGGGTTTAGGGATTTCGGGCTTTTAGGGATTCATGTGTGTGTGGGGTTTGGGGGTGGAAGTCGGCAGATTGGAAGAGGAGGCTGACATGAATGCATAGAGCCAAAAGAAGACCTACACCCCAACAAAAAAAGCCTGCACAACCCTGAGACTCAGCCCTCCGTCAGCTGAGGCCCAAACGATACCCCAAAATTCAAGAAAACTTTCTGCACTTTGTTCATCCGGCTAAGACTTCAACTTCCAGCTGCCTCATCAAGAAACCCTATACCCTAAACCTTAAACCCTTCACCCTAAACCCTAACCTAGATATGCGGAGGATCTAAGGCTACAAGTTAAAGAACCAGAGGAACCACAAAGGCCTGTTTCCCGGAATTGGGGGGGGGGGGGCGGTCACCGGGCGGTCCGTGAGCGTTTAGGGTTTAGGGGATTGAAGTCACCTACGCACAGTGCGCCTGGGGTCCTATACATCAATCTTCTAACCCTTGCAGTCCTAGACCCTAAGCACTAAACACTAAAGGATTTTAGGGCTTAGGGCTTAGGGCTTAGGGCTCAGGTTCTCAAACCCTAAACCCTAAACCCTAAACTCGGCTCATGCCGGGGTGCCGAAGCCATTCATCATGTTGGATGCCTTCCCCCCGGCTCCCCCAACATGGGTCAAGGGACTGAAGGAAGGACCGTGGAAGGGACCTTAGGGGTAATATGGGGTAATGTAGGGGCTACTTAGGTATCTACGGACAATCTGGGGAATCAGCTTTCGGGTCCCTTCTAGGGGTCCCTCCTTGTATCCCGGTTTGGGGTCCAGTCTAGGGTTCGGGGCTAGGGTACTTTGCATGCTTCTACCTGCACTACCTAGTTGTCCAGCAGCCTGGGGAACCAAAGGTTAACCTTTGGGATGATAAGGAGATTATACTATCCAAAAAGGTTCAAGGTTACCTACTCTACTACTAGGATACACCTATTATGCAGGGAATGCCCGGGGATGAAGGCTTCAAAATCCTTAAGCGGGTTTTGGACGCCGCCGGTATGCATGAGGACTCTGGGCACAAGGCGGCTCGTTTAGGGCTTGGGGCTTAGGGCTTAGGGCTTAGGGTTTAGGGGTTTGGGGTTCAGGGTTTAGGGCTTGGGGCCCAGGGTTTGGGGTTTAGATCTCAACATGTTGGGCTTTGTTAGGAGCGTCACAACGTTGCAGACATCAGGCCGCAAGAACGTCCTGGAGGACTACTTTCGCACCCGCCCCCAGCTTGCGCCTCACCTAAGGTGCTGTGGTGATCGTATTCAGCGAGGTCTCGCTGGGCGATGTCTGGCCTCCTGAAGAGTTGTGCGCACGCGAGGATTCCGATGTAGAAAATCCTGTAGTCGAACGGCTTTGGAATCTCACTCGCCTTCGGCGTCGGAAGAGAGGTTCCCCTGCATAGATGCAGAGACAATACGAGAGGAGGGAAAGCGCCGGGAACAGGAGCCGGTCGCACCGCCCCTTCAACGAGAGGCGCTCTTGAAAGTAGGTCCTTCCTGGAAAGAGTTCAGCTTGCAACCCTAAACCCTCAGGGTTTTGGGATTGTTGGGCTCTAGCTGAACGACACCCCAACTTAAGAACCAAAAGCCCGAGGCCTGAGAAAGCCGAACTTCCCCTAAGCTCTAGGCCTAAGCCCACGAAGCCCTACAGAAACAACTACAAAACAACCATAAAGCCGAACTATTGCCCTGGACCCCGAGCTCTGCAAACCTGGAACCCTAAATTACAGGAAAGCATAAAATTTTAATGCAACAACCCTGAGCCCGAAGCCCGAACGCCATAATGGCCTCAATGATATAAGCCAAAAGCGCTCAACCCGAAAACCTCAAAGCCCAGCACCCTGAACTAACCCCTAACCCCCATGGAGAACCTGAAGGCCTAAGAACCCTGCAACTCTAAACCACAACCCCTTAAATTAAATCGACCAAAAACTCCTCAAGCCCTAACGGAATGACCTAAACCCTGAAGCCCTCAAAGCCCCAAGGGCTGAAACCCTCACCACAAGTTATGGGCCCGAGTTCCTAAACTCCAGGCCATAAGCCCTAAACCCTAAACCCTAGCCCTAAACCCGAAACCCTAAATCCTAAGCCCTAAACCCTAAACCCTAGCCCTAAACCCTAAACCCAAGCATCTCGTTCCGATGCCTGCTCTGCAGCCTGCGACGAGGCGTACCTGCACCGCATGGATGGCCGCTTGAGATTCGAAGGGCTTGGGTCGGTCTAGGGTTTGGGTTTAGAGGCTCGGGGTTGAAGGGCTAAGGGTTAAGAGTTAAGAGTTAAGGGTTAGGGGTTAAGGGTTTAGGGTTTAGGGTTTAGGTTTTAGGGTTTAGGGTTTAGGGTTTAGGGTTTAGGGTTTAGGGTTTGGGGTTTGGGGTTTGGGGTTTGGGGTTTGGGGTTTGGGGTTTGGGGTTTGGGGTTTGGGGTTTGGGGTTTGGGGTTTGGGGTTTGGGGGGCTTGGGGCTTAAGGGGTTGGGGCTGAGGGAAGTTTAGGGCCTCATGGTCTATGCGAGTAGGGCCGTTTTAGGGTTCAGGGCTTGAGACGTCTTAAAGCATCGGGTTTTGGGGTTTGAGTGACATCAAAGGGATTCCAGGGCTTCGGAATTGCTTTTCGGGTCCCTCCTGCCCACATAGTCCTTAACAAGGTTCCTAGAGCACCCTACTGAGACATTGGAGTAGCAAGGGCATTTCAGGTGGGGGGGGGGGGGAGAAGCACCCTATTCCCTCTGCCCTAGGCCTAGCTGTTCTTTAAATCTCAGCAACTCTGGCATGCAGCTTTCAAAGCTCCCTCTCTCTCTCTCTCCCGCTGTCTCTCTCCTACCTTCCTTGCAAGCATACTTGAGCCTCCCTTTATAAATTGAGAACTCCCACTCGAAAGGCTCCCTCAAGCCTAAACCCCACTCCACACAGCGGCCCCCGCGCACGTCACGAAGCCGCAGCTACGTGAGAAGCCGTTGGCGTCGCGCTGGACGTGTGCTGCCGTCACCTCATGGGTTTTAAGGTCTATAGGGTTTAGGGTTTAGGGTTTAGGGTTTAAGGTTTAGGGTTTAGGGTTTAGGGTTTAGGGTTTAGGGCTGAGGGCTTAGGGATTAGGGTTTCGGGTTTGGGGATTAGGATTTAGGGTTAGGGTGAGGTGAAAGCCTTTAAGCCCAAAACCGTAAACCGCAGCAAGAACCGCAGATAGGGCTTCGGGGTTAGGAGTTTTTGGAGTTGCGAGGGCAACCCCAAACCCTGAACCCGAAACCCAACCCCCTCGCCATTTCAAAGTTTTAGGACCGGGGCGGAGGGTTTCGAGTTTTAGGGCTTAGGGTGTAGGGATTAAGGCTTAAGTAGGGTGTAGGGTTTAAGGTTTAGGGTTTAGGGTGTAAGGCTCAGGGTTTAGCACGAGGTGCCCGAAACCTTGGAATCCCCATAGCAGCCCGCCTGGCCAAAGGGCGCGAACAGCTGCATCAAGTCCGACTGGCCAGCAGGGGTTCGGGTTTTCGGGGCTCGGGTTTCGGGGGGTCAGGTCTTAGGGTTTAGAGTTTTGGGAGTAGGGTTTAGGGGCTTAGAGGGACTTGAAAGCCTAATCGAAACCTAAGCCCCAATCCCGCGGGGGGCTAGGGCCTCAGGGTTTGGAGAGTAGCCCTAAACCCTAAACCCCCAAAATCCTCAACCCTGTCCCCCTGAACCCCCTAAACCCTCTAAACCCTAAGCTTCAACCCTCTAAACCCTAAAACCTCTAAAGCCTCTAAACCCTAAACCCTGAACCGCAATCCCTAAACCCTAAACCCTAAACCCTAAACCCTCTAAACCCTAAACCCTCTAAACCCTAAACCCTCTAAACCCTAAACCCTGAACCGCAATCCCTAAACCCTAAACCCTAAACCCTAAACCCTAAACCCTAAACCCTAAACCCTAAACCCTAAACCCTAAACCCTAAACCCTAAACCCTAAACCCTAAACCCTAAACCCTAAAGGTTTAGGTTTTCAGTGCTGCTTTGGAAAGACCTGGCCTGTGGCTTGTAGGGTGTAGGGTGTAGGGTGTAGGGTGTAGGGTGTAGGGTGTAGGGTTTAGGGTTTAGGGTGTAGGGTTTAGGGTTTAGGGTTTAGGGTTTAGGGTTTAGGGTTTAGGGTTTAGGGTTTAGGGTTTAGGGTTTAGGGTTTAGGGTATCAGTGGGAGAGGCCCGTTTCGGACTCGCGGTTGGGTTCAAGGTTTAGCAGCTCAGGGGCTTAGGGGCTCAGAGGCGTAGGGCTTAATTAGGGCTTGGGGTTAGGGGTTTAGGGTTTAGGGTTTAGGGTTTAGGGTTTAGGGCTTAGGGTTTAGGGTTTAGGGTTTAGGGTTTAGGGGTTTAGGGGTTTAGGGGTTTAGGGGTTTAGGGGTTTAGGGGTTTAGGGGTTTCGTGTGAGGCCAAATCCCTACAACCAAAACCCCAAGTCCCAAGCCCTGAAACCGCGGAAGCCCCAGGCCTCACTCCACTCGGGCGGCATGTGGAAGATGTAGCAGGCAGCCTTTTTGGGGAGGAGGGTTTAGGGGTTAAGGGTTAGGGGTTTAGGGCTTTCGGGCTTTAGGGCTTTAGGGTTTAGGGATTCGTCTCAGAAGCCCTACACGCCTCAACCACCCCCAAAACGCCCCAAAAACTACGTAAACCCTCCCTGGCACCTAATCCGCTAGATCTCAAGCTCCCAGACCGCAAACCTGAAACTCCTAGACTCGTCTTGTGCCTGGAACTGCTTCTCTTTTTGAGACGTAGCTCAGAATGCATCACTGCCGTCAATGCGCGAGGTCTTCTTTCGGGTGTCCTAAACCCTAAGCCCTAAACCCTAACCAAAATGAAGCGGTTGCAAATGCCATTCCGAAGGGATCTCCATTCCCTGATTGTGAGCAACCATTAAACCCTACACTCCAAACCCAAAAAAACTATGCCCCCCTAAACCCTAAACCCTAAACCCGAAACCCTAAACGATAAACAGTAAAGCCGAAACCCTAAACCTACACCCCAAAGACCCTTAAACCCTAGCAATCCTGGAGCCCTAGCCGCTGGAACCGAAACCCCAATCCCTCCGAACCGTAAACGCCCTAACGCGTTTAGGGTTTGGGGTTTAGGGTTTAGGGTTTAGGGTCTAAGGCTTAGGGTTCAGGGTTTGGGGTCGAGGGTTGAGGGTTGAGGGTTGGGGGTTGAGGGTTGAGGGTTCAGGGTTTAGGGTTTGCTTTAGGGTTTAGTGCCCGAAAGCACCCTCATCTGCACCCTGGAAGCTCTAAGAGCCCCCAAGCCCGAGAAACCCTAGACCCTAAAGCGCCCCTAAACCCCCTAAACCCTAAACCCTAAACCCTAAACTCTAAACACTAAACCCTAAACCCTAAACTCTAAACACTAAACACTGAGCCCTAAAACGCCCCCGCAGCCCTGAACATCACAACACCCGAAACCCCTAAGCCCCTAAAATACCCCCCCAAGTTGGGATGTTTCCCTGCTAGTATAAGGTTTAGGGTTTAGGGTTTGGGGGTTTGGGGTGTGGGGTTTGGGGTTTGGGGTTTGGGGTTTAGGGTTTAGGGTTTATGCTAGGGTTTAGGGTTTAGTGTCGCCGTCCAAGACGGATCGCAGTGATGGCCCAAGCCTCCAATGACGCAGTGTCAATTAAAGCCCAGCTTTCGTCCTCGACGCCATCGCGTATGGCCCCACCCACAGGCCAAAAAATCACGGAGTCGGCGCCGATGACGCCGAGCCCGCGGTTGTCGTTGCCCTTGCAGATTCGAAGTCGGCAAGGGCGCCGCCAGAGGCGCGCATCCCATCGCCGCCGAAGTAATTCCCGGGGAGCATGACAAAACGCCGTAGTCGCTGCCGTGTTGCAGCCTACCCACGACGCTGGTGTTTGCCCCGCCCACAGCAGCGCGAAGCGTAGAATCAGACACAAAAGCACGCGAAAAGCCACCGAAACCCAAACCCTCGACCCAAACACCCCTCGCCCTATGAGCCCTAAGCGAATGAAAGCGCCCATACTCTGGATCCGTATAAAGACGGGTCAGGGCTAAGGGCCCAGGTTCCAACCCTAGACCCCAAACCCTAAACCCTAAACCCCAAACCCTAAACCCTAAAAACCCTAAACCCTAAACCCCGAACCCTAAACCCTAAACCCCAAACCCCTAAACCTTAAACCCCGAACCCCAAACCCTAAACCCTAAACCCCAAACCCCTAAACCCTAAACCCCAAACCCCTACACCCCAAACCCTAAACCCTAAACCCCAAACCCTAAACCCTAAACCCCAAACCCTAAACCCTAAACCCCAAACCCCTAAACCCCAAACCCCTAAACCCTAAACCCCAAACCCCTAAACCCTAAACCCCAAACCCTCTTTCGGGGCCCCCCGGCTTCGCCAGGCGCCGGAGTCATCTCTCCGGCTCGCCGCGAGGGCCTAAGGGGATCAAAATCTTCGGGCTTTCAGGGCTTTTGGGAGGGTTTAGGGTTTAGGGTTTAGGGTTTAGGGTTTAGGGTTTAGGGTTTAGGGTTTAGGGTTTAGGGTTTAGGGTTTAGGGTTTAGGGTTTAGGGTTTAGGGTTTAGGGTTTAGGGTTTAGCGGGTTGGGGCTTAAGGTTTAGAGTTTAGGTAAGGGTTTAGGGCTTAAGGTTTTGCTTCGGGGTTCTCTGATTTTGTGCCTTTTTTGTCAAGCTCTCCTTGCGGCCTTCTACCTGACTTTGCAGAGTTCTAGTACTTGCTTAAACCCTACTTTGGAGAAGACCCTTACTTTTTAGGTATAAGTAGCTATAATCGGAACCCGCAACCAAAAAAGCATTAACGTAAAGTACTCCGAAACCCTGTTAAGATCCCCCAAACAATAAAGGAGAATAATCCCCACATTACCCCAGGGGGCTGGGGATTGAAGGTTTGGGGCTTTGGGAGTGAGACAAAACCTACACCCTGCACCCCAAACCCGCAAAACCGAAACCCGAAACCCTAAGCAGCAAACCCGAAACCCGGAAATTAGGAGTTCAGGGCTCAGGGTTTGGGTTTCGCGCTTACGGATGGAGAGCTTGGGATCATGGGCTTACCTGCCCTAAAACCATTAGGGCTTAGGGTTTAGGGCTAGGGTTTAGGGTTTAGGGTTTAGGGTTTAGGGTTTAGGGTTTAGGGTTTAGGGTTTAGGGTTTAGGCTTTAGGCTTTAGGGTTTAGGGTTTAGGGTTTAGGGTTTAGGGTTTAGGGTTTAGGGTTTAGGGTTTAGGGTTTGATTGGGGTTTAGGGTTTATGGTTTAGGGTAAGTTTAGGGCTTAGGCTTTGCTCCTGGGTCTGCGGCTGGCAGTCGAAGTTGCCCGGCTTGGACCAAATAATCTGCGCCAAGGAAAGGTCACAAGGCCCTAAACCCTAAACCCCAAACCCTAAAGCCCAAACCCTAAACCCTAAACCCTAAACCCTAAACCCTAAACCCTAAACCCTAAACCCCAAACCCTAAACCCTAAACCGTGGCTCTGACAGGCGATCGAAGGTCTGAAACCCCTTGCGGGGTTTAGAATTGCCCTGCTTTATATAGGGGCCTAAATCATTACACCCTAAACCCTAAACCCTAGACCCCAAACCCTAAACCCTAAACCCTAGTAGAATAGGGTGTGGGGGATGGCACAGTATTTTCATGTAGGGACCAGAAGTGCGCGGATTGGTATGCAGGGTGATGTAGGGGCCTATATCATTAGAATAGGGCTTTGGGGGGTTGCTACAGCATCATAATAACGGGACCATAAGGGAATACTACTAGTTATTATTCCGGCACTATGGCATATAGGGATTCGGGGGTTTAGGGGATTTAGGGGGTTTGGGGGTTAGGGTTCAGGGTTCAGGGTTTAGGGTTTTAGGCTTAGGGCTTAGAGCTTGGGGGCTTATGGCTTGGGGCCGGTTTAGGGCTCCCTACATGTCCTCCGGCCCGTAAACCTCTGTCAGTCCTGATTAGGGCCCCCGAGCCATAAAACGCCATACCAGGGAAGCCTTGGACTAGGACATGCGGTTTCGGGTTTAGGCTTTAGGGTTTAGAGTTTAGTTTAGGGTTTAGGGCTTAGGGCTTAACAAACAGCGGCCTCACCCGTCAGCACGTTCTTGTAGAACGTCTCGCCAGCCGGACTCAGATACCTCGGAGAAGAAGGGGGGGGGGGGTGGGTGAACCCCCTAAACCCTAAACAATACAATGCTTGGGCCTTGAAGTACTTCCTATCTTGGGACGTTGGGGCCCAAGTATATTATACTGAGGTACATGGACCCTTAGGGCTAGGGGTTGGCAAAGGTCGGAACCCTAGGCCCTTAGCATGGTCTCTTACTCCTTTTTTGGAGGGATCCGAAATATGGGCCCTTGTTATGTACAGCGTTGGGGCTTAAAATAGTTGAAGGTTGAGGTTGTCGGGGTTTAGGTAAGACTTTAAGACCCTCTGAAACAAAAAATAAAGGTTTAGGGTTTAAGAACTAGCCTTTTGCTAAGGACAGTGCTCCATAGCCCAAGAATCCTGCCCAATTCAAGAGACCCTGAAGTCCCCCTCGCGCCATTGAGGTTGTACCCCCGGAAAGGGCTGATTGCTTCATGTGGCACCGGCATCTTCGGGGGGTTAGGCTGCAGGTCTTAGGGGTTTAGGGTTTAGGGTTTAGGGTTTAGGGTTTAGGTCCTTGAAAAGGCGCAAGGCGTGGGGGTCTTGAAACCGGAGCGTAACCTCAGGGGTCCAAGGTAGACGGCGTTGAGAGTCGAGACAATCGCGAAGTTCAGAGCACAAGCCCTATAAGTACTGTGCTGAGGGTGTAGAGTCTGCGTAGTTTCTACATAGGTTGTTTAAGGCTCTTTTTCACATAGGATTCGAAAAAGTTTTTAAACCCTAAACCCTAAACCCTTTTTATGGGGGGCTTTTTGGGTTTAGGGTTCCCGATAGGTTTCGGGTCCGAGCGTGGTTCACCATCCAGTCCAGAACTAAAGGCCTGGCGTTCGGGATTTCTCTTAGTTTAGGGTTTAGGGTTCAGTTGCTGAGTTCATAAGCCCCAAAAAAAGTGTACACTTTCAGTTCTATAGGGGAATATCGTATCCCAAAAAGTGTAAAGTGTACTCATTCAGTTCCTACTTTAGGGGGGGTTCATGGGATGCGCCTAGGGTTGTTTTTGAGGGCATGTTGAGAGGGTTTATGGCTCTTTTTGTGTTTCTTTTTTTTTTTTTGGGGGGGGGGGGGTGGGGTTGAGGGTGTTTATCGGCGTTTTGGGGGTTTATGTGGTTTTGGGGGTTTCTGGGGCTTATGGGGTTGGGGGTTTAGGGCTTAGAGGCTGTTGCCTCAGGTATGTTCAAGTCTAACAGCAATAACCCCCAGCTGAGTCAGAGGCTGTGCGAAGTGGCCGCGCACAGCCACCACGCGCGCCTGCTGCCCACAGACTCAAACTCCAGACCTTAAGCCGAAAACCGGAAAGAACCCTCAATCCTAAATCCTCACCCTAAACCCTAAACACTAAACCCTAAACCCTCAACCCGAGCCCCAACCCTCAGCTCTGGAACTACAGCCCGGCTAAAGGCCTGGCATTTCAGTGCTTCTGGCTCTCGGTCTTCATGGGCGTTTGGGTTTCAGGGCTTTGGGGCTGCTCTCAGGGTTTAGGGTTCAGGGTTTGGGTTTAGGGTTTAGGGTCTAGGGTGGGTGAATCTGATTTGGAGGCGTTGAAGTTAAGTCACGCGGGCCACGAGGGCTTAGGGACTAACTTGGAGGCATGATGAGACCTCTTGGGCTCCTCAGAGCCTGGAGGGTTTAGGGTTCAGGGTTTTAGGGTTTAGGGTTTAGGGTTTTAGGTTGAGGGTTGAGGGTTGCCCGCAACCCTGGCCATTCACTGGTGGAGACTCCCTACCTTCTGAAGGGCCCAGGGTTTAAGAGCCTTGGGGTGTTTAAACCTGGGTTTCGGGCAAAGTTCGGGCTAACCCTAACCCCTACAAAACCCCAAAAAAAACTCTTCGTTTCCATCACGACCTACCACTACTAGACCCAGGGCAGGCGTGCCCTGCTTGGTTGAATGGGGGCTTATAAGAGAACCTAATCCCCAAAAAATCTGAGGGCGACTCTGCATACTAGAAACTCAACACATTTCTCTTCAACTGGCTTCTGTCTATGCACCCAGAAATGTCGTACCCATTCTTCAAACAAGGCAAGACACCGAACTCGCTAAACCCTAAACCCCTAAACCCCTAAACCGCTAAACCCCTAAACCCTAAGCCCTAAACCTTCAACCCTAAACCCTAAACCTTAAACCTTAAACCCTAAACCCTCAACCCTAAACCCAAAGCAAAGGCCTGTGGAAGCCCGTCCAGGGCTGCTTGCACCGGACTCTTCGAAAGGCTTCGCGAGCTTGAGCTGGGCAGAGGTCGGGTTTGGATCTTACAGAACGGGCTCAGGGTGTTAGGGAGTGGGGGGGGGGGGGGGGGGGTAGCAGTTTAGGGTTTAGGGTTTAGGGTTTAGGGTTTTTTCAAGGGGTTTTGGGGGGGGGTTTAGGGTTTAGGAGCTTCACGGGGTTTCGGGAAGATTTTTGTACCCAGTAGGTCGCCATGGAGCATACCATGAAAGTCATGTGGGGGGGGGGGGGGGGGGTTTACGAAAATAGGGGATCCCGAAAACAAATCCCAAATAGTAGGATGCCCTGGCAACTAAGGACCCCAACAAGGTACCCCAATTTCGGAAGCCACCATGAAAGATGAAGAGACCCTGAGCTCACCGAGCTCACTCCACAGCCAAGGGAAGGAGGCAAAGGCAAGCCGTGACGACCAAGTGCTTCGAAATCCGGAGGCATTTGGGACTAGCCAGTTAGGAAGAGACAGAGATAGAAGCTGGGATTACTCTTACTCCCCTCTAAAACCCCTACATATACCTTTATATAGAACCTCGATACCTAAGTAGCCCCCAAATACCCCCAAATAACCCCTAATGGCCCCTTCTAAGGGTCCCTCCTTTAGTCCCTTGGTCAGGGGAGTTGGATGTTGCACGGGTGAGGCAGCGGTCTTGGCCTGCTCTTCCTCCTGCGCTTTCGCGATCGGCTTCGCTTCTTCCTTGGCGCACTGCAAGGTTTAGGGTTTAGGGTTTAGGGTTTAGGGTTTAGGGTTTAGGGTTTAGGGTTTAGGGTTCAGGGTTCAGGGTTTAGGGTTTAGGGTTTAGGGTTTAGGGTTTAGGCTCACGGGTCCCTTCAAAGGCCGAAATTCCCAATATCCCTACTAAGAACCCGAAACTTCCAAGGTTAGGGTCCCTAAACCAAACAACCCTCAAACTGAAGGAGTAGGGTTTGGGGCTCCGCGGACTGCGTTTGGCTGGCAAACCCTAAACCCTAAACCCTAGACCCTAAACCCGCTCTTCGTTGCTTCTTCCACGACCCATCCGTCATATCGGCCTCGGCGACCTCACTTTCTCCATAAGGCTCTCCATCTTCATCTCGAGCACGCATCCGGCAAAGTATCTCTAAACCCTAAACCCTAAACCCTAAACCCTAAACCCGGAAGCGGCTTGGTCCCGATGTCTGCCGGGTTCTTCTTCCCAGCAGCGTTTCCTGCACATCCTCTTTCGCCGAACATGGTTTAGGGTTTAAGGTTTAGGGTTTAGGTTTTAGGGTTTAGGGTTTAGGGTTTAGGGTTTAGAGACCCAAAAGCAGTCCACGAGTCCAAATACTGAACCCTTCGGGGATTCAGGGCTTAGGGGTTTAGCTGTCGAGGGAGGACACCAAGCCGACGCAGGACAGTTTAGGGTTTAGGGTTTAGGGTTCAGGGTTCAGGGTTTAGGGTTTAGGGTTTTGACAAGGGTTTAGGGTTTAGGGTCAGGGTTTAGGGTTTAGACGAATCAACTGAAACCCCTAGGGCCCTTACAATGGCACCCCTTCGGTTTAGGGTTTATGGTTTAGGGTTTAGGGTTTAGGGTTTAGGGTTGGTACCCCTTATATACCCCTTGCATACCCTATACAAATTAGGCCATACATCAGAACGCGCATTAAGCACCCATGAAACTACCCTCCGAACCCTAAGCCCCATAAGCCCTAGACCCCAAACCCTAGCCCCCACCAGTCCCCAAACTGGTTTAGAAGTAAACCCTAAACCCTAAACCCTAAACCCTAAACCGTGTTAAGGCACGGCCCATCTGGTGGCTTAACGGAGGTGAGACGGGTGCAGGCGGGTGTAGGGTTCAAGCTTTTTAGGGGGTTTAGGATTCAGAAGCCTGGGATAGGGCGCAAACAATTAGCTCTCTCGTTGGTATTGGCTGGCCTAATACAGGAAGCTAGGACACTAAACACGAACCTCAGCCCTGGACCCTAAACCCTACACCCTAAACCCTAAACCCTAAACCCAGCATAAATAAAGTGAACAGGGCCCACTGGGCGTTGAAGGCCTGGTATATAAGAGGGTCGCAACTTGCAACCCTGGAACCAGGAAACCTGGGACGAGAATCCCTAGGGTGTAGAATTTAGGGTTTAGGGTTTAGGGTTTAGGGTTTATTGAAATTATTAAGGGTTCAGGTCCGGGGAAGTTTCGAGGAAAGTTTCGACAAGTTTCAAGGCGTCTGTTTTTTGGAGTTTTTCTTAACGATTTCAAGTTGCAGGTGGCTTGAGGGTTCAGGGTTTAGGGCTTAGGGTTTAGGGTTTAGGGTTTAGGGCTAGGATACCCTACATTTCCCCATGAAGCATGAAGGTACACTTGTGGGCCCTCCTTAAGGGGTACTTGGGGGTCCGGGTATGAAGGGCGCCCCCGAAAGTAGGGCGCAAGGTGTCGGGTGTCGGGTCTAGGGCTACTAAAGGTTGGGAACTCCCAAGTGGGCTCCCGGGTTTAGGGTTTAGGGCTACTAAAGGTTTAGGGCTACTAAAGGTTCAGGGTTTAGGGTTTAGGGCTTAGGGTTTAGGGTTTAGGGTTTAGGGTTTAGGGTTTAGGGTTTAGGGTTTCGGGCTTCCCAGGTGGTACACGGCCCTCCCAATTCCGGCGAAGCTCTTGTCGCGCCTCGGCGTTAGTGCGGCTCATGGCGGATGAGGCTTGGGGGAGCCCAGGGTTTAGGGTTTAGGGTTTAGGGTTTAGGGTTTAGGGTTTAGGGTTTAGGGTTTAGGGTTTAGGGTTTAGGGCTTGGGACTTAAGGTGGTTCGGCACGGGCTTGGGCTGTTGGATGTTTTCGGGTTGTTAGTGTCCGGGGTTTAGGGGCACAGGGGTTTCCAGTTTCGGGGTTGAAGGTGTCATGTCTCTGGGTTTGAAGCTTTTGGTGATCTTTCCGTTTCTTGGCAGCACGGTAGCCATATTACAGTATCATAAGGTTCCCCTTTTTGGGGTTGGCTACTGTCGCTGTAGAAGGGAACCCAGGACCCCCAAAAAAGGGCCAAAGGGTGCCACTAGAAGGTCTCTACGGGCTCTGCACCACCCAGAGGGTGCCCGACCCCCGTCCAAAAAAATAAGGTCCGTGACCAAATGAGGAAGATTGGGCTCAAAAACAATACCCCCCCAACTTTCTCAAACCCGAAACCCCAAACCCTACACCCGAAAACCCTAAACCCTAATCCCTAAACCCAAACCCTCAGCCCTCTAATCCTACAGGCCCTCTAAGCCGTCTAGGCCCCCTAAACCCTCAACCCTAAACCCCAAACCCTAGACCCTAAACCCCAAACCCTAGACCCTAAACCCTAAACCCCAAAGGCCCCAAGCCCAACAAGACCTCTGCTGAGGCCGGGACTTTTTTCGGCTGCGGCTGCGCTTCTTCAACCTCTCCGTGGCCACAGGGTTTCGAGTTTGGGGTTGAGGGTTTCGGGTGTAGGGTTTGAGGGTTGGGGTTTTGGGTTCAGGATTTGGGGTTCAGGGCTTTGGCTGCAGAGCGCAGGGTGTAGGCTTTAGAGTGCTTGCCTAACCCCAGACACCCGAAGCCGTTGCACTCACCGAAAAACCTGGACGCGCAGCCCTTCACCGACGGAGGATGGGTTTCGGGTTTCGGGTTTCGGGTTTAGGGTTTGGGGTTTAGGGTTTCGGGTTTCGGGTTTAGGGTTTAGGGTTTAGAGCTTCGGGCTTAGGGGTGAAGTGCCAAGACCCTTTCAGCAGTCCCCCGGGAGGGCGTCAGAACTTCCAGCATGGCGAGGGTCTTCAAACATGAAGCTTGCGCTGGCGTGGTTAGGGTTTAGGGTTTAGGGTTTAGGGTTTAGGGTTTAGGGTTTAGGGTTTAGGGTTTAGGGTTTAGGGTTTAGGGTTTAGGGTTTAGGGTTTAGGGTTTAGGGTCTATAAACCGTCACCCACCCCTTGTAACGCATAAGCTTTAGGGTTTGGGGTTTCGTGAAAGGCTGGCCCAACCTGACCTATACACCCTTCTGCAGCCCCATGACGCCCGTCATAAGCTCAGCCTCCCCTACAACAAAAAAAACTCCCCTACAACAACAAAGCAAACCCTAGAAACCATGCACCCCCAACCTCGCAACCCATGCCCTAAACCCTAAACCCTAAACCCTAAAACCCTAAGCCCATAAGATCAGCCTCCCAGCTCCATCGATGTCCGGCAGCGCCGGTGCTGGCAGGCGAGGGTTTTGGACGAGGTGAGAGGGCTAACCTCTTCAGGGTTTAGGGTTTAGGGTTTAGGGTTTGGGGTTTAGGGTTTAGGGTTCAGGGAGAGGGTTTAGGGTTTACAGGGCTTGTCTTGTAGGACTTCATTGTCGGACTTCTAACAGGCTTAGAGGGATTCTCGGACTTTCAGGAGTTCTAGGGATAATAGACTCCAAGTTTGAGAGCTCCCGGTTTTGGGGTGAGGAGTGGAGTGAAATCCCCCCAATTCACCCCCCAATGAAACCCTAAACCCCATAAGCTGGCGTCTTGCCTGCCAACCACAAGCACCCCCGCAGGATGGGTTTAGGGTTGAGGGTTTAGGGCTTAGGGTTTAGGGTTTAGGATTTAGGGTTTAGGGTTTAGGATTTAGGGTTTAGGGTTTAGGGTTTAGGGAGGTTTGTTCAGGGTTACGGGCTTTGGAGTTTCGCCATTTCGACTAGGGAGCGTCCTTGACATTTTACCCCCACTAGGGAGCGTCCTTGACATTGTACCCCCACCCTAAACCCAATAAATCCAATACCCTAAACCCGGAAGCCGCCTGCAGACTGAGAACATGGGGGTTTAGGGTTTAGGGGCTTAGGGTTCTGCAAGGGTTTAGGGTTTGGGGGTTTAGGGTTTTGCAAGGGTTTAGGGGATTAGGGTTTAGTGCCACTCCAGCAAGCGTAGCGATGCCTAAAAGGCCTCCAATGCCAGTTGAGACGCTTGCACGTACTTCGAAAATTCGAGGGATCCCAAACAGGGAGCCACCGGGGAAACGAATGATCAAAAACTCTAAACCCTAAACCCTAAACCCGAAACCCGAAACCCCTCTCCTCTGACGGACTGTGGCCACTCGGGTCTAGGGTTTATAAGGTTTAGGGCTCACGCGCAGCGAGGACTACGACAGATACCCCAGAAAACTGCTCCAAAGCCCCAAACCCCAACAGAACTAAACCCTAAACCCGAGTTCCTACACCCCTAAAACCCCAGACTATTCTAGGGCTCAGGCAGGTTTTAGGATTTGGGTTTAGGGTGCTTTGTCTTTGCGCGTTTTGGGGTGGGGGGGGGGGGGTGGGGGGAAGAAGGGGGGGAGAAGGGGAGAAGGGGATGAGCAATCAAGCCGAAGGCGGCCATCCAGCTTCTCCTGCTTGACGCCCTTCTCGGTTTTCACCTGCCAAGTGCGAATATCGGGTTTAGGGTTTAGGGTTTAGGGCTTAGGGTTTAGGCTGAGAGTTGGGGAGACTTCATGTGTGGGGAGCTCTATGTAGGAACGCGAGCAAACTTTGAATCTAAACCCTAAGTTTCGGTTCTGTCACCAAACAAGCGGCACTGAAGCAGACTGAAGCCATGCCCCTCAAAGACACCTGTGACATGCCTCGCAAAGTTTGCCAACCCCTAAACCCTAAACCCTAAACCCTAAACCCTAAACCCTAAACCCTAAACCCTAAACCCTAAACCCTAAACCCTAAACCCTAAACCCTAAACCCTAAACCCTAAACCCCTAGCCCCCCCTTATATGAAACCCGAAACCCTAAGAAGCTCTGCGCCCCAGGGCCTGGACTACACCCAGACCCTTGCAACCCTTGAGTCCCCAGAGCCTAATTTAAACTCCACCTCCTAGGCCCTTGATTGAAATTCATTAGGGTTTAGGGTTTAGGGTTTAGGGTTTAGGGTTTAGGGTTTAGGGTTTAGGGTTTAGGGTTTAGGGTTTAGGGTTTAGGGTTTAGGGTTTAGGGTTTAGGGTTTAGGGTTTAGGGTTTAGGGTTTAGGGTTTAGGGTTTAGGGGACAATCGGCACCCATCCAAACAGATACGAATTCCCATGGAAGGTCCAGGTACACCCTGAAACCTCAGCCCAAAAAACCTTCAAAGCACTTGCAATACCTTATATGATCCCTACAAACCCTATAAAACCCTATACACCCTACAAACCCTATAAACCCTATAAACCCTATACACCCTGTAAACCCCATAAGCCCTATAAACCCTATAAACTTTAAACCCTATAAACCCTATAAACCCTATAAACCCTACAAACACTATAAACCCTATAAACCTACAAGCCCTATAAACCCTCTAAACACTATAAACCCTCTAAACATTATAAACCCCATACACCCTACAAACCCTATAAACCCTATGAACCCTGTAAGCCCTATAAATCCTATAAACCCTATACACCCTATACAAACCCTATCCCTATAAACCCTATGAATCCTAGAAGCCCTCTAAACCCTATAAACCCTATAAACCCTATACGCCCTGACCGGGTTTAGGGGCCCTAAACCCGAAACCCGAAACCCTAAACCCTAAACCCTAAACCCTAAACCCTAAACCCTAAACCCTAAACCCTAAACCCTAAACCCTAAACCCTAAACCCTAAACCGTGGCCCTGGCGGTGTTTAGGGGGGCTTCGGGCTCTCCCGGGCCTCGCTCTTGATAAGCTCCGCCTTGACTTCCGACTTCACGCCCTCCTTCTTGGCGACTTCGGGCTTCACCTCCGCAACTTGTTCTTTTGGCTTTTGGGGGGTTTAGGGTTTAGGGTTTAGGGTTTAGGGTTTAGGGTTTAGGGTTTAGGGTTTAGGGTTTAGGGTTTAGGGTTTAAGGTTTAGGGTGCCCTCCTTCTTGGCGACTTCGGGCTTCACCTCCGCAAGTTGTTCTTCTGGGTTTTGGGGGGGGTGGTTAGGGTTTGAGGGTTTAGGGGTTTAGGGGTTTAGGGGTTTAGGGGTTTAGGGTTTAGGGTTTAGGGTTTAGGATTTAGGGTTTAGGGTTTAGGGTTTAGGGTTTAGGGTTTAGGGTTTAGGGTTTAGGGTTTAGGGGGATAGGGCTTTAGGGGTGGGGGATAGGGGGGGGGTTTGCGGGAGGAGGGTTAAGGGGGCGGGGTACGTAGGGTCCTTGTCGGGAACATGTCATTTCATGAGGACAGAAGGGCGCTGTACAACACAGCGGCATCCAGTAGCTTCCTTGTCCGAAAGCCACAGGAACCCCCAAACTGCAAACTCTGAACTGTAAACCCTCCATCAACCCTACAGGCCCTTCAAACCCTGGAAACTTTGCAAGCAAGAATAAACCTGTTCACCGATGAACCCTGTAAAGTCTACAGCAGCCTCATCTTTAGAAGCCTCAATCAGCTACAAACCCTTCACGCTAAACCTGGTAATCCCTTGCCCTTCGGCTGCAGTCACTTCTCTTGCACGAGTCCCGGTCCGGTCGTGCGGTCCGGTCGTCTTAACAACGTGCCCCTCATCTGTTGGCGAGGGGGGGGGGGGGCTCGATGCCTCGCTGCGTTGCAACGCGGACGCGTTCGTGTCAGTCTAAGGACGCTCTGGGGCTTCATTACCGCAGGAAACACACTACATGTCAGTCACACAAAAAAGCAGTGCAGGCATGCACGCCGGCTGCGGCTGAACACCTTGCCCGAGTGCCTTCCCCTTCCATGTAACGAAGCCTGGTGGGTGGTAACCCCTTCCCCCTGAATGGCAAAACCTGTGTCCCGACGTACCCACGATGCTCCAAGCCCTCAAAGCTTGGACCGCATGTCTTCTTCTAACATAGGGGCCTTAGCAATTGTAATAGGGTTTTGGGGGTTAGTAGGGAATAATTACAAAGGGACTAAAAGGGAATACAATTAGTAATTTTTCCGACCCCTATAAGTATTAAGCTTGGGATCTGGTGTGTGGGTCCGGGTCCGGTCCGATTCTCGGTCTTAAGCGATAGGGGTTATGCCGGCCGCCCCCCCCCCCTCGCAAAACCGAATGAAACACACATGTGCTGAAGCCCTTAGGGTTTAGGGTTGGTTTACTTTGGAGGTTCATGGTACCTATTAACCGATTATAACTGTACTTAAGCTCCTGAAGTGCCCTAATATGATTATAAGTACAGTTATAAAGTACAGTTATAATTGGTTAACAAGCACCATGAACCTCCAAGTAGCCCTGAACCTTAAACCCTAAACCATTGGGTTAACAAGCACCATGAACCTCCAAGTAGGGCTAAAACCCCAAACCCCAAACCCCAAACCCTGAACCCTAAACCCCAAACCCTAAGCCCTAAACCCTAAACCCTAACCCCCAAACCCCAAACCCCAAACCCCAAACCCTAAACCCTGAACCCCAAACCCTAAACCCTAAACCCTAAACCCTAAACCCTAAGCCCCAAACCCCAACCCCCCTAAACCCCAAACCCTAAACCCAAAAACCTAAACCCTAAACCCCAATCCCCAAACCCCAAACCCCAAACCCTAAACCCCAAACCCCAAACCCTAAACCCTAAACCCAAACCCCAAACCCGAACCTCCCCCCCCCCCCAAAAAAAAAAAAAAACACCAACGCAGGCCTTGGGAGCCAGGGCATTCCTGAGCGTGACGGCTCAGGCGTTTAGGGTTTAGGGTTTAGGTTTTAGGGTTTAGGGTTTCGGGTTTAGGGTTGTTTAGGGTCTAGCCCTTGAGGAAGTCCTCGGGCTTAAGTTTGAGGTTTGGGGGGGGCTTAGAGCTTAGGATTGTGAGGGGACATGTTTGGGGGGAGAGCTTGGGGGTGCTTAGCAGAAGTTCAGGTTTCGGGTTCCTCAACATGGAAATGCATAGATGTCCCTAAACCCCAAACCTTAATATGTGTTTAGTATGCCAGTCTAAAGAGTCTGTGGAATTCGAGCTCCCGGGCACCCTTGTTTGGGGTTTGGGGCTTCGGCTTCGGGGTTTAAGGCTTTTGCCTCGCCAGCCCCCGTGCTTGGCAAAGTCTTCAGCCCTGAACCCTAAACCCTGAAAGCCCTACTTAAGCCCTATCACCTATCAGCCCAAACTCCAAATTGTTAAACCCTAAACCCTAAACTCTAATTGTTAAACCCTAAACCCTAAACCCTGAACCCCAAACTCCATTTCTTAGAACCTACCCCTCAACCCCAGAATGTTGCTGCTTCCAAGAAGCCGCACAGAATCTTCAATCCCAGACCCCTGTCCAAGTACAGCCTGGGTTTAGGGTATAGGGTTTAGGGTTTAGGGTTTAGGGTTTGGGGTTTAGGGTTTAGGGTTTGGGGTTTAGGGTTTAGGGTTTTAGGGGCTTCATGGAAGAGATGTGGTGTCCCTGCCAGGGCCCCAGACTTCAGAATCTTGTCGAGGAGGTTGTCTGCCTCTCCTTCCAAGTGCAGCGCTTGGATGCTGCGAGGGCTTTGGGGCTTTGGTTTTTGTCCTAGGTTGGGTGCCTTAAAGGGGCCTATCAGGGAACCTAAACCCCCCAAAAAAGCGGAAGATGGGCACTCCTGGGCATCCTAGTTTAGGGTTTAGGGTTTAGGGTTTAGGGTTTAGGGTTTAGGGTTTAGGGTTTAGGGTGTAGGGTTTAGGGCTGAGGGTTCGGAGTCGAGGTTGGAGGTGTTTTGAGGGCTTTAGGGTCTAGGTCTGAAGGGCTTTAAGGGCTCTCAGGTTGCACCCACTGAATTCTATCTTAGCGGTTTAAGGGTTGAAGGGTCTGGGAGCTGAGCTCCGGGCATTTTGAGCACAAAGGCCTTCAACACTAGAGTCTCCACAGCCTCTCTAACCCCTAAAGCCCCTGATTTCCAAACCCCCCAAACTCTTGTAGACCTGGAAACCCTATCCAAACCAACCAAAACCTTAGCCAAAATCAAGCACAAACCAAAACTAGCCGCGAAGTACCATAAGCCCTTGGCTAGACTGAAGCCCTAAGCCCAAAACCCTCAGCCCTAAGCCCCAAACAGATCCCCAAACCCTAAACCCTAAACCCTAAACCCTACGCCCCAAGTGCCTGGGATGGCCGCAGTCTCCAGACTGAGGTCACCCACGACTGGGGTCTCGCCTGCAGCCCAGGGACAAGTGGGTTCAGGGTTTAGGGTTTGGGGTTTTGGGTTTTGGGGGGTTGTGGGGCTGAGATAGGCCTTTTGGGGCTTAGGGGTCGGTGCCTTAGGGGCCGTTTAGTAGTTTATATGGCCTTTAGGGTTTTGGGAGCGTGTGACCATACTGTAATTATATAGGGACGAAAAGGGAATACTCTTAGTCATTCTTCCGGCCTGTTTAGTAAGCCCTAAACCCTAAGCCGTTTCGATTCTTGGGGGGGGGGGGACACAGGGCTGCTTTGGGAGTGGAGCCTCAGGGGTGATGGAGGGAAGATGTCATGGTGCGGGCAGTGCACAGGAGATTTGGTTTTGGGGTTTTCTAAGCGTGAGAAATTCGAAGAAGGGCTCCTAGACCCTAAAAAAACATTCTGGCACCTAAACGCTCGAGCTTCTGCACTTTTTTCCAGTTCTTGAGGTGCCCTAAACCCCAACCACGACACCCAAAACCCTAAGCCCACCGACCCTGCAGTGACTCCGGTATAGACTTGGCAGCCCAGTAACCATCTTATAATAAGGGTACGGGTTTAGGTTACTTGATGAAGGAAACCTTGAACCCAACACAAAAAGGGGTAAAGGGTACCATTGGGCTACCAAGGTATAGAGGGCACGAACACAAACAGTCCAGGGAAACTGAGCTTGTGGCCATCTTCCCCCGCGGCTTTCTCTTTCTCCTTGTCCTGGCAAAAGGGTAACCTACATAGACACAGACATACAACCCTCCTCTCGTCATAGTGCTACCTACAAGCGTCCACACCAAGCCCCAACGAAGCCGCTAAAAACTCATCCAACCCCCAAAGCCTAAACGGAACCTCCCCGTAAACCACTTGGTTGCTTAGGGTACCCTTTTTGGGGTTGGCTATAAGGGAACCTAGAAACAAAAGATGGGCAAAATGGTACCACTGGGCTACCCTAAACCCTAAACCTCTCTTTCATATATAATTTAAATGCTAAGGAGTTACTGGGCAAGGTCGCCGTTTTACTGGGCAAGGTCGCCGTTTTACTGGGCAAGGTCAGTTCGGTCAAAAAAATCGACCTTGCCCAGTAAAACGGCGACCTTGCCCAGTAAAACGGCGACCTTGCCCAGTAAAACGGCGACCTTCCGCCCCTGCCCAGTAAAAATGCGACCTTGGACCCCGAAGGTCGCCGTTTTACTGGGCAAGGTCGCCGTTTTACTGGGCAAGGTCGCTGTTTTGACCAAAATCGACCTTGCCCAGTAAAACGGCGACCTTGCCCAGTAACTCCTTAACATTTAAATTATATATGAAAGAGAGGTTTAGGGTTTAGGGTAGCCCAGTGGTACCATTTTGCCCATCTTTTGTTTCTAGGTTCCCTAGAAACAAAAGATGGGCAAAATGGTACCACTGGGCTACCCTAAACCCTAAACCCTAAACCCTAAACCCTAAACCCTAAACCCTAAACCCTAAACCCCCAAAAGGAAAGGGTACCACTGGGCTACCATGCCCATGCAACCGTTCGGCATTCACAGGCAGGGTTTAGGGTTTAGGGTTTAGGGTTTAGGGTTTAGGGTTTAGGGTATAGGGTTTAAAGGGTAAAGGGTTTAGGGTGTAGGGCTCCGGTCCTTGTCGTCGGCCGCCGCAGCCTCCGCCATTGCTGGGCCGCAAAACTGGCTCTTCACCCGAAGAATTGCGTGGAGCCAACAGGGGACAGCACAGCAGCTCATGTGCAAAGCTGCTGTTTAGGGTTTAGGGTTTGGGGTTTAGGGCTTTAGGGTTTAGGGCTTTAGGGTTTAGGGCTTGGGGTTAAGGGTTTGGGTTTAGGGTTTTGGGAGGCCCTGTCCCTAGCTTTGGGATTTCAAGGCATGCAGCTAAGGAAAAGCAAGGGATCCAAACGTGAAACCCCTAGGACTGTACCCCTTACAAGGTTCACTTATACTTCTTGCCCCACGAACCCTAAACCCTAAACCCTGAACCCTGAACCCTGAACCCGAAACCTTATGTTGCTTTAGGGGATCTTCAAGAAGGGTCCCACTCCTACTTTGGCCCCCCCCATATTGCCTTATAGGGGATCTACATAACAAGGGTCCCCCAAACCCAAGGGTACTATGTGTTTAAGAACCCCCAAAAAACAACAACATATATATATATATATACATATATATATATACATATATATATACATATATATATATACATATATATATATATACAATAATAACCCGTGCATTGCACTTATAAGGAGGAATATTTTCTATCTTTTGTGTGGGGGGGGGAGGGTTCGTAAGCAAATAGTAGAAGGTTACAACAAGAAGGGTCCGAGGTAAGGCCCTTGAGGATCAGGTTTCGGGCATGGCGTCTCAGGTTCTTTCTGAACCGAAATCGATCCACAAGCCCTCCCGAAACCCTAAGCCCAAGAGTCCCACACCAACCCCAACCCCGAAACCCTAAACCCTAAACCGTAAAGGCCTAAAAACCCTAAACCCTAAACCAACTACCCACTGAACCCGAAACCCTCTGAGGAGAGTTTAGGCTTCTAGGGGTATCAGGGCATGATTGCGGTTTATTGGGCTTAAAAGAAACGGGTCCTTTCCTTCCTTTCCTGTCCTTTCCCGTCCTTTCCTTTCCTTTCCTGTCCTTTCCTGTCCTTTCCTTTCCTTTCCTTTCCTTTTCGTTCCTTCACTTTCCCCTCCGTTCCTTCACTTTCCTTCCCTTTGTCTCAGCAGGGACTCAACATTTCAGGGGTTGGCAAGGGATTGGACCCGAGAAAGCGATGCTTTCTGCTCCTGCTGCTCTGGAACGCGTGCTGCGGTGAGACCCGACAGGGAAGACAACAGCCTTTTCACCTCTCCTCATCTCTATAGACAAGCACGTGCTGTAGCCTACCCCCTTAGCAGACTCAAGCACCCTGCTCATTGTCACCACCACTGCCTTCGAAAAATGGCTGGCCCGCAGATCAAGGAAGTGCAGGGATTCAGGAGCATGACTCAGGGCTTAGGGTTGGGGAACAGGGGGTAAAGGGTTAAAGACTTTTTCTGGTTGAGGGAAAGAGGATCAGCCGGAACCCTACCCTCCAAGGCCCGAAACCCTAAACCCGAAACCCTGATACTGTTTAGGCTACTTTCGGGGCGACAGTCGCCTGTCTTAGGGGTGCGCAGGGCAAGTCCCAGACGAAACCCCATAAAACAAAACCTCTGACATGTCCCCGTCGTGAGAACTTGGGGGTTGAGAGTTGTAGCATGTCAACAAATACGCTACAGCAGTCCATCCTGTTAGAGTTTAGACTGTTTAGACCCTAAACCCTAAACCCTAAACCCCAAACCCTAAACCCTAAACCCTTTAGGGCTTCGGGTCTTGAACCTGAGGGACTCCGAGACCTTCGGCTCTTAGCTGCTGAGTTCATAAGCCTCCAAGAAGTGTACACTTGCAGTTCGATCGGGGATTATAGTATCCCAAAAAGTGTAAAGTGTACTCATTCAGATCTCATTCAGCTACTATTACAAGCTGCATATCGCGTAAGGGGCTGCCTCGCAGGAAAACAGTACCTTGGGCCCTCGTTCCCTGCAGCTTAGTACAGAGTGCTCATTCAGCCCGTCACCTCTAATCCAAACCCTAAACCCTAAACCCTAAACCCTAAACCCGAAACCCTAAACCCTAAACCCTAAACCCTGAACCCTAAACCCTAAGGGCGCCTCTTTCACTACGAGAAGCCCCCGAAGCGGCCGAAGCGGCGGATCTGGCGGGCCTCGGGTCAAAGGGGTTTGTGAAGGGAGGACACGGCACATGGCTAGGGTTTAGGGTTTAGGGTTTAGGGTTTAGGGTTTAGGGTTTAGGGTTTAGGGTTTAGGGTTTAGGGTTTAGGGTTTAGGGTTTAGGGCTTAGGGCTTAGGGCTTAGGGTTTAGGGCTTAGGGTTTTTTCAAGGGAGGGGGGGGGGGGGGTTGATGGAACCATGGGCCCTTATAAGTATGGCCATTTATTTTTGTTTAAACGGATTTCAAGGGATCCGAAGTATGGGCCCTTACTATGTGTAGTGTATATAGCGGGTATATAACAGGGGGCCCAGATTAAGGGCCCATAATTACTTCGGATCCACTATTGCAGGGTTGTTTTGGGTTTAGGGTTTAGGGTTCTAGGGTTCGGGCCACTTAGATTTAGAGGGCTGCAGGGTTTGGGGACATAGGGTTCTGTGGGGCTTAGGGTTCCGCCAGAGTCGACATCTAGACGCAGCTTAACCTACTGCACCATGGGTTTGGGGTTTAAGGTTGAGGGTTTAGGGTCAGAAAGATCGCCACTGGCTCCGAACAGACTACCGCCCACAAAAAGGCTAGAATTCGCTGCACGATTCTCGTTTGGGGTTTTTAAGGGCTTAGTGCTTCGACCAAATTCGCTCCCAAAGTCTACACCCTACTTGCACAACTCCGCAACGAACTTTATCCGGAACCTCCTTAACGAAACCCTAAACCCCAGACCCAGAGCCAAAACCTAACCCAAAAAGACTCATGAAGGCCAAACCATGACCCCTGGCACTTGAGATTTTGGGGGTTAGGGGGTTAGGGGGTTAGGGGGTTAGGGGGTTAGGGGGTTAGGGGGTTAGGGGGTTAGGGGGTTAGGGGGTTAGGGGGTTAGGGGGTTAGGGGGGTAGGGGGTTAGGGGGTTAGGGGGTTAGGGGGGGGGTTAGGGGGTTAGGGGTTAGGGGTTAGGGGGTTTAGGGGGCTAGGGGGTTATGGGTTTGGGGGTTAGGGGGTTAGGGGTTAGGGGGAGGGGTTTTAGGGGGTTAGGGGGTTGGGGTTAGGGGTTTAGGGTTAAGGGGGTTAGGGGGTTAGGGGTTAGGGGTTAAAGGGGTTAGGGGGTTAGGGGGTTGGGGTTAGGGGGTTAGGGGGTTAGGGGGTTAGGGGGTTAGGGGGTTAGGGGGTTAGGGGGTTAGGGGGTCAGGGGGTTAGGGGGTAGGGATTCGGGATTTGGGGTTCTCAGGTACCCTAAACCCTAAACCCTAAAACCCTAAACCCGAAACATTCATAGTGAGATGTCTGGCACGGGCTCGACATGCAACCGAGTCACGAGGTCCAGGTTGCGAACCTGCCAGGGATGTCAAGGCAGCTCGTACGCTTGTAGGTTTGTATTTAGGGTTTAGGGTTTAGGGTTTAGGGTTTAGGGTTTAGGGCTCAGGGTTTAGGGTTTAGGGTTTAGGGTTTCGGGTTGAGGCTTGAGGCTTGAGGGTCCCAGGGTTGTTTGCGGGTTCAGGGCTTAGGGCTTGGGCCTGCAGCAGCGCAGGATCGCGTGGCCAGGCACTGTCCTGCTGCTGCAAAGCGCTGGTCACCTCAGGATTTTCTGGGGTTGAGGGGTTTGGGCTTCTGGCTGGTTCTTAGTTGGGATTGCGGGAAATAGGGCCCTATATAATCCCTTTAAAGGGTAAATATAGGCGGTTTAGGGTTTAGGGTTTGGGATTTAGGGTTTAAGGGCCTTCATTCCCTCAGTCCCTACTAAGAACCAGGGACCATGACCAGGGGGGCTTCGGGACCTCAGGGCCTGGGACTTGGTAGCCGAGTAACCATTTTTTTGTAGCAAGGGCGCATTTGGTTTTTTTAATTTGTTCTTTTTTTTTTTTTTTTTTGGGGCGGGGGGGGGGGGGCCCGGGGTGGGCACTTTATTTGGGAACCTTGAACCAAAAACCGGGAAAGGGTACCACCGGGCTACCGAGAGTTCAGAGTCTTTGTTTTCAAAAGTTGGGGAGTTTAAGGGCCTCGGGTGTGAGGTTTAAGGCTCAGCTCACAGTCTCGAGGTTTGAGTCTTACTTACCCTGAACCCCTAACCCCTGAATCCTAAAGCCTCACACCCGCACCGGGCAAACCCTAAACTCCTGAATTCTGAACCCTAACACCCTTTTTACTTGCAACGCCTAAACTCTGAAACCCTCAACCCCTGAACCGTTTAACCCTCTGGCCAATACGCCTAAACCTCTGCCGCCCTAAGCCCTAACTAGCATAAGCGTTGAACCCTGGACCCCATCACAATGGCAGTTCTGGAGATGATGGTCCGCTGGGGGATTCGCAGCCCTATATCCAGGGCACCTGAAAGAGGAACGCAACCCTAAACCCAAACCCCCAAACCCAGAACCCTAAACCCCCAAACCCTAATCCCTAAACCCTAAATCCTAAACTCTAAACCCTAAACCCTAAACCCTAAACCCCATACCCTAAACCCCAAACCCTAAACCATAAACCCTCATGGAAGCTCAGGGTCGCGCGGTCTCTTCGGGAGTCTCCTCCGAAGCTACGGGCGAGAAGCTAGGTTGGTCCCTGAAAGGCTTCAGGGTCTAGGGTTTAGGGTTTAGGGTTTAGGGTTCAGGGTTTAGGGTTTAGGGTTTAGGGTTTGGGGTTTAGGGTTTAGGGTGTGGGGTTCGGAGTTTAGGGTTTAAGGTTTAGGGTTTAGGGTGCCGAAGGGTTTAGGGTTTAGCGGGGAGGGGCTTAAGGATTTCGGACTCAGGGTTTGGGGGGGGGGGGGGGGGGGGGGGGGGGGGGGGGGGGGGGACATACTGGTTGAGGCTTTGGAGCCCACGTGTGAGTTTCAGGGTTTAGGGTTTAGGGTTTAGGGCTTAGGGACCCCCACCCACGAAGAAGTAGCCGGGGCCACCTAAAACTTCGTTGATGAGTTCATTAGCCCCCAAAAAGCGCACGCTTTCAGTTCTAGGGGTGTCTGCGTGTGGCGAGATTGTCTTTGGGGCCAGGTGGGGTTGAATATTGGGATGTTCCCCCAAATACTAACAGCCCTTGATAGGGATTCTAGTACCCCCTAGCACAATCTCTCCTTAAGGACTGTTCGTATGAGGGGGAACATCCCAAGTAAACCCAAAACCCTAAGCCCTAAACCCTGAACCCTAGATCCCAAACCCTAAACCCTAAACCCTAAACCCTAAACCCTAAACCCTAAACCCTAAACCCTAAACCCTAAACCCTAAACCCTAAACCCTAAACCCTAAACCCTAAACCCTAAACCCTAAACCCTAAACCCTAAACCTGTCTGAATCTTTTACCTGCAAAGAGTCATGTCTTGCCCTCGCGCCCTGGTCGCGGGTCTTAGGGTGTGGCATCCATAGATCCCTATTGTGGATGTAAAAGTAAGCAATTAGGGGTTTAGGGTTTAGGGTTTGGGGTTTAGGTTTAGGGTTTAGGGTTTAGGGTTTAGGGTTTAGGGTTTAGGGTTTAGGGTTTAGGGTTTAGGGTTTAGGGTTTAGGGTTTAGGGTTTAAGGGTTTAGGGTTTAGGGTTTAGGGTTTAGGGTTTAGGGTTTAGGGTTTAGTTCAGGGTTTAGGGTGATAAGTAGGGGTATTCATACATGCGCCCATGTCTATCCAGCATTTGCAAGGGAACGTGCATACACTCACCCCCTACGTCATGTGAAACTTAAAAACTGCAAGCCAAAGTGCAGCGGCCTGCTTGAAAAGTAGCAACTGAGACATTCTGAAACCGAACAGGGTAAAATTCTTAAAAGTCAGTGTTTAGGGTCACCCTCAGCAAACGAAACTGCAAAAAGGCCAAACAAAACGCTTGACTCGACGTCAGGGCTCCTCTCCCATGGCTGTGGCCGTGGGGGTTTCCGGCGGGTGCGTCTCCTCAGCACGCTACAGTTGCTTGCCTGACTTCTGAACCCCTCCACAAAGTTTATATAACTTCTAGGCTCCTTCTTGTAGTTTCTCGAAAAAACCCAAAAGGCTCAAGTCCTAAGAGCCAGCCAGAAGAAAGCCAAGGATGGTTACAATTTTGGCCGAAGGTTCGGGGTCGAGGATTTGCACCCTGAAAGCTCGGATGCCGTGGCCCTTTTAGGGTTTAGGGTTTAGGGTTTAGGGTTTAAGGTTTAGGGTTTAGGGTTTAGGGTTTAGGGTTTAGGGTCCCTAGGGCTCGGATGAGCCCTGGAACCAAAACCTTAAAGACCCTGCACCCGAAACCCTAATCCCCTAAATTATTTCTTCCAGCTGAAGTGGTGCGCAAGCTAGGGGCTCAGAACGCCAGCCTTGTCTTTGGGGAAATTGTTCAAAAGGGACCCGACGTGCCCACGCGGAAGGTGGAGCCCTTGATCGGCGCCCTATCAGCCAATGAACCCCTAACCCCAAACCCCAAACCCTAAACCCCAAACGCCCTGAGCTCCACGGAGGCGAGCGTCGTCCTTTGCGCTTGGGAACTCCTGCCTCGGTCACAGAGTGGGACTCTTGTTTGTTTGTTTGTTTTTTCTTGAGTTTTTTTTGGGGGGGGGGGGGGGGGGGGTAGGGGTTAGGGTTTAGGGTCTAGGGTCTAGGGTTTAGGGTTTAGGGTTTAGGGTTTAGGGTTTCGGGTTTAGGGTTTAGGGTTGAGGGTTTAGGGTTTAAGGTTCAGGGTTTTGGGTTTTGGGGTTTAGGGGGTTTAGGGGTTTAGGGGTGTTCATGGGTGTTTAGGGGTGTTTAGGGGTTTAGGGGTTTAGGGGTTCAGGGGTTTAGGGTTTAGGGCTTAGGGTTTGGGGTTTAGGGTTTGGGGTTTGGGGTTTGGGGTTTGGGGTTTGGGGTTTGGGGTTAGGGGTTTAGGGGTTTAGGGGTTTAGGGGTTGAGGGTTTAGGGTTTGGGGTTTGGGGTTTAAGGTTTAGGGTTTAGGGCTTAAGAGTTTAGGGCTTTGAAGGCTTCGGGAAGTTGTCAGTGAACATGAAGTTCTTAAGGGCACCGTCCCTGCACTCTTCTCAGGGTAGTTGCATGGTCTCTTAGTACCCTGAACTCCAAAACCCCCAAAACATCCCAAAACCCTAAAAACCCTAAAGCCAACAAAGCCCTCAAAACTCTAAATCCGCAAAATGCGCAAAGCAAAACATTCCCAAACCCTAAACCCTAAACGCTGAAACCCTACAACCCTACAGGCCCAGAACCCCAAAACCCTAGAACCCCAAAACCCTGAAACTCTAAAGCCCTAAAACCCTGAACCCTAAAACTTTCAACACAAAACTAAGACCCCAGCACCCAAAAAAGCCCAAAACCAAGACCCCCCACAACAACCCCCCAAAACCCCCAAACCCCTGAACCCCTAAACCCTGAAACCCTGAAACCCTGAAACCCTGAAACCCTGAAACCCTGAAACCCTGAAACCCTACAACCCCAAAACCCGACAACCCCTAAACCCTAAAACCTTAACACCCGAAAACCCCCCAAACCTAAAACCTATAAACCCTAGAACCCCCATACCCTAAAATCCTAAAACCCCAAATCCCAAAAACATAAAGCCTTAAAAACCCTAAATCCCCAAAACCCTAAAACCCCTAAAGCCCCAAAACACCCCAAACCCAACAACCCTGAAACCCTAAAACCCCAAAACGCCGAAAGCCAAAAAAAGCCTAAAACCCCAAAAACCCTGAAACCCCAACCCCCCCCCCCCCCCCCAAGGCCCTAAAAGCCCTCAAAAACCCAAACACCTCAAAAACAAACCCTAAAACCCGAAAAGCCCTACAGCCCCAAAACACTTTGAAAAAACAGAAGAACCTTAAAAAACAAACCCTGAAAAAAAAACCTAAAAGCCCTACAGCCCCCCAAAAAACCTTCAAAAAAAAACACAAGTTAGAAAACCAAAACAGTGCTGCCCAGAAACATCTCCAGGCCGAGGCTCTCCCACAGGCCGGCTGAGGACAGGGCTTGGGTGGTGTTTAGGGTTTAGGGTTTAGGGTTTAGGGTTTGGGGTTTGGGGTTTAGGGTTAAGGGTTCAGGGTTTAGGGTTTAGGGTCAGGGTTCAGGGTTCAGGGTTCAGGGTTCAGGGTTTAGGGTTTAGGGGTTCGGGTTTAGGGTTTAGGGCTTAGGGTTTAGGGTTTAGGGTCTAGGGTTTTGGGTTTAGGATTTAGGGTTTAGGGGTTAGGGTTTGGGTTTAGAATTTAGGGTTTACGTTTTAGGGTGTCCAAGGCTCAAGAAGGACATGCCACAGAAATGCCTCAAGGGTTTTTTGACCCAAAGGACGGAAACAAACACGACTGGGGATTGGGCTCTATAGGGTAGGACCTTAGGACCCAGGCTGGTTCAGAGATTCAAGGCTTATATGGTTCAGGGAACCCAAACCGCCAGAGCCGAAGCCGTATAAACCCCACTAAGAACCTAAGCCCCTAAGCCTCTAAACCCCTAAGTTCCAAACCCTACACCCTAAACCAACCCCAGACCCGAAACTTGAAACCCTCGACGCGCCCAAAAACCGAGAACCCCCAACTCCAAAAACCAAAAAACAAACAAGCTTTGAAAGCTGCCCGAGGCACTGCCGCACTTCTCATTCAGGTTCTCCTGGGGTGTACACACCGGGCAATAAGGGCATTTCTCTCTGCGATCCCTTTTGCAAGGGTGCCGCCTTATATACTGGGTACCCCCTGTAGGAAAGTACTCATGTTTTGGGGCACAATTAGCGTTGAACCCTTAGCCCTTGACCCCAAACCCAAATTACAGGGCTTCGGGCTAAGGGGCTCAGGAGCCGCCGACTTGAGAAAGAATGCCGCAAGTCATGGAAAAGAGATCACTTACCTAGGCTGCCCAGTAACCTAGGCTTTAAACAGGGTGCCCTTTTTTGCTTAAAGGGGTTTATAAGGGAACCGAAGCCCCCGCAAAAGGGAATAAGGGTACTACTGGGCATCCTAGCTACTTAGCATGTCGGGCTGCGGGATGCCTTCATAAGCTGCTGTCGAAGATCCGGGAATCTTAAATCCGCTGGCTTGAAGAGGACTTCGGGCTTTAGGGCTTTAGCCATTCGGGGGTTCAAACAGGGTTCGGGGTTTTAGGGTTTGGGAGGCTTTTGGCTTTTTTGGGCCTTTGTGACTTTGGGTCCAGGCCATAAGGGGGGGAGAGTTGTGAGGGGTTTGGGTTTTAAGGTTTCGGAAAGTTCCAAGGCTAAGAGTCTCAGGTCTGGCCCTTCCCCTCCCCCCACCCCCCCCAACCTAAAGCGCCCAAACCCCGATCCGGGCCCAAACCCCAAACCTCTTCTGGGTTGTACCTGGGACCCTTAAGGTTGTACCCTTGGGAGTTGGGAACCCTGTTTTGAAGATTCTTAGTAGAAAGGGCCATGTTCGGAATCTATCAAGCGGAACCCTAAACCCCAAAAACCCCAAAAAACCCAAAAACCCTAAAAACCCTAAAACCCCTAAAAACCCTGAAAACCCCAACAAGACGAAAAACCCTAAAAACCCAAAAAACCCGAAAAACCCTAAAAGCCCTAAAAACCTGAAAAACCCTAATAAACCCGAAACACCCTGCAAACCCGAAAAACCCTACAAACCCTAAAAACCCGAAAAACCCTAAAAAAAACAAAAAAGCCGAAACCCTGAACCCTAAACCCCAAACCCTAAACCCTAAGCCTTACCCTCTCGCGCGCGCGCGCCAACACCAAACCCAAGGGGCGAAGCTTTTGGTTTCCCGCGCTTCCATCTCCAGGTCCTCAAAGTTACCCAGGGACTCCAGGGTTTAGGGTTTAGGGTTTAGGGTTTGGGGTTTGGGGTTTTGTGGTTTTGTGGTTTGGGGTTTTAGGGATTAGGGTTTAGGGTTATTAGGGATAGGGTTTGGGGTTTAGGGTTTGGGGTTTGGGGTTTTTAGGGTTTAGTTTAGGGGGTTTAGGGTCTTCAGGGCCAAGACATGTCTCCTGCCCTGATGAAAAGGAGCCGAGTAGGAGGTAGGTAAGGGGAGCTGGTGAAAATGTTCATCCGTATCGGGGCTTTGAGTGTTTAGAGCTTGGGAGTCCCTAAACCCTAAACCCCAAACCCCAGACCCCACACCCCAAACCCCACACCCCAAACCCTAAACCCTAAACCCTAAACCCCAAACCCCAAACCCCAAACCCTAAACCCTGAACCCTAAACCCTAAACCCTAAACCCAAACCTCTCCAAGACTCTTTAAGGCAGCCGAAGGATGGGGTAGAAGTTGCATGTGGCATAAGGGGCTGCCTCCCAGGAAAACAGTACCTGGGGCCCTCGTTACCTAGGCTTAGGGTTTAGGGTTTAGGGTTTAGGGTTTAGGGTTTAGGGTTTAGGGTTTAGTAGTAACTGCCCTTAAATAGTCACTGTCCTTAAATAGTAGGTATAACCCATAAAACTGTAGGCAAGGAGGGTCCCCGGCACGCCTTCTTTGAGGAAGCAGCGCCAAGAGTAGCCCGCAAGGCTTTCAGGGTTTAGGGTTTAGGGTTTAGGGTCTAGAGTCTAGAGTCTAGGGTCTAGGGTCTAGGGTCTAGGGTCTAGGGTCTATAGGGGGTCGCTGTGTCCTCCAGCGGGTCACACTGCAAGAGGATGGCGGCCTGGGCGTTCTCCTGTTGGGATCCGGCATGCTTCAGGGAGTTGAAGCTTGGTTTAGGGGGTGTAGGGTTTAGGGTTTATAGGGTTTATAGTGTTTATAGGGTTTATAGGGTTTATAGGGTTTATAGGGTTTATAGGGTTTAATATATAGGGACCATAAAGGATTGTTATTAGTAATTACTCCGACCCCGATATTACTCGACCTAAGCGCTGAGTACCCTGGCCCAAACAGGTTAGCCTTTCACTTCTGGCAGGATTGCACATACCCTAAAAGGTTCAAGGTGAAAGGGGGTGAACAATACCCTCATTTACGTCGTGTAAAGAGCCCGAAACCCTAAACCCTAAACCCTAAACCCTAAACCCTAAACCCTAAACCCTAAAGAGCCTTGGGTTTCGGAGTTAGGGTTGTGCATTCAGGGCTCAGGGTTTAGGGGCCTGGGATGCAGGGTTGAGGGGCTTAGGGGTGTAGGGGCCTAGGATTCAGGGGATTCAGGGTTTAAGGGCTTCGGATGCAGGGTTTCGGGGCTTAGGATTCAGGGTTTAGGGGCTTAGGGTTCAGGGTGTAGAGTTGGCATCTGGATGATGAGCTCCAGGGGCAACCATGTTCGAGTTCTGTTACAGCTTGCACCTTGAACCCTGAGCCCTAAACCCGCACACTTGTAGGGCATGCGCTTGGCTGAACCTTGAACCCTCAACGACACAGCCCTAAACCCCACAACCCTAAACCTTAAACCCTAAAATCCTAAACCCTACAACCCTATACCCACAAAAGCCTAAACCTCTAACCCTGAACCCTTTCGACTGTTTACCCCAAGTCCACGAGCCTACCCAAACTTGAGCGCTAGCTTAAGCCCTGAATCCTGAAAACCCCAAGAAATGAAAATCAAGCTCAAAGCGCAAACTTAAAACGCACCAAACTTGGGTTTTATGGCGTGAAGGGTTTGGCATTTTGGTTTCAAGGTTTAGGTTTTAGGGCACCACCCTCCTGGAGGCATGAGACGCCCATCCTGAAAACCAGAGGTATGGGTTTAGGGTGTAGGGTGCAGGGTTTTGGGTTCAGGGTTTGACGTTGATAGGGTCTAGGGTTTAGGGTTTAGGGTTTAGGGTTTAGGGTGTAGGGTTTAGAGTTTAGGGTTTAGGGTTTAGGGTTTAGGGTTGGATCCTGGATCTCTTTGTTGCTCTCGGCGACCAGGTTGAAGAACTCCCTTGGCGACACAGGGTTTTGGGGTTCAGGGGTTCAGAATTTGGGGTTTCCAAAAAAAAGCCGGGCGCGGGATTTAAGACGTCCCTTGGTTTTACTCAAAAAAGAGAGGTTTCTGGTGTTTAAAGGTGATTTTTTCCGGAATCGGGTGATTAACATGAGATCAGATGGTTAGGCTGAAAGATGTAGGCCCCGCGCCCGGCATAGGTGTGTTTGGTAAGTCTTAAGTGCCTTGTCTTTGGTCAGTTGTTTGGATTTCAGGGGTTGGAGTTTCATTGGATTGAACTAGGCTTGCAAGTGTGAGGCTCCAGGCCCAGTGGTTCGACCATACTAAATAGATGATCAGCGTCGCAACATGTCACACATGATCACCCTCAATAAAGCTGCTGTCGGTGAAATGAGCGAAGAACCCAGGGGCGTCTTAAATATTCGGCCATATTGAAGAGTTTAAGAAGAGGTAATTTGAGAGGTTTTAGTAATGAAAGCTTAAAAGAAGCAACAGCAAGGCTTTGTCGGAGCAGAATCTGTCTTGAGTCTGTAAGGACCCCAATTCAGACGGCAAAGACAAGAAAATCTACACTTTGTAGACAGTCACAGGGAAATAGGGGGCGTCTTGAATCCCGCGCCCGCCAAAAAAAATAGGGGGGGCTGTAGGGTAAGTTTCAGGTGTAGAGGGTGTGGGATTAGTAGGGAAGGCGCTTCGAGCAGTTCTACTATAATTGACAGACCCGCACCCCTAGCTCACCCTAACCTCACTCCCCAAGCACCAGAGCCTCAGAACTCATACAAGCATACAAGCAAAGGCATCTATGAGTTTAATTTATGAAGGCTTGGGGCCTTGCGGATCCCAACACTCCCAGAACTGCAGTTCCGCGAGTTCACAAAGTGCGGGGGGGGGGGGGGGGGGTGCACTTGTGGAAGGGTTGTCGGGGCTCTAGGGCCCAGATGATTCAGGGCCTGGGACCCAGGGCCCATAAACAGGAATTGAAGCCTACAAACTCCCTATTTCGGGCTTTATGGGTTTCCAAGGGTTTAGGGTTTGGGGGTTTTGGGGTTTGAAGGGCAACCCTAAACCCTAAACCCTAAACCCTAAACCCTAAACCCTAAACCCTAAACCCTAAACCCTAAACCATAAACCCTAAACCCTAAACCCTAAACCCTAAACCCTAAACCCTAAAACCCTAAACCCTAAACCCTAAACCCTAAACCCTCGTTGTCGGCTTCAAGTCCGGGCCCGGCGGCCGTTCCTCGTGGAAGAGCCGGCGGAAGACGCCGACCATCTTGTTGTAGACGATCATGCTGCTCTTCACATTGGGGTCCTGCCATGGTAGTCAGAAGAGTAGTAATAATAATCATAATCATAAGAACCATAAAAATGATAGTTAATCATAACAATAATAATCAAAATCAAAATCATAATAATCATAATAATGAAAATGATAGTGGGGTCCTGCCACTCTAACCCCGGGGCAGGACCCCGGTCTCGACCCTACCAGACCCCCCAAACCCTGTTCAGGACACCCCAGTTGCAAAGAGCAGCTTAGACCCTGTGAAGCCGCAAGCCCTGGGCAGGACTTAGTTGTGAAGAGCAACTGAAACCCCAAATTCTGCGCAGGACCCCAGTGTGACGAGCAGCTTAGAGCCTAGCACTACTCTTCTTACGATTGTTACGACTTTTACTTCCATTACGGTTGCTACAATTATTATTATCATTATTATCACTGTTATTGCTATTATTTGGGTTACTCTTCTTAATACCACAGAAGCTGAGGTAGGGAATCGTAGGAGCTACACTAAACCCGACATTCCTCAACCCCGAGCTTCGGCATAACGGTGGGATGCGCAGCGTTTCTCTGGGATCCGAGCCCAGGCCTTTTCGACCGGAGGTGCGGAATGAGAAGCAAGCAGAACTCTGAGTTTGGGGCGCGGGATGTAGACTGTAGAGCTTCGGGTGCAGTAGGGTTTTCGGTTTCTTTAGCGTTTAGGGTGTAGGGTTGCCAAGCATGCCCCCAGGAGGGCTGAAGAAGCAAGAGAATGCAAGCAACCCCAACCCTAAACCCCCAAACCCTTAACCCTGAACCCTAAACCTAAACCCTAAACCCTGCAGCTCCGAGAAGGCAGACGCAGCACAGCACCGAAGATTCTGAAGCCAACCCTCAGCCCTCCAACTTCAGCCCTAAACCGTGAAGTGAACCCCATGCATAACCCTCCTAAACCCAGTAACGCCGACGCCCTGCTAAATCCCCTAAACCCTAAACCCTAAACCCTAAACCCTAAACCCTAAACCCTAAACCCTAAACCCTAAACCCTAAACTCAGGGCCTAGGCCGCCCTGCTACGTTGGGGGGCGGCGCTTAAGCCCTTTGACCTCGATGGCACAAGCCGACCCAGGTCGCTTGCCCGCCTCGCCCCCCCTCCCCCTCCCTGACCTACTGGGATTTGTGGCCCTTACTGGTGACTGGCCGCCTGTCCTCTTTACCCGCCACACCGGCTTCGGGGCCTCTATCTTACCTTCGAGACCTTGCTGGCACCCTTGACTCTCGGTTTCAACCAACATCAAAGTTTTGAAAAGTGGACTGTTGTCTGAGTTTAGGCCTAAACCCTAAAAGGAATAGGTTTGGGTGGCTTTGCCGCCTTGACGGCGTGGGGTGGGAGGAAAGTGCTAGATGGCCCGCCACAATCGGGCCAAAGCTGCTCTTCAGCACCTCACGAAGCTTTCGAGCTTGTTCCGAAACCTAACCTTCACAGCATCTACGCCCTAAACCCTAAACCCTAAACCCGAAACCCGAAACCCTAAACCCTAAACCCTAAACCCTAAACCCTAAACCCCGCCTCGCGCATGAGCTCGTGGGCCTTCTTGCCGCTGCCGTCGGCCTCGCTCTGGGCCAAGAGAGCCTGCATCGAGACGGGCTTGGCTTTCGGGGCTTTTGGGGGGGGGGGTGGGGGTGAGGTTGGGGTGCACACCCCAAAGTCCCAACGTCCCGAAACCCCGAAACCCCGAAACCCCGAAACCCCAAAACCCCAAAACCCCAAAACCCCAAAACCCCAAAACCCCCAACTGGTTTCAGGATGTGCTCGAAGTGTGCTTGAGGGGGGCTTAAGTTAAACTGGAGGTCGGGGCTTGCCAATTTCTGTGCGGTTCCCAGGTTCGACCCTTAAGGCCTCTGAATTGGGGTTTAGGGTTTGGGGTTTAGGGTTTAGGGTTTAGGGTTTAGGGTTTAGGGGAAAAAGTATTCCTTGACACGTTCCCGGAAAAACTAGCAGCCCTTAATAGGGATTATCATAGGGGGTACAAGATTGTTAGTAAAAGGGGGAACATCCCAAAGTATTCCTCAATACGATCCTATGCAACCCAACAAGGAAGATGTAACAATCCCATGGGCCTACCTAGGGTTGCAGACTGTGTGTTCAGGATGTCGCGGGCTTAGGGCGGGGCATTTAGGGCTTATATGGAAACTTCTCTAGGTTGTGGTCCCTTTTGGGCTCCTTATTACAAGGCGGCCCCTCTTATTTAGGGTACCCGAGACCCTGATTTCGAGAACTGACCATAGGGTTGAGGGGACGGGGCTATCTTCGGGGGCATGGAACTGAGGTCGAAAGGTCGTGGCAGTCTGGACCCGGGCTGAGGGGAACCCTGAATAGGGGTTCAGGGTTTAGGGCTTAGGGCTTAGGGATGGGGTAAAACAACCCCCAAGCAGCACCATGCCTTTCGCTCACCCGCGCGGATGCACAAAAAAGAGATTGCAGGAGCCAGCGCGAAGACGACGTAGCTTCGAGTTGCTGCAGGTATATTATGAGGCGTCCTATGCGGCTCAGGGCTGGGAACCTGGTAATATGGACTATCACGGAAGGTGGACTTGAAATCATAGATATACTAATGCAATTAGGGCTTCCAAGTGCTGCTAGGCCGGCCATCGATTTCTGCGGGGGCCACTGGGTCCTGCTTCATGGAGGGGCTGCGCGGCTGCCGGGCCCTCTTCCCATGGCAGCGCACTCGAATCCTGGTCGTGCATCTCAGGGAGAGCACTGGGCCGGATTGGTGCAGAGCCGTGCGAAGCGGAGGCAGCCGGCTGCTGCCGAAAAAGAGCTAGATTCGTCCATCACCTAAAAACACACTTGAGAGCAACGTCGCCAACTTCAAAACCCCCAAATTTCAATAACTAACCAACTAGTGTGAGCATGCGTCAGACGTGTTCAGCGAGTGCCTCAGCGCTTCCGACGGCCCAGCTCCCTCTTGAGCAGGCCCTCCAAGCGCACTTCGCCAAGCTCCGCAGCAGCCCATAGAGACATTTGTAAGCCATCTGCCTGCATTGTTGAGATGACCGCGGGAGCCTTGGCCACAAGAGCTGGAATGGTCGTGATGACTTGTGGCGCTGAGTCTTTCAGCCGCGCGGCCGCCCACAGGATGTTCGACACGTGTTGAGGACTCATGCCTTCGACTTTTCGCGGTATGCGCTCTGCGATGGATGGCACTACTGTCAGCACTTGTGGCACGGCATCTTGCAGCTTCGCAGCTGACCATAAAATAATCGAGATGTGTCGAGGAAGCATGCCATCCACCTCCTGTGGTATGTGCTCTGCGATGGCTGGCACAGCTGTCAGCACCTCTGGCGCCTTATCTTGCAACTTCGCAGCTGACCATAGAATGTTGGACAATGCTTGAGGAACCATGCTGTCTACCTCCTGCGGTATGCGTTCTGCGATGGCTGACACAGGTGTCAGCACCTCCGGCGCCACATCTTGTAACTTCGCAGCTGCCCATAGAATGTTGGACAACGCTTGAGGAACCATGCCGTCTATCTCTTGCGGTATGCGTCCAGCGATGGCAGGCACAGCTGTCAACACCCGTGGAACCACATCATGCAACTTCGCGGCTGACCATAGAATGTTGGACAACGCTTGAGGAACCATGCCGTCTATCTCCTGCGGTATGCGTCCGGCGATCGCAGGCACAGCTGTCAGCACCTGCGGTGCTGCATCTTGCAGATTCGCAACCGACCACAAAATATTCGACAAATGTTGAGGAACCATGCCATCTACCTCCTGTGGTATACGTTCAACGATAGCCGATAGCTGGCACAGCTGTCAACACCTCCGGTGCGGCATCTTGCAGATTCGCAGCTGACCACAGGCTGTTCGATAGCTCTTGAGGCGTCATGCCTTTTGCCACATGCAGCATGCGCTCTGCGATAGCTGGCACAGCTGTCAGTACACGCGGTGCGGCCTCTTGCAGATTCGCAGCTGACCACAGGCTGTTCGATAACTCTTGAGGCTTCATGCCTTCAACCGCACACGGTATGCGCTCTGCGATGGCTGGCACAGCCGTCAGCACCTGCGGTGCGGCATCTTGCAGATTCGCAGCTGACCACAGGCTGTTCGATAGCTCTTGAGGCTTCATGTTTTCGACAGCACGCGGTATGCGCTCTGCGATGGCTGGCACTGCTATCAGCACTTGCGGCGCAGCATCTTGCAACTTTGCCACTGACCATATGATGTTGGACAGCGCTTGAGAATCCATTGCATCTACCTCCTGCAGTATGCATTCTGCGACGGGTGGCACTGCTGTCAGCACCTGCGGTGCAGCATCTTGCAAATGCGCAGCGGCCCAGAAGACATTGGCCACACCCCGTGCGTCGAGCATGCTCTCCTTGAGCATGGTGCACAGCCGGGACAGCAATCTTAGCCAGACAGGGCTGGCCACATCTTCCCGGCTCAGCTTGCGCCGTTGGCTGAACTTAGCCAATCGGGAAAACGCTGCTGACATGTGGAATTCGTTGAAGATGTCGCCGTCCACCTCCTTGCCCAGCAGGTTGAGGATTGCTGCAGTCGATCGGGCCTTCGAGATGCTGGATGTCAGCCTCTTGGCAGCGCCCTCACCACTCCGTGCTGGGCTGCTGCGCCTGCGCTCCCGCACCCTGCACGCGGTCCGGCACTGCAGAGTTCTGCACAAGGAGGGCGTCGTCATCTCTGATCCGCCCTGCTGTCGCAAGTGGCCTGTGAAACCTACGAAGAGCAACCGACCGCTGCCAGAGGTCTCTATCAAGAAGCCCACAACCCACAGTGCAGCCATGGCTGCCCGGTAAGGCCGTGCTCGCGCTGCCGGGCACCCAAGGCAGCAACCATTCCTGGTGGTGGGATGCCTTTCGGGCGCCTTGGCCATGGTCGGGAGCAGGTATTGTTTCTGGGTGCTTGAGCTCGATGAGGCTTGCATCCTAAACTTTTCTCCATGCAAACTCTTCATGTAAATCGCATCCCAGAAGCACAAACAGTGCACCCCAAGTCCTCAAACACTGACGCAGGATCATACAGCAAAAAAACAGGCTGTAGAAAGAAAAGGAGCCACCTCTAGAACTATGCCTGAACATCTTGGGATGCGTGCCGGTCTAAATCCCACCAGTACCCGCAGTGCCCTTCGGGTGCTCTGCATCGGGGTGTGGCAGCCCATCGGGACGAATTGAAACCCAAGCTGGCCTTTACGAACCAGTAACCAGCACACTCCAACCTGCACCCCAACACCCTAACATTCTCGACAGGAACGAGACCGAGAACAACTCTAGCCCAAAAGCCCTACGTAGCCGATGGCCTCCATGGACTTCGTCATGGCGTCCACCTGCGTGAACCCCATACTGGGAGGTTCGTGGTACTTATTAACCAATTATAACTGTACTTATAACTGAACGAAAACCAAATTGGGGCACGTAAGGCGCTTAGAAGTGGGCTATAAGTACGGCTATGATGGGTTAAATAGTGCCATGAACCTCCAGGTAACCCTTTTCATTGGGAGGTCTGGGGTCTAGGGGAGGCTCCTGGAGTTCACCGAAAAAGAAGGGTTCGAGAACTGAGGTCTACCCGTTTTGGGTGGAGTTCCTATATTAAGGATTAGACTAATGACTAGGGCATGTGGCGGATTGTTGCCCCTACTGTGGGAAATGCCCGTACAGGGTGGCATAGAAAGCTAGGGTTGCGAATTGGAAGCCGCTGTCCCTCAGAGACCCAGAAGCCCTAACATTCAGCAATCAGCTCTTAAGCAACGCCCAGCCCTGAGCCACGCACCCTCCTGCAGCAGCTCCGGCTGAACACCCGAGCCCGATTACTCCACAACTTCCCGAGAATTTTCGCGTGGCCCCCCAGCCCATGTTTAAGCTTATATTGCCAGTACCATAGCTTTCAATCAAAGTCAGGGGGATGATCAAAACAAGCACAGAATCATGTCACACAAGTAGGACAGACAACTCTAGGACGACTCCTTCATCCACCCGGGCTTAGGGCTTAGGGCTTAGGGCTTAGGGCTGAGGGCTGAGGGCTGAGGGCTGAGGGCTGAGGGCTTAGGGCTTAGGGCTTAGAGCTTAGGGCTGAGGGCTTAGGGCTTGGGGTTTAGGACCCGATACTGCTCAAAACCCAATCCCCCACAGGCCCAAGCCCTTTGACTGTATACCCCGCCCCTGCAATATCCCAAAATGCCCAGGAACTGCCCCTTAACGTCGTTTTACGCGCCCATGCCCTGAGGAATGGAGCACTCGAAAACCTTAGGCTCTTCCTGCCTCGTCGTAGTAGGCCTGCACGGCTTCGCGGAGCCTTCCGCAGAGTGGCTTCAAAGCTTAGGATTCAGAGTTCACGGTTCAGGGCTTCAGGCCTTGAGGTCTCAGGGCATTTCAGGTCTTTGAGGCCTCAGAGTTTTAGTTTTTGGCCGGATTGAAATTTTGGGTAGTTCCTCTTGAAACCCTGAACCAATAAACCCGAAACCCTGAACCCTGAACCCTGAACCCTGAACTCTGAACCCTAAATTTTAAACCCTGAACCCATAAACCCGAAACCATGAACCCTAAACCCCTAAACCCTAAGCCCTCATCCCTAAACTCCGAAGCCGAAACTCCGAACTCACAACTCGATGAGCTCTTGCTCCAAGACCCCACCCTAAACCCTAAACCCTAAACCCTAAACCCTGAACCCGAAACCCGAAACCCGAAACCCTAAACCCTAAACCCTAAACCCTAAAACCCTAAACCCCCTCCCTTGGGCCCCGGGCTCCACCACCATGTTCTTCGCCGCCACCCTGGCTTGCACTTCCTCGCGCGGAAGGGCCACCGAAAAGCCCCAAACCTTTTGGGGTTTAGGGTTTAGGATTTAGGATTTAGGGTTAGGGTTTAGGGTTTAGGGTTTAGGGCTTTGGAGTTTTGCACCAAAAACGTTGCTCAGTACATGCGGTTTCAAGGACTGCTTTCCTGGGAGGGGTGCAATAAAACCTCACGCTGCCCGGGCACTCGTTCCCTAGCGGGCGTCCTGCTGATCTTCCAGATGTTGCAACGTGGAGTTCGAACCCGTCGCTGCATCTTTTGACCAGTTGTGATTCTCGCGTGTGCACATTGTATTGCCAAGCTTCCATTGATGCGTGTCCACGAAGAACACACAACCCCAGCAGTGCTTAAGCTGCCAGGGGCAGCACAGAGGAACGCCCAAAGCGACCGAACAAAGCCTTTGGGGCTTAGAATGTCCTGAGCACCGCAGGGAATCCCAGGCCATGTTCGTATATCGACACCATACAGCAGGACAGATCTTTGCACATGAGCCTGCGCTCGATATCCATTGCAACTGATCGCATGCCCCGTCTCTTGAAGGCCTTGCTGATCTCCTTTTTCCAGCAAACAGGCCGATGTTCATGAGTTTTTTTGTATATGCAATGGACCTGATCCACACTCAAACTGGGTTTAGGGATTTTGACCCTCCGGGTGGAGGGCTTATTAGTTTATATATATATATATATCTATCTATCTATCTATCTATCGATCTATATAGATATTGATTTATTTATTATTATTAATACTATTATTGTTATTGTTATGATTATTATTACCTTATACATATATGTATACATATTAGGATGCAGGGTTTAGGGTTTTGGACATAATACAAAATCATCTCATAATAACATTTCTTACGAGACGTAACAACCACCTGAACCCCCAAACCCCAAACCCTGCACCCCAAACCACAAACCCCCAAAACCTTAAACCCTAAACCCTAAACTAACCCCATACTCCAAACCCTAAACCCGAAACCCTAAACCATAAACCCTAAACCCCAAACCCCAAACGCCAAACCCGAAACCCCAAGCCCTAAACCCCAAACCTCAAACCCTAAACCCCCAACCCCAAACTCCCAAACCCTAAACCCTAAACTCTAACCCCCAAACCCTAAACCTCGAACCCTAAACCCTAAACCCTAAACCCAAACCCTAAACCCCTAACCCTAAACCCCAAACCCTAAACCCTAAACCCCAAACCCTAAACCCTAAACGCCCGCGTCCTCAGCCGCGGCGTCGTGCATGGCCTGGGCCATCCTGGCATCCGCCTGGACACTGAAGAGGGGTTTAGGGTTTAGGGTTTAGGGTTTAGGGTTTAGGGTTTAGGGTTTAGGGTTTAGGGTTTAGTGGTTTAGTGGTTTAGGGTTTAGGGTTTAGGGTTTAGTGGTTTAGGGTTTAGGGTCTAGGGTTTAGGGTTCAGGGTTTAGGGTTTAGGTTTTACGGTTTAGGGTTTAGGGTTTAAGGTTTAGGGTTTAGGGTGCGGGTTCAGCCGCTCCGGATCGAGCTTTTTCACTCGAACGTGCAGAGCATAGACTTAGACAACAACCCACACGCCCAAAGAATCCCATAACATTAAGAAACTAAAGGGTCTCCATTAACCCTTTACGCTTCAGTTGCTAACCATTCCTTGGTCCCCCCAGCCCTGTCAAAAAAATGTCCCGAGGGCCCGGAAAGTTAACAACATTGGTCGCCCAGGGCGACGGAAAGCCAATAACATTGGTCCCGAGAGGGCCCGGAAAGCTAATAACATTTAACAGTGACAGAGAGGGTATAGGGCTTAGGGCTTAAGAGTCTAGGTTGAGTAGGCTTGATAGGGCTTGTGAGCCTTAGCGCGTCGAATGAGATTCTGCTGGCAGGTTCCTCGGTGGGTTTGAGACTGCACGTGGGCTGGCCGTAGCCTCCTCTTGCAGCCACCCTAAACCCTAAACCCCCAACCCCAAACCCTAAACCCTCCACCCCAATCCCTAAACCCTAAACCCTAAACCCCCTTGGCAGGGGCCAAGTCGAAAGAACCACGCATCGTATTTCATCACACGCTAGTTTTATCTGAGGGTACTTCCGTGGTCCCTTAAGCCCTTCATGCGGTCCCTTGCCTCCTTTAAAGGGTTCTGAAGCATTGGCGCTTGGGTTTTTTGTGTACATAAGGGGTGTATACGGGGTCCCGATTTAAGGGACCATGAAATTACCCTACCCATTTTTAACATTACCAAAACCCAACCCCTAGACTCCTCCACCCCTAAACCCTGTCTTTGCCACCCTCAGGCCTCTCAGAGCAAACGTGGTGCCAGCCTCCAGTCTCCACTCGCTGGTGTGTGACCAGTGTGTTTCTTGAATGAGGATCACGTGTGGCCTGTGATGCTCACGGACGTCCTCGACCCTGTCAGGAACTCAGGCAAGACACCTTCGCTAAGACCGCCGGCATTCCACGACATGAATCGGATGAGTTTCTGCCCAGAGCCCAGATGCCATCTGGATGTGCACCAGTGATCCTCCATTTCAGCAGATGACTTAGGGCGTGCTGCTCTGAGCTTGCAGCGGTATCCCCTCACAGCTGAGCAGTGACCAGCCTGCCACGGTAAACCCTAAACCCTAAACCCTAAACCCTGAACCCTAAATTCTAAACTCTAGACGCTAGACCCTAGACCCTGAACTAAGACCCTCCAGCAGCCTCAGCCTTCTTGAACTCCTTCTCGGCTTCTTCGGCTCTCAGTTCTGGGCGGGACAGGGCGATCCGACTTGAGGAAGACTTCAGTTTAGGGGCTAGAGTTGGTTTAGGTCCCCCGGCCTAAACCCTAAACCCTAAACCCTAAACCCTATAAGCCCTAAACCCTAAACCCTAAACCCTAGACCCTAAAACCTAAACCCTAAACCCTAAACCTGAACCCTCACAAGTGGCTCTGTAGAGTTCAGGGCTTAGGGCTTAGGGTTTAGGGTTGCGAGTTTGGGGTTTGGGGTTCGGTTTGGCGGCCTGGCAAAGAAGCCGCATGATGCCAGAAGCCGAAATCTCAGGACATTGTAGCTAAGGCTTAGGGTTTATGAGTGTAGGGTTTGGATAAGGTTTAGGGTTTAGGTTTGAAGCTTGGGGTTCGGAGGTTTAGGGCGCTCTTGGTTAGACAAAGGAACCCCCGAACCCAAAAACGTCCAAAATGGCTGAAGAAGGGCACGACTGGGGTCTGAGAGTACTCCGTCGGAAATAAGGACCCAGGGTGAATTGGAAAGCCTGAGCCCTAAACCCTAAGCCCTGAACCCTAAGCCCTGAACCCTAAACCCTGAACCCTAAACCCCACGAATCCGGGCCTTGCTCGTTGCAGTGGCCCTCTGCCTCCTGCCAGGACTTTCAGGGCGTTTTTGCAGCTGAGGATTTAGGACCCAAGCGATTTGGGGTTTAGGGTCTAGGGTTTAGGGTTTAGGGTTTAGGGTTAGGGTTTAGGGTTTAGGGTTTAGGGTTTAGGGTTTAGGGTTTAGGGTTTAGGGTTTAGGGTTTCGGATTTAGGGTTTAGGGCTTCGGGATGGCTTCGCCAAAGTCAAGTAGCGAGCTAGGTAGGATCCAAAGGCCTGAAGGGTTGACGGATTGTGGCGCCTGGGTGTCTTAGTAGGGAATCCCTTAAAGGGTATTTAGTATATATAGATCCCTACTTCCCTCATTCCCTACTAGGAGGCAGGAGGTCAGAGCGTGGAAACAAGTAGGAAACGATGGAGTCTTTGGACACATGGCTGCTCCGGTATGTAGAGCTTGGGCCTCTGAGTGGCGCAATATAGGAGCCTAATAATTAGAACAAGGTTGTGGAGTACTGTAGTATAGCAATATAGCGACCCCTATAATTAGTAAATTAGTAGATTCTTGCATCGCCTGCCTGCTCCTTGACCACCCGACCCCTGTGGGCGAAGTGAGAGAACTACCCGACACGGCCCAAACATCCCAAATCAGATGTTCTCGGCAACCTTTCTGGGGGCTTATGCAACGTCAGAGGGTTGGTTGGGCCTCCCGAACTTGCACTAACTTGCACGCCGAGCTCGGAACGCAGAACCCTTGAACTTGGGAGTGAACTTGGGCTTTAGGGTTTACGGTGTAGGGTGTAGGGTTTAGGCTTTAGGGTTGAGGGTTGAGGGTTGAGGGTTTAGGGTTCAGGGTTCAGGGTTCAGGGTTAGGGTTTAGGGTTTAGGGTTTAGGGTTTAGGGTTTAGGGTTTAGGGTTTAGGGTTTAGGGTTTAGGGTTTAGGGTTTAGGGTTTAGGGTTAGGGGGTTAGGGCTTAGGGTTTAGGGCTTAGGGTTTAGGGTTTAGGGTTTAGGGTTTAGGGTTTAGGGTTTAGGGTTTAGGGTTTAGGGTTTAGGGTTTAGGGTTTAGGGTTTAGGGTTTAGGGTTTAGGGCGTCGTAGACCACGTATGCCCAAATCCCAAACTCCCTAACCCAACAGAAGGCTCCGCAGGCCCCTTGAACCCTCGACAAGGTCAAGCCTAACAACACCAGGACAGGGTTGGGTTTAGGGTTTAGGGTTCAGGGTTGAGGGTTGAGGGTTGAGGGTTGAGGGTTGAGGGTTTAGGGTTTAGGCCTTAGGGCTTAGGGCTTAGGGCTTAGGGGCTTGCAGCTTAGGGTTTGGGCGCATCGCCTCGTAGGCGGCTGCAGCCTTCTGCTGCGCCTGGCACTTGTCCAGGCTTCACTGAACTTCGTACAGCTATCATTGCGGCTCCCTTAAACAGTTCCTAGCGTGTTCCGCATATTCCCTTATAAGGATGTTTAAACAGCGTCCCCGAAACCCAAGGGTACAACCTTCAGGGTCCAAGGTACAACCCCTCGAATGTAAGGACTTCGAGCGCAAGGTTTAAGGGCTTTAGGGCTTAGGGCTTAGGGTTTAGGGTTTAGGGTTTAGGGTTTAGGGTTTAGGGCTTAGGGTTTAGGGTTTAGGGTTTAGGGTTTAGGGTTTAGGGACCCTTTAAAGCCCGTACCAACGCCCAGCCCTGCAACCCTACTTCGCTAAACCCTTCATGAAGGAGGTCCCTGAAGGCACCCTAAAAAACTCCAGACCCCCCCCCAAGAACAAAGAACGAAGTTGCGCCCTAAACCCTAAACCCTGAACCCTAAACCCTAAACCCTACACCCTAAACCCTAAACCCTAAACCCTAAACCCTAAACCCTAAACCTCCCCCAAGTAAGAGAGCCACCTCCAGGGCTGCGCGCTTCATGCCTCCGGCGGCCGCGGCGTCGGAGGCCTTCCTCGGCTGGGGGAAAGTTTAGGGTTTAGGGTTTAGGGTTTAGGGTTTAGGGTTTAGGGTTTGGGGTTTGGGGTTTGGGGTTTGGGGTTTGGGGTTTGGGGTTTGGGGTTTGGGGTTTGGGGTTTAGGCTTTAGATGAGAAGCTTGGGGTTCTTAGGGTTTAGGGTTTTAGGGTTTAGAGTTTAGGGTTTGGGGCCGTTTGGGGTTTGGGGTTTAGGGTTTAGGCTTTAGATGAGAAGCTTGGGGTTCTTAGGATTCAGGGTTAGGGTTTTAGGGCAACCCCGGCTTAGGGGTTTGGGGGGCTCATGGGTTTTAGGGAGCTTGCTTCATCTTCATGATGTCCAATCTTGAGAAACTTTGCTTCGGAAAGGTAGTGTAGCCTTTTGGGGGGGAGTCAGGGCCGCGGGTTTATTTTGGAGTACCACAAATTCTGGCCTAAACCCTAAGCCCTAAATCCTAAACCCTAAGTTTGGGTGGTTACTTCCTTACCATCCCTAAAGCCCTTCTTCCCCGCACCCCCTCAACACTAACCCCAAACAAAGAAGAAGGGACCACAAGACATATTTGGGCCCACTAAGGGCAACTAACCCGAACCCTAAACCCTAAACCCTAAACCCTAAACCCTAAACCCTAAACCCTAAACCCTAAACCCTAAACCCTAAACCCTAAACCCTAAAACAAACGCAATAAGCCCGAAAGAATGTGAAAACCCTGACCCCGAGTGCGAACTTCAAGCCTCCGCCCCTCAGCTCAAGTCCTAAACCCTAAACCCTAATTCCCAGACCTGTCGACCTGCTCTGGGGTGGCTTTCCTTCGAGTTAGGGCTCTTCTTTGGGGGTTCCTACTCTAAGACGGCCTCATAATTTATCCAGAGCACCCAAAAACTGGACCCTAAACCCTATGCGGAGCTGCAGTTTGTATTAAAGAAAAGAGTTGGTGTAGAAGAGGCTGATTAAGGGTCAATGTACCCGGTACTATTTTGGCTCAAGATCGGGCCATGCGCCTAGTGAAAGAAGGGTGCTTGGTGTTTTGGGTTGGTTTGTTGTTGGTTGGTCCAGGGGATCAAGGGCTTCTGTTGGGGTTGACTGTTTTGTTCCCTGTCCTCCTTCGGTTGCCCCCCGTAGGTTATGAGCCCAAATTAGGTTCCCTGCGTTTTGTGTTTCGGCTTTAGGGTGGTAGCTTGAAGCAATGGCCACCAATTGGTTACAGACTGGTACGGCATCATCAAGCTCCAATGTGGGCGATCAAGGTGAAGGTGGTGTCAAAAGGTCTGCAACGGGTCACAAAGTGGTTCCCAATGCGGAAGCTCTGGTTGATGCTGGCGGTAAGCGTGGCGAAGAGAAGCCGGTGGTGGAAGGACTGGAAGACCAGATGGAAGTAGTTTTGCTACGCCTTCTGAGCAAACATGGGCTTTGTCTTCGAGCTGCGGAACCTGCTGAATCAACGGGAGCGTCAAAAACAAGCTCCTCTACATCAAAGATGGTGGAGCAAGAGTGCCAGACGGAGCTGGTTGGGGATGTTATCCCTGTTCCCAAGCGAGCTCGCAATAAAGTGAGCTTCGCGACTGAAAGTGGTGATCTGTCGACAGGTGAAGCGGAGGAAACTGCGCCTGTTGCTGCGACAAAAAGCAGTATCCTCTTTACTGGGGACGCAGAAGGAGTCGTTCCTGTTGCTATGGTGATGAGTGAAGGAGAAATCCTGGAATTGGAAGCAGCGAGAATACGGCAGGAGTCAGAGGAAGACTTAGATGCTGCTGGGGGAGACAAATTGTCTCAAGCTGCTGACTTTTCGATCATCGACTGCGATGGGAAGACGTGGGAGCGCCATTTTCATGAAGATGGAAGAGAGTATCTTTACTGCTTGGACACTGGAGATACCCAATGGGTGTTGCCTAAGAAGACTGGAATGGCTGGAAACAGTGAGGTGTCAGGTGTTGGAATGGGCATTGTCCCTGTGGAAGATGAGCCAGCACTGGGTACTACCTCGTCCTCGTCACCTACTGAGTCTTATAGGGCACAGCAGGGTAGCTTGGAAAGTGTGAACAGCGGTGTAAATAGTGTAAGTGAAAAGGATTTTTCCTCTACTATCGGGGATAGCGGTCTTAGGGGTGGTGGTGACGCCCAGACCTCGGGTTCTCCTGAAGAGGAAGGAATTTCTGGAAACCAAGCAAACATCGCTGGAGAACATCTGGATCGGGAAGAAACGGAAGCGCTTTCTGAGGGTGTGGCAGCGGTGGAATCGGTGGGTCCAGAGGACAAAATGCCCAATGCGGAGATTGGAACTGTGTCGGCTGCAGAAGAGCGAGTGGTGGATGTGGTACCTGTCGTTCAGGAAGGTGGTCCTGGAGATTTGGATGACGGAGGGAAAAAATCGTGCGTTACGACTGAGGAGGTCTCTTCGTTTGGTGCCAAGAATTCTGCCATTCAAGGGAAAAAGGAAGCTTCTGAAACTGCTGGAGACACGGTTGATCGGGAAGATGAGGCCTGGAGCGCCAATGAAGCGCGGGTCAATGTGCCAGATAGTACCTGGAGTGCAGAAAAAGCACGGGTTGAGGCGCATATGGTGTCACGTTCCGCGGATGACTGCAACAATGGGGCGCAGGTCTCCGTAGCAGCTGACGACGGAGGTTCACAGGTGGACGCACTGGTGCAGCCTGAAGTTAGCAGCGAGGAACGGAATGGCGAAGGCTACACCGGAGCCAATGTGGCAGCTGTGGTCAACGACAGTGGTGATTCTCTTTTGGAAACCATGGAGCCAAAGGAGCCTGCGGTGGAAGAAAATGTGCCTACCGCGACCAATCCAACAGCCCTGTAGTGGAAGAAAGTTTGCCTGCTGCAGAAGGTTTGAAAAAGGACTCCAATGGTGGGTCCGCTCCCAGGAAGGGGGAAGTATTGCCATCTGAAAGCTTGCCGGAAGTCGACACCGAGCGAGCTGTAACAGATGAGGCAAAGCCATTGGCTGGAAAAGATGATGGTCCTGAGCTCCAGGAGCACAAGGTGGATGAGCTTGTGGGACTCGTGGAGCAGGACAAACAGCTTGCCCCCAAGGTGGAAACAAGGGACGTTCCGGGAGCCGAAGAAACAATTCCGGTTTCTGAAGAACCAACGAAGAAAGTGCCCAAAGAGGGAGCCTTGGATACACCTGGGAAGCATTTCTACCAAAAGGGAGATCGGATCAATGGTCTAGTGCGCTGCATCAATGTACATGGAGCCTTTTTGGACCATGGCGATATAGATGTATTAATTCCTGCGGAAGGGAAAGATACACATCTTTTCAAAATTGGTGACACTGTCAATGGAACAGTGGAAAGGGTGGATGATGATGGTACCGTGATCTTGGACACCTTCCTGGTTTTGGAAGAGGATGAGGAGGACTCCTCTTCGACGCTGCGCAAATGGAAAGACAGCGGCTGGGGTACATGGTGGACAGGCTCATGGCACGCTGGTCAATGGTACCAAGGTTCCGACGGTCAATGGGACTGGAAGTCGGAAGAACGGCAGTCCCGCGAGTGGTTTGCCGATCCAGGAATATCTTCTAAAGAACAAGAGGAAGCTGAGCAGAAGCAGCTCTATGGAGAAAAGATCTATAGAACTCTTCTGGAAGATGAAACAGTGGATAAGGCCTATGTGGGCAAAATCACTGGGATGTTGCTGAGTCGTCCAATAGACGAGATTATGGAGTGTGTCGCAGATCATGCATTCCTGAACACTGAGGCTCGGCGCGCATACAGCATCTTGCAAAGTGATGGTTGGAAGCCCGATGGTACAGAATGTGCAGGTTTGGAAAAAACAATCACCTTTTCCCGGAAGCAGTACCACAACGCGCTCTACGAACTGGCACGTAAGAAAAGGAGATTTAGTGGACCAGTCGTGGGTGAAACGGTGGCAATGTTGCTAAGCCAAGGTAAAGATGAACTTTGGAACGCGCTTTGGCTGGATACCAAGCGGTTTTTGCAGGAGCTTGATGGTGCAATCGAAGTTATGAGTAAGAGGGAAAACAGGCCAATGGAAGCCTACATGGATCCAGATCAGTATAAAAAGGCTCACATGACGCCAAGAACTGTGTCACCAGGATACAGCAAGCTGTGCAAGTTCTTCAATCAGGGAAGGTGTCGCAATGGAGATGAGTGTTCCTATGAACATCGTCGTTATGGTGAAGGTTAGCCAGGAGGTGGACCAACTGAGCCAAAGAACAGTCAAAAAGCTGGAGATGAGGATGGGAACATTGGTGACCCTCCGACAGAGGAAGGCACAGTGGATGAGGCACAGCAGGAGCGGGAGGATTCAGCCTTCAGGGCCAAGTACAACTTTGGTAAAGGTGCGTCAAAGGGTGAACCTACGTTGGGTGAGCCAAAAAGTCGGCTGTGTCTGTATTACAATCAAGGTGGTTGTAAGTATGGGAGTTCATGCAGGTATCTTCACGACGATGAAGTAGCATTGGAAGGGACTTGGGAACCCGGCAAAGCTTGGGACAATGCTTCCAGGAAGGCACTACGGGACGCAGGGTTCCACCATTGCTGTTTCGATTATTACCTCAGAGGACAGTGCCGTAAGCGGTTCAATTCTTGCAGATTTTCCCACGACGAGATGACAGATGAGCGGCTGGCGCACCTGAAACATTTGGTACATGTGGCCAATCAGGTCCGGTTTGAAAGAGAGAGAGGATTGGAGATTTCGGACAGGAGTATTTTTCAGCCACCTGCAAGTGGGGGAGCTGAATCTTCATCCTCCTCAGCACCACAAGCGTTGCAAATGACCAATGTGTCAAAGAAAGCAGGTGAGGTTGATACGCTGGATGGAACAGATGGAGATGTACAAAAGGATTCGGTGGCAGAGTCTACCACTGTACGTCTTCAGAATCCAGAAGAGCCAATAGAAAATTGGATGGCTCGCAACCAACACTTGTGGGTGTATACGCCTCACGTAAGTGACATGATGATCAAGCTTGGTGTGACCAATGTCCAGGAGCTACAAGAGTATTCGTGGAGGATTTGGTGGAAAAAGGGGTTAGCAAGGTGACAGCCTGCAAAATTCTGCAATTGGTGGGTGGTGTCCATTACCGGCCAATGTCGCCGGGTATGGCTGTTTCTACCAACGCATCGGTACGCGTGCAGCAATCTTCTGGAAGCCGTGAAGCTGGAAGAGGTGGGGTGAGAACTATCTCTCAAGTGCGTGAAGCTGAAGGTCCTGGTACAAAGGAAATGCCACGAGGGTCTTATCGAGAGATTTTCGACACAGGCAAGTACCGTGACTCTTGGACGCTTGCGCAAAGGTCCCCACTGTGCGTGCAAAAGTTGCGATTGGCGGGAGTTGGAATGCCACCGGTGAACCCGCCAACAAAGGCGGGTAGGTCAAGATCGAACCCTGTTAGAAGGGGAAGGCCCTTGCTGGATAAAAAACAGGTGCGACTGGTGCCACGCTCTCGCTCACAACGGCGTGTGCAGCCGGCGGAAGTGGTGGAAAAGCCGAAGCCGCTGGAACCGGTAAAGCCTCGTGGTGGTTTGTCGTACCCATTCAGCCGAGCGTGGGCAGATTTGGTGGATGATGATGATCAGACAGGGGTTCTGGTCTCCTATGCTGATTCCTCAGGTGATTCAAGCGAGGAAGAAACCAACAGCGCACGACACCTGCGGGAAATCTTTTTGCGAGAAAGGGATTCAAAAAGAACTGCGACACGTGGCAATGTTCCACTTACTGGTTCTTCAAGCTCCAATGATGGGCAGAAAAAATCGGTTCACCTTGGCGAAGAGCGCGACAAAGCGTCGCGGGGGGAGACCCGCCAAGAAGTGACTTCTCAAGTTTTTTCGCTACCACAACCTTCTCGTCCAACTGAGCAGTCTAAAAAAAGAGCAAGGGATGGCTCAGTTATAGTTGGTTCGCTGGCGGTGGGCTCCACAGATGAGGTTTTACCTGGGCAAGGTGTTGCTGGACAGGTGAATGTATCTGAAAGCGCTCAAGTTCTACCTGGGCAAGATGTGGCTGGACAGGAGACGGCGCTGGAAGGAGCAGTACAAATTCCTGGCGAGGAGACTGACCAAAAAGAAGGAGAAGGTGGGAGCAATGAACTCCGTGGCGATGGTACGAAAATATTGGATGTTCTTCCGGTGAAGAAGGGCCATCAGCAATTGCTTACCAAAGGCCTTCTGAATCGGATTTATTGGAAGGTTGCTGTCGGCAAGTTGCCTGTGTGTGGGGCAAAAGGACTATCAGAAGGGGCCCAATAAAATGGATCGAAATTTGGTTATTAGCATGTCATCTGAAGGTGCAAGCGAACAGGATTTGAACCTGGCACTGGAAGACGATGTTGATCAGAGAATGGATGATGGTACATTGGTGGTCATGGCATATGACCCACGTACACTGATTCAGTCGGCAACAACTGATTGGGTTACGCGTCGCGGTTTGGCCGATCGTGCCATCTGGCCGGCAATAGCGACTGCAGCGCAAAGGATATGTGCTGAAATGGTTCAAGTGGATGAACTGAATGCCCAGCTGAACACTGGGAGACTCCTTTTTGAAAGGAGAGATCAAGGACATTATGGAGATTTGCATCATTCGTTCCATGAAGATCCGTGCTTGCCAGTGGTGGGAAATTATCCTCTTTCGGTGATGGGTGCATTGCTGTCTCCTGGCCTGGAAAGGGAATTCAGAAATACTGAAAAGTTTGGAACTGCTATGGAGGCAATAGCCTACGATTGGAGTCGCAGTCCAGGCATGGAAGTTCATGTGGAACTTATGGCGAGGGTAGCCAACCTGGTTGCTCCGTTCCTTACCCTAGGAGGCCAAGGGTTGGTGGTGAATTCAGAATTTCTCTGGCAGCGCGGGAGGGACCAAATGATGGAGTTCCTTCAGGCGGCGACGTGTGCTGATCAATTGGAGGTTCTCTGGAAAAGAATGGACGACGACGCTGATGAGGAAGTGGATCCTTCAGGGATGGTGCTGGAGATCCCCGAACAGCAAGATGCGGTATTTGAGCAAGGGATCAATGAATCCCCTATTCCCATCGAAGATGAAGGAAGCGAGACAATTGGTGACACTGGAAGTGATGGCAAAGCGCCAGAAGTTTCTCCAGAAGAGGAGACATCCAGTGGTTCATCAAGATTGGCTGGCACCAGAATGTTCTTGTGGTCGGTGTATTCTCGTGTTGCTTCCAACTGGGATTTCTCTATGCAGGACCGCACTACGAGTAGGATCTTTGACAGCACGAAGGGGTATCCTGGTGAAGGACCGGACAATGGTGACGATTTTTCCTCTAAGAGGAATTTACCCTGGATCTCTGAAGATTATCTCGACGAAGTGATGTCAAAAAAGATGGAAAGGTCTTCAGATATGGATGGGTTGAATGGGTTTGTTCCGGAAAGTGAGGGACAGTCCGAGAGGGTAGAGGTGGAGAATGTTACTGCCTCTAGAATTCTTATGGCTCTTTGGAAAAAGGGATATAGAGCTGGGTATAGGAGGTTGTGTCGTTCAAATCTATCTGGATCCAAGGTTGGAGCAATGAAACATCCAATCAAAAAGGTGCGGAAGATCGGCACTAGAAAGGCCTTCTTGAAAGCGTTCAATGTTTTTGGATCATCTCAGAATGGCTCAGGAGCTGGTGGGAAACCAATCATGAAGGTGATAGGACCAAGACCAGGTTTTCCAGCTGTTCTTGATGCATCAAACATTGATAGCACCTTGGGTGAAAAAGGTAGTCCTCCAGATCATGGCAATGTCCATGTAGTGCGGGATTGTTCCATGGATCGTCTGGAAGCAGAACGTTTGTCAAAGAGGAGACAAGGTATCTGTTATTGGTTCGCAAAAGGGAACAATCGCTGCAAGTTTGGAGAGGACTGCAAGTTTATTCATTCCAATGATGATGTGGTGCTGCAATCGTATTGGTGCAAATACTATGTGGCTGGAAGACACTGCTACGCTGGAGAGGACTGCAAGTTCTCTCACGACGCAACTGGTGTAAGGTGTATCCAGTTTGCTCGGTCTGGGAAGTGCCGTCATGGGGACAGGTGTGTCTTTGAGCATGGTGATCCGCTGGATGAACAGAGGCCAAGGTCTCCAAGGACGCCCCCAAGGGATGGTTCGCGGAGGAGTACTGGTACAAGAAGTGGAGGAAAGGAAATTTCTCCTGAACGGTATGATGAAGATGAAGAGGATTTGATGGGGTACGACGACGATACCCGGATGATAGAATTGCTGATGGAGGCAATTTCTTACATGTCGGATGGCAAATCAGATTTGGCCCGCGCGGAAGCGGATCCGGTGTTTAAACTGTTAAAGTTCAATGGAGACGCTGACCAAAGAGACGCAGAATGGTGTACGTGGACTACTGGCATGCTGTCTTCATTGGAACTTCACGAGATAGTGAAGTCATATGAGATTCCACTGGTGGAGGTTGAAGAGTGGATCGATGAGTTGAGGATATGGTTCCAGCGAGCCAATATGAAAGAAGAGAGAGATCCAAAAAGGGACAAAAAAAGGTCCCTAGAAAGGGAGTCCAGTAAGGATAATCCTGCCAAAAAGGAGGTGGTTGGAACTTCGGAGACGGATGTTGCCGTTGAGGAAGAGGTGAAGATGGCCAAAAGAAGAGGAAAACTGCTGCAAGTGAGGATCCATACACTCTTCTGGTTCCAAAGCCGAAGAAGATGCCGGTTAACATGGAGAAGGGTGGATCATCATCCAATGCGGTGGTATCAGGAGGGGAAAAGGCCTCTTCGAGAATGCGCACCAAGGCAAGCGTCTCGGGAAAGATGAAAAAGAAAGAGAAAAGTCAAAGCCCCAAGAAGGAAGAGGTGGTCGTGGTGGAAGGTCCTGGTGAGAAGGACCGTCCTTCTGAAGTGGATGCGCAGTCATCTACCACTGTTAATGCAGAACTGGGACAATCCTGCCAAGCAATTGAGGACGCGAAGAGAGCGGGGTTGATATCCTCAATTCAGAGGGGTATACAAGATCCTGTTCTTACAGTGTCGGACCTGGAACATGTTTTGCTGCGACTTCACCTGAGCATCGATGCCCATCGGAAGAAAAAGAAGGGATGACTGGATGGTATTGATGAGGGAATGGGTTTTTCTCTTTCTGGAGACAAGTGCGCTGGAACGGCCAATGTGCTGGAAGTATGGTGGTTACTATTAAGGGTATGGAAATCCCTGATAGTAGAGAGTGTACAGCTTTTTGCGTAGCGAAGACCACGGTTCGTGGTGAAGAAGGCTGAGAGTCTTCAATGACAAGAGAATCATGGTGGTAAAAAGATTCTCTATGGTGAAGGGTGTTTAGCCAATGTGCTATAAATTCGTCCTGGATGACGTAAAACCACAACTTGCATTCCAAGCAGCTGGCTGCTGCCTTAATGGCAGTTTTTGGCCAAAACTCTGCACCTCCAGTTTGTGTCCTAGGAAATCCTAGGACAGGGGGAGTGCGGAGCTGCAGTTTGTATTAAAGAAAAGAGTTGGTGTAGAAGGATTAAGGGTCAATGTACCCGGTACTATTTTGGCTCAAGATCGGGCCATGCGCCTAGTGAAAGAAGGGTGCTTGGTGTTTTGGGTTGGTTTGTTGTTGGTTGGTCCAGGGGATCAAGGGCTTCTGTTGGGGTTGACTGTTTTGTTCCCTGTCCTCCTTCGGTTGCCCCCCGTACCCTAAACCCCCACAGGTTCAAGCTTGGGGCAGGGTTTGGGGTTTGGGGTTTAGGGTTTAGGGTTTAGGGTTTAGGGTTTAGGGTTTCGGGTTCAGGGTTTGCCTGGAACCCTCCAACCCGGGGACTTCTTTCGACCCTAAAAACCCTGAAACCACAGACCAGCAGCTTTTGGACGACAATTTCCTGCTCATTCTTGTTTGTATCCTTCCGAGCGCGGCTGCTTAGGAGCACTTGTTGCGCTTTGAGGTTCAGGGTATCTTGGGTTTAGGGTTTTTGGTTTAGGGTCGAGGGTTTTTGGTTTAGGGTGCCGGGGGTTTAGTGGGCTTCGGTGTTAAGCCAGAGATGGCCCCGCACCCTGAGTCCCAAAGCCTAAACCCCACGCCCTGAGCTCCAAGCCAACAAGCCCTGAACCCCTACATCCCTGCGAGTCTGAGGAGTTTAGGGGTTAGGGTTTGGGGGGGGGGGGGGGGGGGGGGGGGGGGGGGGAGGGGCAGGAAGCCCCCTCCATCCCCCAATGTGGGCCTACCTCTTCTTCAGAAAGCTCTGTGTCTGGGTTGCCCAGTAAACCTAGGAGATTAGAAAGGGTGCCTTTTTCTGCTTAATTAAAAGGACAAGGAATCTAAACCTTCAAACAAGGAATAAGGAAACTACTGGGCATCCTAGCAAAGCTAAAGCCACACACCCGCTTGAAGCAAAATCCTGAAGCCCTCACATTTTGGCAGCTCCGGGCCAGCACCCAACATCCCTCCCCCCCCCCAAACTCAAACTTGTTTGAGATGGATGAGACCCTAAATCCTGAACCCTGAACCCTAAACCCTAAACCCTAACCCTAAACCCTAGACCCTAAACCGACAACAGCTGAAGAGCCTGAGCCCTAGACTCCGTACAGCCCAAAAACAACTTCGCGCACTTTCCCCGAACCCTAAAAACTCTTAAACCCCCAAACCCCTAAACCCCTACGCCCCTGTAAAACCTAACCCCTTAACCCCTGCACCCCTACACCCCTACACCCTACACCCCTAAACCCTGAGCCCTAAACCCTCAACCCACACCCGCGGGCAGGCCTTCTCAAACCGCTCTGCCTGCAGGTCCATCATCTTGTCGGCCAGCGTGCGCATCCTGTAGGGTTTAGGGTTTAGGGTTTAGGGTTTAGGGTTTAGGGTTTAGGGTTTAGGGTTTAGGGTTTAGGGTTTAGGGTTTAGGGTTTAGGGTTTAGGGTTTAGGGTTTAGGGTTTAGGGTTTAGTGTTTAGGGTTTAGTGGTTAGGGTTTAGGGTTTAGGGTTTAGGGTTTAGGGTTTAGGGTTTAGGGTTTAGGGTTTAGGGTTTAGGGTTTAGGGTTTAGGGTTTAGGGTTTAGGGTTTAGGGTTTAGGGTTTAGGGTTTAGGGTTTCGGGTGCTTTAGTAGCGCGTACGAGGGTCCTGGGACTTCAGGGTTGAAAAGGGTTTCAAGAAGAGCTTCAAGGGCTGTTATGGGCTTGAAGAGCTTTAAGGGCTGTTGGGGGCTTTAAGGGCTGTTATGGGCTTTAAGGGCTTTAAGGGCTTTAAGGGCTGTTATGGGCTTTAAGGGCTTTAAGGGCTGTTAAGGGCTGTTATGGGCTTTAAGGGCTTCAAGGGCTTTAAGGGCTTTAAGGGCTTTAAGGGCTTCAAGGGCTTCAAGGGCTTTAAGGGCTTTAAGGGCTTTAAGGGCTTTAAGGGCTTCAAGGGCTTCAAGGGCTTTAAGGGCTTTAAGGGCTGTTATGGGCTTCAAGGGTTTTAGGGTTTTAGGGGCGTCAGAAGCGCTTTAAGGGCTGTAGGGCTTTAAGGGCATTAAGGGCTTGCAAGGGCCTCAAGGGCTTGAAGGGCCTTAAGGGTTTTAAGGGCCTACTGTAAATTGCTTGAAGGGCTTGAAGGGCTTAGGGCTTTAGGAACCCTAAACCCTAAACCCAAAACCCTAAACCCTAAGTGTTGGCTAAGTTTTAGGATCTGGGGGTCTAAACCCTGAGATGCTCAGGCTGCTGTGTTGGGAGGTTTCGCCTAGGCCGCAAGAGTTTGGGACTGTTGAGGGAACGGCCCCACCCAAACATGTAAACTCCACCGTTGTCGTGTTCTGATTACTTGCGCCCTCAAAGTGGAACTCCTAAGCCTAAGCCTTACATCAGCAATCATGAAGTCTGACGAGGGTCGAGGCAGTGAGACGGCCCTGAACTCTTAGATACGAAACCCAGACCACTCCTTAAATAAAGGACTTCGTCTCAAGCACTGTAAGGTGTTCCTGTTGAGGGTTTGGGGTTTGGAGGTTGGTTCCTGAACCCTAAACCGCCGCCGGGCTACTCCATTTTGAGCTTTGCAATGGCTTCGTCCTCCGGATGGGTTTCGGGGTTTAGGGCTTAAGAGGTTGAAGGGTTCCAGGGTTTGCGGGTTGTTAGGGCTTTGAGGGTTGAAAAGGGGACCTCGATGGCTGTCAGACGAGGCCTGAAAGGCCCCTTCCTACTTCTGACAGCGGGGCAAAACAACAGACACGGTTTAGGGTGTAGGGTTTAGGGTTTAGGGTTTAGGGTTTAGGGTTTAGGGTTTAGGGTTTAGGGTTTAGGGTTTAGGGTTTAGGGTTTAGGGTTTAGGGTTTAGGGTTTAGGGTTTAGGAGTACAATGTTAGCAATGCCGCGCACGCGCGCCAACAACCACTTCCGATCACACGGTCCCTCCCGATGAATGGACTGCAAACGAATGAACTTATGAATGAGTGCACGAATACAATTCATTTGTACATTTTCTAATATCTTTTGTCTAGTCCATATGTCTCTCATGCTTTTGGTGTCCTCTTCTCCTTTATTTTTTCATATCAGCCGTATGAAAAGATAAGAAAACAATAAAAGGCCGCACGAATGAAAAGATAACACAACTCACTCACTACTTACGAAGAGAATGAGCGTGCGCTTACTACTGGGGCCTGTGTACAGCTGTGCAGGAGGGGCCAATTGCTGCGTGGCCAGGGCGTGCAAAACGTTGGCTTGTTGGCTGAAGCCTGTGGGTTTGCCGTCCGGCCCTGTGAGCGTCACCGTGCGTGGTAGTCCGCTGGGATTCGCTGCATCCATCTCCCCTTATCCCTGGCGTCCATGGCTTGTTGGCTCTCCGCGAGTCGGGCCTTCAACCACTGCTACTTGTCCTTTTTGGCCTGTGAGCGGATATGCTTGTGCAAGGCAGCTGCACGCTCGTACATTGTTCAATTAGGTTCCATGTGGCCGATGAGATCCAGGGATGCGCAGGACGGGCTTCCTGCTCTGGGAAAGCCGAAGTCTGGACCACTGCGCATCGATGCGTTGCTGGTATTTGCTGGTCAGTCGGGGGCCGTGTGTCGGCATCGGGGTGTGCAGGTGTGTGCTCTGGGTGAGGGGGTGGGTCAAGGAGTGGGGGGATGAGAGCTTTGTGCACCCTCTTCTTTTTTCCGTGGTGGATGTGCGTGAGCGGGGTGGTGGACTGGGTTGGCGCTCCCGCTGTCAAGTGTGGACGCACAAGTCCACTCTGACCAGAAAGCGGCTGCTGTTCAGAGCCGCGTTAGGCAGGGTGTGAACATATGTGACCAGGTTTTTCCAAGCGGATCAGGGCATGGTCAAATGAGCTGCACTGTTAGGGCGCCTGTGAGTGTATCGGTGCTGGTCTGGCTTCTGCATCCAGGTTTGGGGAACGCAGAGGTCGTGGGCAGCGCAAAGCTCTGCCAAGAACTCGTGGTTGGCGGTGTCCTGGTCATCCCGCTCAGCTGTCCTCCTGCACCATGTCCCTGTGGCCCAGCAGTTGAGCATTGAAGTCCCCCACCACCAATGTCGAGCGCGAACGTGCGCCGGGGTGTGAAGCGCCATGGTCCGCGAGATCGACCGGCCAAGAGTGGGGGTCGGCTGAGGAGGGCATGACCTGATGTGATATGAAGTAGGGTTCTATTCATCGGTCACAAATAATCACAAAAACCAAGAAAACCCCCAGCCAGAAAACAAGGACAAAATAAAGAGTAACAAAAAATAATAAGCACTAATAAGCCTTAATGAGCCTTAATAAGCCTGATTAGTGCTTGTTTTCGCAGGGCAGGGGCTTGAAGAAATAACACGAACAGAGGGCTCAATAACGCTTATTCTTCGGGATGTTGTTTCGGAAGATAAGGATAAAGTTTCTGAGCGACAGAGGCACATGGTGGGGTTCTGGGCGTGGGTTGGGCCCAAACAAAGCCGAAACACGGCCGAAGTAAGGCCGAAATAAGCAGAGATAAGGCCGAAATAAGGCCGAAATAAGCAGAAATAAGGCCGAAATAAGGCCGAAATAAGACCGAAATAAGACCCAAAGAGGCCCCAAAGAGGTCGAAATAAACCCGACAGAGGTTACGTGGGTTTCTGGGCGGGTTGGGTTGCCCTGCAGTCAACACGTACCCTAAACTTCTCATAACCGGAAAACAACCAGGAAATAGCCAGAACATACGGCGCTTTGCTTCAAACAATAAGCCTTATTCAGGTTATTTAGGCCTTATTTTTGAGCAAGGGCGGGTTTGCGGGGGGGGGGGGGGGGGGGGTTTGGATCCTGTGAAATAAACACTCCCCACTAACAGTCTTCATACTCCAGCTGTAAGTCCGAAACCGTAAGGGGAGCTTGATGATCCGCACGAACACATGGTAGTTGTTTAACACACCCGTTCCCCAAACCCTAAACCCTAAACCCCTGAACCCTAAACCCCAAAATGGCCATAAGGTAGGCCCTGTTTAGTAAGGTTTCCCTCTAAGGTGCTCTCATCCCAACTGGTCCATCCCTTTACAGGACCTTGAGAACACACCCCTAAACCCTAAACCTAAACCCTAAACCCTAAACCTCCCTTGAGCCTTAGGCTCAAGTGATACTCCTAGGTCCCTACACAACGCCCCTAAGCCGTAGCAGATGCACGGGGACTTCAGTAGCAAGCTCAAAATAAAGACTTGGGGAACATTCTGGAAGCCCTAACCAAACCCGAGAACCACCAGGAAGGTGGGGCAGGGTAATATCAGGGGTCGGGATAATCACTAATTGATTTTCCTTGTGGTGCCTTTATATAATTCTACCTTATTTCAAGCGTTGGCCTGTTTAACTGTCAGCCACATATCTGGGGGAATGAGAGGGAAAAGGGCATGTAGCAAATCACGTCGCAAATCGTGTAAAGGAAAAGGGGCATGTAGCAAATCACGTCGCAAATCCTGTAAATGGAAAAGGGCATGTAGCAAATCACGTCGCAAATCCTGTAAATGGAACCTGTGAGTTCATTGGGCCGAAACGAGGCAATGGCCTCTTTGGCGTGTCAGTGGCAATCCTTAGGCCGAAACGAGGCAATGGCCTCTTTGGTGTGTCAGTGGCAATCCAAAATGGAGAGGCAGGATAGACCTATAGCCATAGACTATAGAACCTGGATCCCCTCTGTCCCCGGAGCCACAAAAACCCTCCCCTCGTGAGCCAAAAGTGCGCCGGAGAGGGTTTTCATCGTCATCCAAAATGGAGAGGCAGGATAGACCTATAGCCATAGACTGTAGAACTTGGATCCCCTCTGTCCCTGAGCCACGAAAACCCTCCCCGGCGCACTTTCGTGAGCCAAAAGTGCGCCGGAGAGGGTTTTTATCGTCATCCAAAATGGGAGAGGCAGGATAGACCTATAGCCATAGACTATAGAACTTGGATCCCCTCTGTCCCCTGAGCCACAAAAACCCTCTCCGGCGCACTTTCGTGAGCCAAAAGTGCGCCGGAGAGGGTTTTCGTCATCCCGAAAGGAGAGGCAGTATGGACCTATAGCCTGTAGCCAATATAGGTTATAGACACTTAGACTATAGAACTCCTTTTGGTAAAAACACAATACAGCAATATAACAATATAGCAATATAACAAAATAACAAGATAACAAGATACCAATACAATAAGATAACAATATAGCAATATAACAATGAAATATGTACATATCTATATATATATATATATATCACAAAATAACAGCATAACAAATATGAAAATATATAAAAACAACAGAAGATAATAAGAAAAAAACAACCTTGTTTTCATATGCTCCAGAACAAACTAGAACAGTTCCAGGAAGTACGTTTTTGGGGCAAAATCCCGAAACAAAGCAGAACTGTTCCGGAACTGTTCTGGAACTGTTCCGGGGCCTGGTTTTCTGCTCCGGAACAGACTAGAACTGTTCCAGGGCATGTTGTTTTGCACACTTTTTGACGGTACCCGGAACAGACTAGAACTGTTCCAGGGCCTCCTCTTTCATGGCCTCTGAAACGAATACAACCTAATAATAAAATACCTTCCAGTAAGTCCCCCCGAGTCCACTCCCAGAATAAACAATATAGCCCTCAAGGCCCAAACCAAAGCTTCTAAACCCTAAACAGCCCCAAACCAGCTAAACTTCTAAACAACCCTAATCTTCAAAGCCCTAAAGCCAAACCCTAAAACACCCAGCCTAAACCCTAAACTAAACCTAAATCCGAAACCCTTAAGGTTTTGGGGGTTAGGGTGTTTTGTGTCGGGCTTTGGCCCGAACCCTGTGAAACCCCAAAACCCTAACCCCCCAAACCCTCAACCGTGTCCTTGAGTTTCTTGCACGGCCTATGTATGGTTGCGCCCCGGCGGCCCCCCGCCCCCCCCCCCTCCCCACCACCACGGCCACCACAGACAACCACCACGGACCACCACCACGGACCACCACCACGGACCACCACCACAGGACCACCACCACCACGGGACCACCACCACCACCACGGGACCCCCCCCCGCCTAGGGTTTAGGGGTTAGGGTTTAGGGTTTAGGGTTTACGGTTTACGGTTTAGGGCTTAGGGTTTAGGGGTTTAGGGGTTTAGGGTTTAGGGTGTAGGGTTTAGGGTTTAGGGTTTAGGGTTATATAAGGGTTTAGGGTTTAGGGTTTAGGCTTGGTTTAGGGGAGACTGTAGACCATGGGGGGGTGGGATACCTGGGGGGGAACGCACAGCGCACAACCATATATAGGGGTGGCCAAAAAGTTGAAAGACTACCTTGTCTAGGGTTTTGTACTTGTTTTCAGCTTTCTTGTTTTTTTGTAAAAGCATTTTTCCGCTTAGCAACAATAGACAAGAGGTGAAACATCGTCACTAAAACGACTAAGTAGTTTAAGAAATTTTCGCCCGGCTTTGGTCACTAAAACGACTAACTACTTTAGGAAATGCGTCGCCCGGCTTTGGTCACTAAAGCGACTAACTACTTTAGGACATGTGACGCCCGGTTTTGGTCACCAAAACGACTAACTACTTTAGGACATGTGTCGCCCGGTTTTGGTCACTAAAACGACGAACTAGTTTAGGAAATGTGTCGCCCGGTTTTGGTCTCAAAAACTACTAACTAATTTAGGGAAAAAAGTGTCGCCCGGCTTTGGTCACTAACACGACACTAACTACTTTAGGAAATGTGTCGCCCGGCTTTGGCCACTAAAACGATTAACTACTTTAGGAATTGTGTCGCCCGGTTTTTGCCACTAAAACGACTAACTACTGTAGGAAATGTGTCGCCCGGCTTTGGCCACAGAAACGACTAACTAGTTTAGGAAATGTGTCGCCCGGTTTTGGCCACTAAAACAACTAACTACTGTAGGAAATGTGTCGCCCGGCTCTGGTCACCAAAACGACACTAACTACTTTAGGAAATGTGTTGCCCGGCCTCAATGTCCAAAACACATATTTGAGCAAAAGGGGCCAAAGCTTGAGAGTGCGTGAAAAAGGGGCCTGTGCCTATTTCAGGTAGGCCTCCCCCCCCCCCCCCCCCCACCACAGAAAACCAGGCCCCCCCCCCCCCCACACTAACCAAACCCCCCACCCCCCCCCCCCCTCCAACTTCCAGGGGGGCCCCCCCCCCCCCCCCTGCACCCGCAACCTCAGACCGTACACCGCCAAACCCTCAAACCTTAGAAGAGCAAGACAAATTGACTTTTTCGCGTGGCTCAGGTCTGAGCAGTGATCACCCTGCACGATCTCCGGCTGCGTTCTATTGGAAGAGTACGTGTTTGTAGAGTACGTGATTAATCCATAACAACACGATGACAGGATGATATACTTAAATTTCTGTTATCGCATAGTCATTGAATGCTTTTTGGGGCCGGCTTTTTTTTTTTTTGGGGGGGGGGGGGCTTCTGCTCACCGCGGGGGGGGGGGGGGGGGGCCCCCCCCCTTGCGCAAAGGGGGGGGGGGGGGGGGGGGGGTGGGGGGGGGGGTGGGGGGGGGGGGGGGGGGGGGGGGGGGGGGGGGGGGGGGGGGGGGGGGGGGGGGGGGGGGGGGGGGGGGGGGGGGGGGGGGGGGGGGGGGGATTTGGGGGGGGGGCAGTGGGGGGCACTATCCCAAAGCTGTGGGGGGCCACCCGCCACAACTGGGCTTTCGCCCAAAGTCATGTAGCTAAACAGGCCACCCCCCTTGAATGTCCAAAACATGTATTTGAACAAAAGGGGCCAAAACTGAAAGAGGCCACCCGCCACAGCTGGGTTTTGCCCAAAGCCCTGTAACTAAAGAGGCCAGCCCTCTTCAATGTCCACACTCAAAAACAACATATTTACGGAATCTCTTCCCAAATCTCTTCCCAAATCTGTTACTGTTACGGGCCATTTTGACAGTCACCCCTTCATAAAGAGGCCAGGGGGGTGGTCTCTTTAGCTACAGGACTGTGGGCGAAAGCCCAGCTTTGGCAGGTGGCCTCTTTCAGCTTTGGCCCCCCCTACTCAAACATGTGCTTTGGACATTCAGGGGGGGTGGCCTCTTTAGGTACAGGACTTTGGGCGAAAGACCACTTGTGGCAGGTGGCCTCCTTCAGCTTTGGCCCCTACTCAAACATGCGCTTGGGGGGGTGGTTGTGGCAGGTGGCCTCTTTCAGCTTTGGCCGGGTTCCTAAACCCTGAACCCTGAAAATATTTACGGAATCTAATCCCAAATCTGTTTCTGTCACGGGCCTGCGGAGGTCCCAATTTCCTGAACCCTAAAAATATTTACGGAATCTCTTCCCAAATCTGTTTCTGTTACGGGCCATTTTAACAGTTACCCCTTCATAAAGAGGCCATTGCCTGAAATAAATTCTACCCCAAAACCCTGTTTGAATTATTAAGGCCCCTATACTAAGCGTCCTGTTCGGCGAGCTCGTCCACCATGACCTTCAGCTTCCTCTCTTCCTGAGCCCCACGGAGACTTGGACAGCAGCAGAAACCCCATATCGGCATTTCCCCAAATAGGGGGTACCCTCTGAAGATACCCCCAAAATAGCGTAAGTATAATCCTTCTTATAGGAACCTCCAACAGGGTACCCCTATTTTCGGAAACCCCCATATCGGTCTGGGGGTTTTGGGGTTTAGGGCACTTCTTGGGGTTTGCCATGCGCCTCCGATGCTTTGACTGAAAAGCTGAACTTATTTGGGCGTTAGGGTTTAGGGTTTAGGGTTTAGGGTTTAGGGTTTAGGGTTTAGGGTTTAGGGTTTAGGGTTTAGGGTTTAGGGTTTAGGGGCTGATGATGCGAATTACGAGGCCTAATAGCCCATCCTCCAAGACCCATCCATACCCGGGGCTTCGGTGCGAGAATGCTCGAAGGCATGCTGGCTGACTAGGAGTAGCCCGTGAGGAGGGGGTGGTCCAGCTTTTTAGTTCTGAAAATTGGTTTTAAAAATTTCGAAACGCCTATATGTGTGAAAAATTGCCGCAGGTTGGTGCGCGGGGGTTTAGGGCTCAGGGCTTAGGGCTCAGGATCAGGATTTCTGCTTTGGGGTTTGGGGTTCCTACCCTAAACCCTAAACCCTAAACCCTAAACCCTAAGCCCTACCTAAACCCTAAACCCTAAACCCTAAGCCCTAAACCCTAAACCCTAAACCCTAAACCGCCACCTCAACGTGCAAACGCTCGCACACCTGCCCACCAAGCGGCTTCTTTCCAAGCCTCTTGCACCTTCGGCCGCAGAGCTCCGGGAACCGAAGAAGGTGCGGGATGTTTCGTCCCTAAACCCTAAACCCTAAACCCTAAACCCTAAACCCTAAACCCTACACCCTACACCCTAAAACCCTAAACCCTAGCCCCAAAACCCTAAACCCTAGCCCTAAACCCTAAACCCCAAACCCCAAAACCCGAAACTTCTAGGGCTTAGAACCAAGGGGCTGCCACCCGGAGCCTCAGATAGTCCCTAAACCCTAAACCCTACACCGTAAACCCTAAACCCTAAACCCTACACCGTAAACCCTAAACCCTAAACCCTAAACCCTAAACACTAAACACTAAACCCTAAACCCTAAACTTAATCTGACCCCGAAGCGCCCTAACAAACTCTTGAGAAGGGTCCTGAAGCCCAAGCGGTGCAACCTCAGGGGCCCAACGTGAACCCAGAGAGGCTCCAATTTGTTTAGGGTTTAGGGTTTAGGGTTTGGGGTTTGGGGTTTGGGGTTTGGGGTTTGGGGTTTGGGGTTGGGGGTTTGGGGTTGGGGTTTGGGGTTTGGGGTTTGGGGTTTGGGGTTTGGGGTTTGGGGTTTGGGGTTTGGGGTTTGGGGTTTGGGGTTTGGGGTTTGGGGTGTGGGGTGTGGGGTGTGGGGTGTGTGGGGTTGGGGGTTGGGGCTTGGGGTTTGGGGTTCCGGGAGCATTTGAAGGGCATGGGCGACCAAATCTCAAACTGAGCCCCGCTAACCCAGACTCCGAATCCCCAACTTAAACCCTAGACCCCAAACTCTGAAACTCCCTACACCCCCCCAAAGCCCCCAAAAAGCCTGCAAACCCCATAAACCCCTTAAAGCCCTTTAAACCCAATTGAAGCCCTTGAAAACCCTTAACCCTAAACCCTAAACCCTTAACCCTTAACCCTAAACCCTAAACCCTAAACCGGGGGGTGGCTGGCGCCCAGCCTCGTTGTCCTCCTCGGCCGCCTTGGCTGCCTTCACCCTCATTTGCTCCAACCTTGGGTTTAGGGTTTAGGGTTTAGGGTTCAGGGTTCAGGGTTCAGGGTTTAGGGTTTAGGGTTTAGGGTTTGGGGTTTAGGGTTCAGGGTTTGGGGTTCAGGGTTTAGGGTTTAGGGTTTAATATAGAGGCGCTAAGCCCTCACGGATGCCGCAGCCTCCTAAGCCCGACTACCGTGATCAAAACATAGTCAACCTAACCCTACTTACCCCCTACAAAGAAGCACTGGAGAGACCGCTAGCCCCTACCAAGACCATCATCAAACCCCATGCCACCACGTTCAACCCCAGCGAGCCCTCCTGAACTGCCGGAAACCTACCAGACGCAAAATGCAAAGACAAAACGCTAACAATGGAGTAACAAGAATAATGTAGCAAGAAGACTAATCAATTTCATAATCATAGTCATGATCATAATAACAACAAAAAACAACAATTTAAAAACAAAAAAAAACAATAATGGCAACACGAGCCACCGGCTCTTCCCCTGCTCGAGCTCCTGGATGCCGGGTCCAGAGACTCCAAAACCCCTTAATTAAGGTATATCCCTTTAAAAAAAATAGTAGGAACTCTAATATGATTTAAGGCATATTCCTTAACTAAGGGGTTTTGGAGTCTCTGGGGGGAGATGTTGAAGGGCCCCTGGGGGTCCCTTAAACTCCAGGGGACCAAGGGAGGGAGCCTGAGAAGGGATCCTAGGCTTTAGGGTTTAGGGTTTGCGGTTTGGGGTTTAGGGTTTAGGGTTTAGGGTTTAGGGTTTTTGGGTTTAGGGTTTAGGGTTTAGGGTTTAGGGTTTAGGGTTTAGGGTTTGGGGTTTAGGGTTTAGGGTTTAGGGTTTAGGGTTTAGGGTTTGGGGTTTTAGGGTTTTAGGGTTTGGGGTTTAGGGTTTAGGGTTTAGGGTTGGGGTTTAGGGTTAGGGGGTTTAGGGTTTAGGGTTTAGGGTTTAGGGTTTAGGGTTTAGGGTTTAGGGGTTTAGGGTTTAGGGTTTAGGGTTTAGGGTTTAGGGTTTAGGGTTTAGGGTTTAGGGTTTAGGGTTTAGGGTTTAGGGTTTAGGGTTTAGGGTTTAGGGTTTACAGGTCCTTTACGTCGGGTTTGGAAGTCCTTTTGAGACTGACCGGACGTGAGGCCCTAGGTGTGTGCCGAATGGAAGCCAGAAGACTCCTCAACCCTAAACCGAAACCCTAAACCCTAAACCCTAAACCCTAAACCCTGAGCCCTAGGATCTCCGATCTCTTTCAAGCCCTATGATCGGAAGAGGGGTTTAGGGTTGAATCAGGAAGCCTTCCCCCGTTTACGGTTATGGTTTAGGCACCCTAAACCCTAAACCCTAAACCCTAAACCCTAAACCCTAAACCTGAAAAAGGAAACCTTGGTTCCCCAGATGCTCCTCGAGCATCTTCTCCGCCTGACCCTTCTGCTTCTGCGCCTGAAAAAACGGGACCCCGCGATTGGCAGGGTTGTTTGGTCTCTGGTCAGCCACCCGAACTCCCAACCCCCAACGCGAAGCCCCAAAACCATAAGCCCTACACGATGCCCGTAACAATAAAAAAAAACGTGCCTGTAACAATTGCCCAGGGGTATTGGGGATAAGTACATAATGAATATCTTCCGAGAAGAAGGCGTTGTTGTTGTTGTGTCCAGCCTAGGTTCGTGGATTGATACGTTCTTAATGTTATGGGATTGACCGCACGTAAGAATGAAGGGGAGGCCAAGCTCAAGCACTGCAGCCGTTTAGGGTTTAGGGTTTAGGGTTTAGGGTTCAGGCTTTAGGCTTTAGGGTTTAGGCTTTAGGGTTTAGGGTTTCGGGTTTCGGGTTTCGGGTTTACAGACTTTCCGCCTCCTCCGACTTCTCCTGCGCAGCCGCTGAGGCTTGTGTCGCGTTCTCCTTCTGCCTTTTGAGGACACATACTTGGAGGTTCATGGGTACTTATAACCCCCAATATAAATCTACATATAACCTACTTAGGGGACTTAGGGGGTTTACAAGTACAGTTAGAATTAGAGTTATAAGTGCCCATGAACCTCCAAGTTGAGGGTTTGTCGCTTGGGGGTTTTGAGGGCTCAAGAGGTCTGGGGGTTTAGAGGTTAGGGGTTTCGTGTTGTAAGGGTTAAGGCTTAAGGGTCTGGAGTTTGGGGTTCTGCGGAGGACTGCCCCGAACCCGGAACTTTCAGGGCTTCAGCAGTATGCACCGATGCCATGACGACTGGGTCATTAAACTCCTGCGAATACGCCTGAAGCCCTACGCTCTAAGCCCTAAGGCCTACGTAAACCCTAAGCCCTATACGGCTTCGTAAGCCCTAAGCCCTAAGCGAACCATACGCACACCTCATGAGAAGTCGAGGGGCTCTTCGGCGACCTTCATGGCGTCCGCCGACATGCGCATGGCACGCCGGATGGCCTGGTTGCAATACGTAGATGGCTTTGCGGCTCTGCTTCGAAGTTACGAGTGACAGTGTCGATTTGGGGTTGGGGATTAGGGTTTAGGGTTTAGCGTTTAGGGTTTAGGGTTACGAGCAATACCAGGCCGCCACGGGCTTAAGTCCTATACAGCCCGCTGGTCGGAGACGAAAGACCCTACTGTAACGTACGGAACCCTGCCCTAATCTCGACTAAAGCTTCACACGCTAAACCCTACAAGAAGAAACATAAAGAATGCTATTAGTAATTATTCCGACCTGTACATATATACATATATACAAATATACATATATACATATATACATATATACATATATACATATATACATATATACATATATACATATATACATATATACATATATACATATATACATATATACATATATACATATATACATATATGTATGTATATATATATATACATATATTAGGGCCCATCCAGCCACTCCTCTGTTAAGGGTCTTGGGCACCCCCGGGCACTGCCCTCATGCACTGCAGCTGCCCAGCTCCCCGGACCTGTAAACCCTAAACCCTAAACCCTAAACCCTAAAACCTAAACCCTAAACCCTAAACCCTAAACCCTAAACCCTAAACCCTAAACCCTAAACCCTAAACCCTAAACCCTAAACCCTAAACCCTAAACCCTAAACCGTTACCCCAAACCCAGTGCCCCTTAGCCTACAACAGGAGAATATCGGGAAAGATTTTACCATACCCCCTACTTTCTTTTGAGGGGGTGTGCCCAAGGGGGGGTAGTATAAACATTTCTTGGATTGAAGGACCTGGCTTTTTGGGGCTTCGGGCTTGGGGATTTGGGCCTTAGAGAAGACGAAAGCCGACCAACCCGAAGCCCTCAACCCTCAACCCCAAAACCCCAAACCCTAAACCTTAAACCCCACACCCTAAACCTGAAACCCTAAACCCTGAACCTTAAACCCTCAACCCCAAACCTCAAACCCAAAACCTTAAACCCTAGACCCTAAGCTAAACCCCCGAACGCCCCCCCACCGCCCCCCCCCCCCCCTCCCCGTTCACTCTGTGGCCCAACACGTTCTCAGCC
>CAJNDS010002690.1:47500-115000 GCA_905221605.1 Symbiodinium natans | reverse complement strand
GGTTTAGAGCACTACTACTGGGTGTAAAGTTTCAGGCAGGGGTTCGGGTCTAGAGCCTCGGGCGTCTTCAGGAACTGTTAGGTTCTGTAGGCATGTTACCAGATGCCCTAAACCCTCAACCCTCAACCCTCAACCCTAAACCCTAAACCCTAAACCCTAAACCCTAAACCCTAAGCCCTAAACCTTCATCCCCTAAACCCGAGCCCTGAATCGCTCTGAGGGTGCGAAGTGTACATGCGTGTGCGATGTAGGTTCCCTCCTAAACCCTAAACCCTAAACCCTAAACCCTAAACCCTAAACCCTAAACCCTAAACCCTAAACCCTGCTGGGCTCGACGCGGGTGTAGGGATTTTGGGGTGTAAGGTCTCGGGATGAAACCCCGAAGCCCCGAAAAGTCTGAGAAGAGATGAGACAAGTAAGGGTTTTTTAGGGTTTAGGGTTTAGGGTTTAGGGTTTAGGGTTTAGGGTTTAGGGTTTAGGGTTTAGGGTTTAGGGCTCAGGGGGTTTAGGGGGTTTAGGGGGTTTAGGGGGTTTAGGGGGTTTAGGGGGTTTAGGGGGTTTAGGGTTTAAGGGGTTTAGGGTTTAGGGTTTAGGGTTTGCATGCGAGTGGGTTGGTGCCTCGGGTTTGCATCCGTCACGTCCGAAAGGAAGCACAGCCCCCTTGAAGAACACGCATCGTGCAATTCACCGGCCTCCTCGCTGTCCGCCCAGCTCTTCTCCTGGTCATTCTTGAGTTGAGGGTGGACATGAAGTCGTCGGAGTAGGCGACCTGCACCTCCTCCATGATCTCGCGCTTCGCACCTGACAGGCGAGGAGCTGCTGAGGCTCCAGGCCATCCTCGCTCGCCTCCTCCTCGCTTCGCTCGTCGATACCCATGCGGCATTTTGAAGTTCGAAGGTTTAGGGTTTAGGGTTTAGGGTTTAGGGTTTAGGGTTTAGGGTTTAGGGTTTAGGGTTTAGGGTTTAGGGTTTAGGGTTTAGGGTTTAGGGTTTAGGGTTTAGGGTTTAGGGTTTAGGGGTTCGGTAAGACCTAGACCCTAAGCCCAAAACACAAAGTGGCGGAGGAGGAAACAGCCCCCTTTAGGACTTAGGGCTTAGGGCTTCGGGCTTAGGGCTTAGGGTGTTTAGGGTTTAGGGCAAATACATAGCACACCTGAGAGAGACCCTCTGCCAAGTCCCCTCATTTTGATTTGCCGCCGATCCTTGAGGTCTCTGGGTTAGGCCAGCAAAACAATCTCAGGGTAGTTCAGGGTGTAGGGTTTGTGGTTTGGGGTTCAAGGTTTAGGGTTTAGGGTTTAGGGCTTAGGGTTGAGAATTTTCACGACCTGCCTTTGTACGGGTCCGGAAAAGGAGACCCCTGTTATACCCTATTTACTCCAGAACCCTTCAAAGAAGGTAATGAACCATACTAAGGGCCCAGGACACTACCCTTAGATAAGATGGGTTTAGGGTTTAATTGGGGTTTAGGAGCTGTCTATGAAGGACTCTCAAAAAGACTCCAGAACCCTTCAGAGAAGGTAACCCTAAATCCTAAACCCTACACCTCTAAACCCTGACTACCCTTAGAAACAACATGCGGGCCGGGGCCCTATGCCGACGGTCGCTGCAGGTCGGTGGCGGGGTGTTGAAACTTAGCCACGCCCTTCAAAGGGTTTAGGGTTTAGGGTTTAGGGTTTCGGTTTTAGGGCTTAGGGTTTAGGGTTTAGGGTTTAGGGTTTAGGGTTTAGGGTCTCTGAACTCCGTAAACCCTACGCCCTTCATCTTGGCGTCAGTCCCCTCCAACGACCTCCCGTGGCCCGGCCCGGCCCGGAAACGATGCACGTACGCGCTGTACACTTCGCTTGACCTGGAGGTACAGGAGTAGCCACACTTGGGCTTTTTGGGTTTAGGGTTTAGGGTTTAGGATCTTTAGGGTCTTTAGGGTGTGGTAGCCGTTTTGGGGTTTATAGGGTTCAGGGTTTTAGGGTTTCGGCTTTAAACTTTAGGGTTTAGGGTTTAGGGCTTATAGGGTTGGACAACTGTACTTGTAAGAAGGATTTAGGGTTTAGGGTTTAGGGTTTAGGGTTTAGGGTTTGGGGTTTGGGGTTTGGGGTTTGGGGTTTGGGGTTTGGGGTTTGGGGTTTGGGGTTTAACCTTATTTCGGGGTACTCATACCAATAGTAACTACCCATGAACCTCCAAGCAGGGTTTTAGGGTCCCCTCGCACGGCTCATGACTGGTCCGACTGGTGCACGGACGCGTAGTTGCGCAGAAACTCCTTCGAAGCTTGCTCCTCGCACCTGCCAGTGGGTTTAGGGTTTAGGGTTTAGGGTTTAGGGTTTAGGGTTTAGGGCTTAGGGCTTAGGGCTTAGGGCTTAGGGTTTAGGGTTTGAGACTTTAGGGAACCCTGCACTCAAGCCCCAAACCTCTACGACCTGTCAAGAAAAGTATCAGTACCTAGCTTAGGACTTCGGGTGGTCGGGCCTTGGTTTAGGGTTTAGGGTTTCGGGGTTAGGGTTTGTTGTTTAGGGTGGTTTTTGGTCAATGGGATTAGTGTAGTCGGGTATTAGGGGTTTGGCTTCGGGTACCAGGATAGTAGAGGGGCGAAGCTGGCAATCGTCTACTTACAAGCTCTAGCCTGACGACCCCGGAGCCGTAGAACCCTAGAAGCCTATGCTCACAACCCCTCAGCCCTAAAATCCAAATCCCGCAACTCCTAAACCCTCAAGGCCGGATGACACCCCCAAACAAAAACCCCTAAACCCTAAACCCTAAACCCTCAAGGCCGGGTGACAGGAGGTCAAAGAAGGTCTGTGTGTGCTCCGCGCCCACGAAGAAGGTGTCCTCGTCGCCTTTGGTCACGAACCTTCTGCTAAGTTGAGCGAGAAGGTTCAGGGTTTCGGGTTTAGAGTGCAGGGTTTAGGGTTTAGGGTTTAGGGTTTAGGGTTTAGGGTTTAGGGTTGTGGGCTTCACCTTCAGGGGCTCAGGGCCTAGGGTTTGGGTTCCCCCTGTGCTCCCAAAAACCTCCAAGAGTTTAAAGAAAGGGTCAGGGCGGGAGTAGAGAGGAGGGGAAGGGGACCCCATGATCTTCAGACCTTTTGAGTTTAGGGTTTAGGGTTTAGGGTTTGGGGTTTGGGGTTTAGGGTTTAGGGTTTGGGAATTGGGGTTTGGGGTTTGGGGTTTGGGGTTTGGGGTTTGGGGTTTGGGGTTTGGGGTTTGGGGTTTGGGGTTTGAGGGCGACAACCCTGAAAGCTGGGCGCGTCGACCAACCGAAGCCCAAGAAATTGTGGGTCGAAGCCTTGGGGTGACTTATAGCTTCACATGCTTTGGGGCTGGGCGGGGGGTTAGGGTTTAGGTTTTAGGGTTTAGCGTTTGGGGTTTAGGCTTAGGGTTTAGGGTTTAGGGTTTAGGGAGCCTTTCACATGTGAAACTCAGGAAATCAAGGGGAACATGCAACATGTACTTCAAAACATTGGGGTGCTGTTTTCCCATTCTTGTCAACGGACCCCTCAAGCCTCCTCTAAACCCTAAACGCTAAATGCTAAACCCTAAACCCTAAACCCTAAACCCTAAACCCTAAATCCCTAACCCCCCACCAAAAACAGCACGGGAGGCTGGCCGAGGTTTCTCCTGCACGCTTCCTGGGCGGAGCATGTGCTGGATCTTTTCAGGGCTCTAAGTAGCCCTAAACCCTAAACCCCTAAACCCTAAACCTGAAACCCGAAAGCCTAAACCCTAAACCCTAAACCCCTAAACCCTAAACCCTAAAGCCTGAACCGCATCTTGCCTACTCCACCTTCGGGCTACCTTGCATGGCCGACTGGCAGAAGGCAAAGGCTGGTCAAGTCGAGGGTTTGGGGCTTAAGGCTTCGTAGGGTTCAGGGTTCAGGGTTTAGGGTTTAGGGTTTAGGGTTTAGGGTTTAGGGTTTAGGGTTTAGGGTTTAGGGTTTAGGGTTTAGGGTTTAGGGTTCAGGGCCAGTTTAGGGTTTACGGTTTAGGGTTTAGGGTTTGGGGTTTGGGGTTTAGGGTTTAGGGTTTAGGGTGGGGCGCCAGGGCGAACATCCCACATTGGCCCTCTTAGGGTTGAGGGTTTGGGGCTTAGGGTGCAGGGTTTGGGGTTCGGGGTTTGGGGTTTAGGGTTAAGCGAGAGACTCTGGGGTTTAGGGTTTAGGGTCAAAAACGCGGAAATCGCCTGCGATCCGAGCCCCATTCCGCGCCGAGCCGCTGTGATCTTCTTCATCAGGTACTGCTTCAGCATGTCAATGGTAATCCGCTGCTTCGAATCCCAGGAAGGCAGCGCCAGGAAGCTCTGCACGTGGCCTTGGATTTAGGGTCTTTCCCTAACCAAAACCCAAATCCCTAAACCCTAAACCCCAAACCCCAAACCGTAACCCTAAACCCTAAACCCTAAACCCCAAACCCTAAACCCTAAACCCTAAACCCCAAACCCTAAACCCCAAACCCTAAACCCTAAACCCTAAAGGTTTTGGGGATCCGGTCAACCAAGCGGTTCAGTGCCAAGGGCTTAGGGCTTAGGGCTTTGGAAGTCCATCTCCTTAGGCGTTGGCACCAGGGCTCCTTTTTAGGGTATAGGGTTTAGGGTTTAGGGTTTAGGGTTTAGGGTTTAGGGTTTAGGGTTTAGGGTTTAGGGTTTAGGGTTTAGGGTTTAGGGTTTAGGGTTTAGGGTCGGCGCCACGCCTGCTTTCGAAAACGTCATCAGCGCCACTGCTGCTGTCACGAGGACATTCGGCTTCGGAGGGGTAAACTACACCCTAAACCCTAAACCCTAAACCCTAAACCCTAAACCCTTTCTGATTCCTTCTGTCAGTGGCATTTCGGACACTGAAGGTCCAGTTGGCTTCGGGGTTTAGGGCTAAGCCCGAGGCCCTAACCCCGAAAAACGAAGCCCTAAGCCCTAGAGCGGAACCCTAAACCTTAAATTCCTAAACAATCCCCCCCCCCCCCCCAAAAAAAAAAGAAGACTTTTATCATTAGCTTTAGCCTGCTCCCTCAGGGGTTTAGGTATGAGGGTGTAGGGCGGAAAAGTGGGTTTAGGGTTTAGGGTTTAGGGTTTAGGGCTCAGGGTCCAGGGTCCAGGGTCCAGGGTCCAGGGTTCAGGGTTTAGGGTTTAGGGTTTAGGGTTTAGGGTTTAGGGTTCCTAAACCCTAAACCCTACTTGGAGGGTCAGGGACTTAGCAAGTAGATAGTAAGTAGACTTATAAGTCCCAAAATAAGGGACCCTAATTGGAGGTGTTCTACTCATAACTCGATTAGAGACCTACTTACTAAGTCCTCCGACCCTCCAAGTAAACCCTGAACCCTAAACCCTTAGGGTAACCCTAAACCCTAAACCCTAAACCCTAAACCCTAAACCCTAAACCCTAAACCCTAAACCCTAAACCCTAAACCCTAAACCCTAAACCCTAAACCGTAACCCTAAACCCTAAACCCTAAACCCTAAACCCTAAACCCTAAACCCTAAACCCTAAACCCTAAACCCTAAACCCTAAACCCTAAACCCTAAACCCTAAACCCTAAACCCTAAACCCTAAACCCTACACTACACGCACCTACCTCATGAGAACCTTAACTCTGACCCCGGGCACGGACCCAGGCATCCTCTGCCATGCCCAGGACGAAGCCTCGGAGAGGCATGAGCTTAAGGTAAAAGGCTTCAGCCCTAAACCCTAACCCCTAACCCCTAACCCCTAAACCCTAAACCCTAAACCCTAAACCCTAAACCCTGAACCCTGAACCCTGAACCCTGGACCCTTCAAGGAGCTGAGGGCTTCTAGGGTTTCATAAGGGGTCCTCCTCTACATTGGGATCTTTTTGGGTCCGCTTTCTCGCACGGCACCCTTCAAGTAAGGGAGCCCCCAAAACGGGGGTTCAGGGTTTAGGGTTTAGGGTTTAGGGTTTAGGGTTTAGGGTTTAGGGTTTAGGGTTTAGGGTTCAGGGTTCAGGGTTTAGGGTTTAGGGTTTCGGGTTTCGGGTTTAGGGTTTAGGGTTTGGGGCTTAGGGCTTAGGGTTTAGGGTGCCCCCATTTAGAGAGCTACCCATATAAGGCTGAAAAGTGTTCAGGGTCTTAGGGTCGCAGGAAAAGTTCAGGGTTTAGGGTTTCGGGTTCAGGGTTAGGATATATACGGTTTGCAACCCTAAACCCTAAACCCTAAACCCTAAACCCTAAACCCTAAACCCTAAACCCTGAACCCTGAACCCTGAACCCTGAACCCTGAACCCTGAACCCTGAACCCTGAACCCTGAACCCTGAACCCCAACCCTAAACCCTAAACCCTTAAACCCTTAGAAACCAAAAAAAAACTCTCAGCCGCACCGGGGATCCTCATAAACCAACCCTTCTCAGCCTAGACACGGGAGTAACCTAGGAATAGAAAAGGGTGCCCTTTTCTGGTTTTAAGGGGGCTTATAAGGGAACCCCAACCCTACAAAAAAGAACAATTAGGGCCGACTCCCGGTCCTAGCATGCCCGCCCAGCAGCCCGAGAGGAACTGCTGGAAGTAGCTCCCGATGTCCGCCTTTTGGGTTCTGCTGATGGCTGAGGGCTAGGGTTTATAGGGTTTAGATGGCTGGTGAACGCAAGAAACTCGACAAGTCCTCTCTAAGGTTGTTACATGGTCCTTCGTATGGGCCCTGAAAAGGCGACCCCTATAAACCCTGTAAACCCTATAAACCCTATAAACCCTATGAGCCCTACAAGTATGAACCCTATAACCCCTACAAACCCTATGAACCCTATAAAGCTTATAAACCCTATAAACCCGAGTCAAGCCTAAAAAACCTAAACCCTAAACCCAAACCCTCAACCCTAAACCCTAAACCCTAAACCCCATGCCCTGAACCTACCCGCAACCCGAAACCCTGAATCTTTCGAACCCTAAACCCTGGGGGGTAGAGTACCGCCTAGTATAATCCCTATTAGCAGTCAGGACTGCTAGTATAATTAAGGGGCAACATCCCAACCCTAACCCGAAACCCTGAACCCTTCCGTCGGGTTGAGGTGGTTTAGGGTTTAGGCTCCAGGCTTTCGGGTTTCGGCTTAGGGCTAAGGGTGTAGGACTGCGGTCCTGCGTCATCCAGCTCAAGCGGGCGGTGCCGTTGATTCGGCGGTACACCTGAGTTAGGATTTTGAAAAGGGCGTGTTAAGGCACAGAAGTCCCTAAGTCCTACACCCCAAAAACCCCAAGGATCCTTGCACCTGTATAGTATATACCGGAAGCTCTTTGAAGCCCAAGTATATACCATTTAGCTGCTCGTCAACCGGCTTGAATAAAGCTTCCGAGAGCTCTGGAGGATCAACCCTTGGAGGATCGACCCCGCGCCCCGAAACCGTAATCACCCCAAAGCCGTAAAAAACATCCAAAACCCCAAAAGCCCGAGACCCAAGAGTAGCCTTGCAAAAAGGGCCTTTAGGCCGTGTAAGAGCACCTAAGCTGTAAAAGGGGATCAGGGCCTGCTCTGTCAGGGGTCCCCCCAACCCGTAAACCCTAACCCTAACCCCTAAGCCCCAAAGCCTAAAGCCTAAAGCCCTGACGTCTCAACCCCTAGGCCCCCTGAAGGGGCCCAACCCTTGCTGTGTAGGCGCCGCCGGCAGCTTGCTCCGTATGTGAGTGTCTTCGAGCTCCTGAGGAGAACATCTGATCAGAGAACCCAGGGGTTGGACGGTCTTAGCGCTTTCTTGGGGCTTAATTAGGGTTTGCTCGGCTGGGCTTGAAGCTTTAAGTTCCAGATGAGGGTCACCTTCATGCAAAATCCTTCTTAAGCTCCAGCTCCGGGGATTAAAGCCTACATAGCTCCTGCTCTGTGACGCTTATCGGGGCATGTGGCACGAGCTGCTTGGTCCTGGAGGCCGTCACGTTTGAGAATCCGATGTCACGGAGGAGCCGCAGCGTGTGGCATGTCGCAGACGGCCCTAAACCCAAAACCCTCAACCCTAAACCCTAAACCCTAAACCCAAAACCCTCAACCCTAAACCCTAAACTCTAAAACCGCGTTGAGGCCCTCGCTTGCGAGAGGCAGCGTGTGAGAAGGATCCCAGACAATTTTCACATGCGGGAACTGGCCACCGTTGACGATCTGGATCCTGCCCCCCGCCTGACGCGTCAGACTCCAGCAGAGCACATCGTGATCGCCGACGAGTACCACTCGCGAACGCTCTCGTATGGCTTAATTAAACCTTTGGGACCTCGCGTTCTCCCCCCCCCCCGAGCTTGGGGTTCAGGTTAGGGTTTAGGTTTTAGGGTTTAGGGTTTCGGGTTTAGGGTTCCGGGCTTAGGCTTGAGGGCCGTAGGAGTTGGAGGCTTTGGGGATTCAAGCCATGCAAGCGCTGAAACCCGGAAACCCCTGAACCACAAAGCCCTGAACCCTAAACTCTCAAGTCCTAAACCCTAAAGTCCTAAACTCTAAACCCTAAACCATAAACCCTAAACCCTTCACCCTTAACCCTAAACCCTAAACCCTGAACCCTAAAGCTAAAAGCCACCCTGCAGCCCTAAACTCTGAGCCTCCCAACACCATGTTCCCCCAGGCAACCGGTAGTTTCGTCCAAGCATCCGTGGTTCCCGTGAGGATCACCTGGGCATCGGCATCACTAGGCCATTGGCTTTAGGGCTTTAGGGTGTCTAGAGCTGTTTAGGGTTTAGGGCTTAGGGGTTTAGGGTTTAGGGTTTTGGGCAGTGAGACACTAGGCCGAGGACCTTGCTTGAGGGTTGAGGGTCAACCTGGCGTAGCGCCAAAACTCGTCGTTGCCTCGCAGCAGCTGTTCGCGTCCGTTCAATTTGTTCCAAATCAACACCTCTCAACCCTACATAAACCCTAAGCGCGAAACCCTAAATAAACCCTAAACCCTAAACCTTAAACCCTAAATCCTAAACCCTAAGCCCTAAACCCTAAACCCTGAACCCTAAACCGCAAACCCTAAACCCTAAACCCTAAACCCTAAACAGCAAGATCCGGATTGGGGCTTGCGTCCGAGGCACGACGCCCTGCGACATCGATGTCGAGCCCTGGAGCACTTCGCCTTTGAGGTCTTCGGGTTGCAGGGGTTTAGGGTTTAGGGTTTGGGGTTTAGGGTTTAGGGTTTAGGGCTTAGGCCCTACAGCCTCGGCAAGAGGCGAGGGCTCAGTTTCCGGCGCTTTGGGGCGGAGGATTCACCAACCAACGCGAACCATGTCTCATACCTGAGGATTCAGAGTCCACACCTCCTCATAGGATTTAGGGTTTAGATGGGTTTAGGGTTTAGGGTTTAGGTGTTAGGGTTTAGGGTTTAGGGTTTAGGGTTTAGGGTTTAGGGTTTAGGGTTTAGGGTTTAAGGCCAAGGAAACAGTTGTTTCGAGAACTCCGATTTCGGGGCGTTGTTGGGGCTTCGCGGTCGGGTTGCAAAGGGTTTTGGGGATTGGCATGAGACCGGACTTCCGTGCCCAGACCTTTGCCCGCAATCGTTCGCCCTACAGGGCCCCCCCTGCAACCTACTCCTCTAAAAGCCACGGTTAGTGATGTGGTTTCAGGGTATTCCTACGCTATCTTGCTGAGGCGCACCTTGGTTCGGGAACGTGCCAAGAGCTAGAATCAAGCGTCGCCTGAAATCTGTACAACCCCTAAACCCTAAACCCTCAACCCCAAACCCCTTCGAGGTGCGGGCAGAAGCCGCCCGCAGTGACACCCTCGGCCTGAGCCGGGAGCTCTTTTGTCGAGCTTTGTGCGGTTTTCTGGCGAGAAATGCTGTACCCCAACGCAAGGTATTCCCAACCGCTATGGTGCGTTTCCCTTTGCAAAGAGGAGGGTATAAAGGGCTAATAAGCCCAAAAAGCATGCTGACACCCTCCCCCCTCAAACGGGTGAAGGATCAAAAAAAAAACACATAAGCATCAAAAAAAAAATTACCCCAAGGGATCAAAAACTAAAAATAAATAACCATCAAAAAAAAAATAACCCATTTTCCTCTTGGAATACAGCGGGGGGGGGGGGGGGGGGGGGGGGGGGGGTTTGGGTGGGGGTGGGGGGGGGGGGGGGGGGGGGGGGGGGGGGGGGGGGGGGGCCAGGCCCCCCACCCCAATTTGCAAACACAATGCTCGCACGATGGGTAGTAGTGGGTGGTGGTAGTGGTTGGAAAACCTTCTATTTTCTCGATCTTTTGATAGGAAAACCTCTATTTCTTCATATTCCCACAAGAAAACCTCTATTTTCTTCATGTTTTCATAGGAAACCTCTATCATCTCTATGTTTCCATCGGAAAACCTCTATTTCCATATATTTTAAGAAAACTTAAACGTTTTAGTATCCCAATGGCTTCAACAAGATTCATAAAGCACGCTTTGCAGTGGCACAGCTTGATAAAAACGCGGGGGGGTTGGGGTTGGCGCAGCCCCCCCCCCCACCCCCCCCCATTGGCTTTGCAGCACGCTTTGCACAGCTTAAAAAAAACAGCGGGGGGGTTGGGGGGGGCGCAGCCCCCCCCATTTGCAAACAATGTTCGCACGATGCGTAGAAGTGGTGGTAGTGGTTGGAAAACCTCTATTTCTTCATACTCCCACAAGCAAACGTCTACTGTCTTCACGTTTTCATGAGAAATCCTCTATTATCTCTATGTTTCCATCGGAAAAACTCTACTTCTACAGGTTTTAAGCAAAAACCTTCCATTTTCTTTGCATTCCAATGGCTTCAAAGAACAATATATAATACATACTACATAATATATAAAATATACTATATAATGAATAATAAATACATAATAAATTAAGTAATAATAAATAATATTATATATTTTATATATTGTATATTATGTATATAGTATATATTATATATTATATAATTTATATTATGCATTATATGCAGTATATAATATACAATATATGATATGCAATATATGACATATAATATACCATATGCGATATATATATATATATATATGTATTTTTTATTTATTCATATTTATACTTACTTATTTATATACATACATATATCATATAATGTACAAACAATATGAAAAATATAAATATAAATATAAGTGATATGTATAATATATGTATGTATATATATATATAATATATAGTATAAGTGTGTATATATACACATGATATAATGTTTAGTATAAATATATATAATAGTAAACAGAAAAAATATAATATATATATATATACATATATAAATATAAAATATTATAAATAATATAATGTATATACATAATACATCGTACATACGACATAATAAATATAATACATAATACATAGTACATAATACATAATACATAATACATAATACATAACACATAATACATAATACATAACACATAATACATAATACATAATATAAAACATATAATATATAATTCATAATACATAGTACATAAAACATAAAACATAATATAGAATTCATAATACAGAATTAATACATAATACATAATACATAATACAAAATACATAATACATAATACATAATATATAATATATAATATATAATGTCGAATATATAATAGGTAATGTGTAATGTAATGTGTATTATGTAATATGTAAATATATATATATATGCACATACATACATACATATATATATATATATACACACACGTTGACCTTCACTATCGTGTGTGTATATAATATATATTTATATTTATTGATTTTTATTTATTTGTCTAATTTAATTATTTACTTATACGCATAGGACCCGCAGGACCAGGCGGACAGACAAGCAGACCAGAGGACCAGAGGACCAGGGGACCACAAGACCAGGGGAACACGGGACCAGGGGACCACGGACCACGGCCAGAGGACCACGGGACCAGAGGACCACGGGACCAGAGGACCACGCAGGTGGGCCGGATGGCTTATTTTTTATTTATTGATCATTGATCCCTATTGTTTTTCTTTTTGATGCTTATTATTTTTGTTTTTGATGCCTATGCCTCCCCCCTCCCGACCCCGCCCCCTCCTCCCCCCTCCTCTTAAACCCTACCCCCGCAAGACAAATGCCCCAAACAGCAAGCAAAAGCCCGTCTAAGTGGAGTCTCTGGCTCTGGCAGCTTGGGATGGGTGCCCTGAACCCTAAACACTAAACCCTAAAACCTAAACCCTTTGGGTTCAGGGAGCGTGGGATAAAGGTTGCCAGATGTGGAAATTAAGCATTGAAGGGTAAGCGGCTTGGGGTCGAATTCGTTGAGGATTGCAATGAAGAGGCCCCAACACGCTTTCAGGATGTTCCGACGATTCGGGTCCCGCTTTTGCAGTAGAGACGCGGGGTTTTTGGACTTAGGGCGTTCGGCCTTCGCCCTAAAACCCGCATCGCTCGGGCTTAGGGTTCAGTTCAGGGGAAGCCCTGATTCAAGCCCTCCTAAACAACCCTGAAACGCAACAAAAACACTCAACCCCAAACCCCAAACCCCGAACCCCGAACCCCAAACCCAAACCCCAAACCCTAAACCCCAAACCCTAAACCCCAAACCCTAAACCCTACCCTAAACCCTAAACCTCACGCCAAACCTGCGAGAACGCCGAAAAGCGGCAGGGGCAGACGGCCCCGCCAGCCACCGCTGGAGCGTCTCTTGGAACTCGTCGACCTTGGGAGGTTTAGGGTTTAGGGTTTAGGGTTTAGGGTTTAGGGTTTAGGGTTTAGGGTTTAGGGTTTAGGGTTTAGGGTTTAGGGTTTAGGGTTTAGGGGTTAGGGGTTAGGGGTTAGGGGTTAGGGTTTGAGCAGGGGTTAGCGTTTAAAGAGTGTTTAGGGACTTTCCTGAGACCCAAGAAAGATCTAGGCCTTCGGGCCTTTCGTGCGGTGAGGGCTTCAAAACGGGTTGTGGGCTTTGGGCTTCGGGCACGTTTGACGGTTTATGTCCTGGGGTATGGAACCCAGCTCTCTTCGGCCGCCCTTTGTTGCTTGGTAGCCCGGTAACCATGTGAAACGTAAACTACGCAGAAGTCACACAAAAATTGCAAGCTCACGCGTGGGCACTCTTGCAAACACACGGCAGGTGGCGCTCAGTCTCTTCGCACTTTAGCGAAGCGAAGGACTGTCACCCCACTGTCTCTTTCCCTTCTAGGGCGGCGAGGGCGGGTGTTTCGAAAAGGTCTAGCTACCACGGAACCTCGAAGCCGCATGCTTCGGCATCCGTTCGCATTGTGTCGCTACGTGCACACGCGCACTTCACTACAATCAGGGCACCTTTTTTTGGGTTGGCTACTACTTGGTAAGGAACCTTGAACCAAGCAAAGCTGAAAAGGGTACCCCACTGGGCTGCCAAGGTTGAGGGTTCTTCCCATCCCAAGCCCTAAAGCCTGGACCCCAGAACTTTAGACTTTAGAACTTTAGACTTTGCAACCGTCAAACCTGAACCCTAAACCCTAAACCCTAAACCCTAAACCGGTTCAGGGTTTACCCTGAGCTGCAAAACTCCCTTTGCCGCCTGCAGGAGCACCGAGTTGAAAGAGATTGAGGATTGCGACAGCAGCCTCGGCAGCTTTCTTTGATGTGTAGGGGGTGCTAAGGGGGGGGGGGTGTTATTGGGGGGGGGGGGGGGGGTCGATGGGTTTGAAGCGGCTTCAGGGTTTCAGGGGGTGTCATGTTGAAAGAGCTCCCAAGCCCAACCATACAACCTTATACCTTGACAACCCCTAAACCCTAAACCCTAAACCCTAAATCCTAAACCCTCAATCCCATGAGCACCTCCCAACCAGCCTGCAGTCAAGCCCTTGCCTTTGGAAGCTCGATCGCCCAAGAAGAGTAGTTCCGAAGCCTGCCGAACCCCAACCCTCAGCCCTCAACCCACATCTCCCCGCCGTAAACCCTGAACCCTGAACCCTAAACTTTCTCTAAACCCTCAACCCTGGACCGACCCTAAACCCTAAACCCTAAACCCTAAACCCTAAACCCTAAACCCTAAACCCTAAACCCTAAACCCTAAACCCTAAACCCTAAACCCGATCCTTCGGGCAAAACCTGCCCAAGGCGCTGCGAAAGGCGGTCATCCGAGAGCTTGGGGCTCGAGAGGCTGAGCCGATAGACTGGCAGACCAAGCTGTCCTGGATTTAGGAGAAGATTTGGGATTACCCTAAACCCTAAACCCTAAACCCTAAACCCTAACTCCTAGACCGTGAAAGGTTTGCAGTTTGGGGTTTAGGGTAGGGTTTGGAGGCCTTGCTTGGACTAGGTGGTTTGGGGTGGCTTGGGGCACGGGGCCGGGGGGATGTCGAAGGATCCGCCCCCGGCAACAAAAGGGTTTAGGGTTTAGGGTTTACGGTTTAGGGTTTAGGGTTTAGGGTTTAGGGTTCGTAAACCCTAAATCGTAAACCCTAAGCCCTAAGCCCTAAGCCCGAAACCCTAAACCTTGGACCCCAAGCCCTAAACCCCAAACCTCTAAGTCTCCCTGAAGCCCCCCAAGCGGTCCGGCGATCCAGACCGTGAATTCTGACTTGCCAACGCCAGGGGGACCAGTGATCATGTAAACCTTGCTTACGGTCTCTTGGGGCTTAGGGTTCAGGGTCTGGGGTTTAGGGTTGAGGGTTTCGGGTTGAGCGTTTGGGGTTTAGGGTGCTGGCTCTAGGGTTCTAGGGTTTTTAGGGTTTGGGGTTTGGGGTTTGGGGTTTGGGGTTTGGGGTTTGGGGTTTGGGGTTTGGGGGTCTAGCGTTTAGGGCTTGGGGCTTAGAATTCGGGAAGCCTGAGACTTAAACCCTTCGAGGGGGTCTAAGTGATGCCAGGTCTTAGCTGGGTCTGGGCCCTAAACCCTAAACCCTAAACCCTAAGCCCGAAGTCGTGAACCCTAAACCCTCGTCTGGAGCCCAGAGCGCATGTGAGAGGATCGAAGCCTAAACCTCAACCCTGAACCTGAACAATTGATTAACTCCAGTGGAGAGAGCATAGGGTTAGGATTCAGGGTTCACGGTTCAGGGTTCAGGGTTCAGGGTTTAGGGTTTTGGGTTTAGGGTTTAGGGTTTAGGGTTCAGGGTTTAGGGTTTAGGGTTTAGGGTTTAGGGTTTAGGGTTCAGGGTTTAGGGTTTAGGGTTTAGGGGCCAGAAAGTTGACAACCGTGTTCACCTAGATACCTAGCTCATATGGCCATCTATCTCTCACAGCAAGTTGCGCAAGCGGGAGAGTTGAATGCGTCGCGTGACCGTCTCCGGAGCAGCACCCGTGACATCATGTTAGGGTTTAAGGTTTAAGGTTTAAGGTTTAGGGTTTAAGGTTTAAGGTTTAAGGTTTAGGGTTTAAGGTTTAAGGTTTAAGGTTTAGGGTTTGGAGAACCCCCCTTCCCCCTCGAATTCACGCACTTCTCCCTTCGAGGTGAAATTGCTTCTGGAGGGCCCGGAGCGTGGACTTCGACCAGAGCTTGGCATCAGCAAGGATCTCATCCAAGCCTTGGCTTATAGGGTTCAGGGTTGAGGGTTTAGGGTTTAGGGTTTGGGTTTTAGGGTTTAGGGTTTAGGGTTTAGGGTTCAGGGTTTAGGGTTTAGGGTTTAGGGTTTAGGGTTTAGGGTTTAGGGTTTAGGGTTTAGGGTTTAGGCTTTGGGGTTCAGGGTTTTGGGTTTTGGGTTTTGGGTTTTGGGTTGAGAAGAAAGGGGTGACCGGGTGCCCTCTTGTACTTAAGCCTAAACCCTAAAACCCTAAAACCCTCAACCCGAAATCCTTCACCCTAAACCACAAACCCCAAAAAGTGAAATTACATTGGTATGGCTGGGCTACCTGTGGGAAAGGCAAAAGCTTATCTCGAACCCCTGTTTAGGTCTCTTCAGGAACATGATAAAATTTAGGCTTTGGGGGTTTTAGGGTTTAGGGCGCCTTTAGGATGTGTGCTTTAGGTTTAGGGTTTAGGGTTTAGGGTTTAGGGTTTAGGGTTTAGGGTTTAGGGTTTAGGGTTTAGGGTTTAGGGTTTAGGGTTTAGGGTTTAGGGCTTAGGGCTTAGAGCTTAGGGCTTAGGGCTTAGGGCTTAAGGCTTAGGGTTTAGGGTTTAGGGTTTAGGGTTTAGGGTTTAGAGCTCAGGGGCAGGGTCCTTGGCGTTTAGGGCACGTGATTTAGGCTTTCAGAAAGCGTTGCGCTGGCCAGCGTACAGCAAAACTGTGCTGTTGTGTATTCTTCGTGGTGTCACGGATTCTCTAGGTTTTCAGGAATCTGGCGTGGGCGGGGTGGTAGGTCAGACATGGAGCCCCCCACCCCCGAAAACGAAATGGTGAAAATCACTGCCGCCCACTTTCTAGGCCCCCCGCCCAAAACCCTAAAACCTTAAATCCTGAACCCTAAACCCTAAACCCTAAACCAGCATAGCCCTTAAACTCCATGAGCTCAGGAGCTCTCTCGCTCGAGGTAGAAGCGCTGCCCTTTGTCAGCCGTCCTCTTACCTCGGGTGGCAAGGTGCAGAGCGGCTGTACCCCAAACCCCCTCAACCCTAAACCCTAAACCCTAGACCCTAGGCCCTAGACCCTAGACCCTAACCCCGAAACCCTAAACTAGGGATGTTGGCCTAAGGTTCTGGACCTTGGGTTCAGGGGCTTAGGGTGACGAACCACCCCCCTAGGTTTCCCTCATATTTCAAGGTGATATACGGATAATGCCTAATTAAGGGGAATAAAAAAGGGGGAACCTAGGGGGGAGTAATACAGGGAGGGGGGGGGGGGCGGCGCCGGTAGGGAAGCTCATGAATCCCCTACAAACCCCTTTCAGGCGTTTATGAAGGGACCCCTAAACCCCTACCCCAACCCCAAACCCCCCTTCAAGGGGCTTCAGAGGATTATAGGGTACTTACTTATTAGTTCCCTAAGTCTCCAACAAAAACCAGAGGCTTAGGGTGCGGGGTTTAGGGTTCAATGCACCATTCTTTCAGGATCTTGATGCATGGGGTCTGTTACGCAGACTTGGACGTGTATCCCGTATTTCAGGGGCACCCGGCTCTGTCCATAGCCCGGCGGCAACCTACAGGGTCTACAGCGCAAGCAACGCCAGCAGATCTACCTGGGACCCTCTTTACCTACAGTTTTATGGGTTGTAGCTACTAGCTAAGGGAAGTTACTACTGAACTGTAGGTAAATCGAGTCTCTGGTTAAAGGGTTCCAGGGTTGAAGGGCTTAGGGTTGAAGGGGTTGGGGTTTTGGGGTTTAACAAAAAAGGGTTGTATATGCAACGTGACAAAGCTTGAGGTCAAAGAGGTTCATAACTTCGAGTACTGAGACTCCTCGTAGAATGCGCAGCACCCGTGTGTTCAGCGCTTGGGGTGTAGGGCCATGCATAGGGGGCTTGACAATCTTTCCAGGCACGAGTTCAAGGCTGCATCCGAGGCGCATGTCTTCACCCGCTCAAACTTCCATTCCTCAATGCAGGAAAACCCTAAACCCTAAACCCTAAACCCTAAACCCTAAACCCTAAACCCTAAACATTAAACATCCCTGAGGCCTAGACCCTAAACATCCCAAAAGCCCAAACCTGAAATCCAAACCCTTCGAGCCAAAGGCCCCCTGGTTCTTAGTAGGGAATGAGGGAATGAGGGCCCTATATATACCCTTTAACCCCCGAAAAACCCTAGACCTTAAACCCTCCCCAAAACCTGAAAAGCATGGAGAGATGCAGGTGCAGGGCAGGGGTTTAGGGCTGAGGGGCTGAGAGGGCTTGAGCCTTCGAGGCTTTAGGGCCTTAGGGACTTCGCACCACAGGGGTTTAGGGTTTAGGGTTTGGCCGGGGCTTGCAGGGCTCAAGATTAGAGTTTCGGGCAACGGGCCAAAGCTTGTTCCCAAATAGGAAGGCCCCAAAAATAATGCAATCCTTACTGAGGATTGAGGGCTTTGGGGCATCTCTGATCAAAATTAGCCCTACAAACCCTAAACCCTAAAAACAAAACCCTAAACCCTAAACCCCGAAGCCCTAAGCCCCTGAACTCTAAACCCTAAATCCTAAGCTTTCACCCTGAATCCCTGTGCCTCGTTGGGCAGTGGCCACGTGGATGGTCCGGACAGCCGGAATGCTAACCCCTAAACCCCTAAACCCCTAAACCCCTAAACCCCTAAACCCCTAAACCCCTAAACCCCTAAACCCCTAAACCCCTAAACCCCTAAACCCCTAAACCCCTACACCCTAGGAGCCCTACACCCCAAACCCCTAAACCGTGGACTCCCAAGCCCCTGAACCCAAACCCTAAACCCTAAACCCCTAGACTCGCCTAAACCCTAAACCCCTTTCATGCAGCTTGCAGTGGCTGGCACCCAATCCGCACTGCTCTCCTGCAGAGAGTACACGTTCACCACGTCCTTGCAACACTTAGGATTCTAGGGTTTAGGGTTAGGGTTTTGGGTTTTAGGGATTAGGGTTTAGGGTTGGGCTTTTGGGTTTCGAGTTTTGGGTTTTGGGTTTTAGGGTTTGGGGTTTAGGGGTTTCGGCCAACCGACGAAAGCGCTGGAAGCGGCCGCGCCTCAGCCATATGGCGTCTTCTTGTCGAAGGACCCTCTCGTGTTGGAAACTCTAAACCCTAAACCCTAAACCCTAAACCCTAAACCCTAAACCTTCTCGTGTTAGAAGGGTTTCAAGGCCACAAACTGGTTGTGCTCAGGTGCACCGTCTCCCCAGGTCCAAGATGGACTGAGCCATGCCATCTCGTGCTCATTGTTCAGCGGCCCGATAGGATGGAGGGTTGAGGGTTTGGGGTTTAGGATTTAGGGTTCAGAGGTTAGGGCTTAGGGTTTAGGGTTTAGGGTTTAGGGCTTCGGGTTCGGGGGTTGAAGGTTACTGGTTGTTATATTCGGGTGCAGGCTGTCAAAACTGCTGGGCCTCTCTTTGGTACCCTTGAACGCCACATGTTAGATCACCCACGGGGTCTTCGGCTCGGGGCAGCTTGTGTCTTTTGGCGCCTTTTGGGGCTTAGGATGGGGCTACGTTCAGGTCCCTAAACCCTAAACCCTACATGCTTTGCTCACTACCTAAACCTCTAAACCCTAGACCCAGACCCCTTGGGCCTTTTGGAAAGGGTTCCCTTACCCGAGTCCGACTATGTCCCTACGTATACGGTTTAGGGTTTAGGGTGAAGGGTTTAGTGTTTTGGGTTAGGGCTTAGGGTTTAGGCAAGCACCCTTTTGAGGAGTTTTTCAGGCCGGGGAAGCGCCGCGGGGCCTCGTGCTTAAAAGAGCCTCAACCCTAAACCCTAAACCCTAAACCCTAAACCCTAAGCCTTCAGAAATCGGCTTGGCTTGGGTCTTGGGGTTTAATGGGCTTGACGTGTTTGGGACTTAGGACATCGCATTTCGGGCTCTCCCCTTGACCTGGATGGGAATTTCGGGTTCTCCCCTTGACCTGGATGGGCTTCACGAACTGCACGTACGCGTGCTCGAGCCAGCGAACCTTCAAAGGCAGAAGCTTTATGAAGTCCTTGGGGTTTAGGGTTTGGGGTTTAGGGTTTAGGGGTTTAAGGGTTTAGGGTTTAAGGGTTTAGGGGTTTAGGGGTGTAGGGGTCCAGGGGTTTAGGGTTTGCGGGAGAGAGGGGGGGGGGTGCAGGGGTGATACGGCCGTTTTGAAATTATCTTTTATCATGGTCCGTTCCAGGGCACCAGGGGATTACATTTCCCAAAATAGGGGTACTCCCTTTAAAACCCCAAATAGAATAGAATCCCCTTAAAGAGACCGCCCAAACAGGGTACCCCTGTTTTCGGAAACCCAAATAGTCACCTTACCCCGAAATTCCTGGAAACCCGACACCCTAAACCCTAAACCGTAAAACCAAACCCTAAACCCTAAACCCTAAACCCTAAGCCCTAAAACCTAAACCCTAAACCCTAAACGCAAAACCCAAAACCCTAAACCCTAAGCCCAAAACCCAAAACCCTAAACCCTAGCAGGCTACGTTGCTTTCGGCAGGCGGCCAGAAGCCGCTTGTCGGCCAGTGCCCGCTTCTCATTGGAGTACCTCAGGGATTCAGGGTTTAGGGTTTAGGGTTTAGGGTTTAGGGTTTCGGGTTTCGGGTTTCGGGTTTCGGGCTTCGGGCTTAGGGTTTAGGGCTTAGGGCTTGGGGTTTAGGGTTTAGGGTTTAGCGACCAGGGTTCAAGCCCATTAGTGCTTGGGGTTCCCTTAAGCTGTTCTAGGATTTGGGTGTTGGGGCTGACCCTAAACCCTAAACCCGAAACCCTAAACCCTAAACCCCACACCCTAAACCCTAAACCCTAAACTCTGAGCCTTGTTCATTACTTTCAGGGTTTAGGGATTTCAAAGGCTGAGGATTTCGGGTTGCGAGTGAGATACTGAGAGGCACCAGACCCCGAAAGAGCCAAGCGGCACGTTTAGGATCAAGATCTCCCGCCTCGAGATGCTGAGGCTTAGGGTTTAGGGTTAGGGTTGAGGGTCGAGGGTCGAGGGTTGAGGGTGTAGGGTTAACCCAAGCCCTGAGGCCTACACCGGCAAAACCAAAATCACACACACACACACAAAGCTTGTTTTTCTTCTGCGTGTTCTCATGGGATCCTGTACGCCCCGAGCCTTCACCACCCCCAGCCTGAAAGAAGGTGTCAGGATGTAGAGTTACGATCTAAACCCCTAACCCCTCAACCCCTGAACCTCTAAACCCCATAACCCCTAACTCCATAAACCCCATAAACCGCATAAACCCCTAAGCCCCTAAGCCCCTACACCACTAAACCCCTAAACCCCTACACCCCTACGCCCCTAAACCCCTAAACCCCTAAACCCCTAAACCCCTAAACCCCTAAACCCCTAAACCCCTAAACCCCTAAACCCCTGAACCCCTGAACCCCTGAAACCCCTAAACCCTAAACCCTAAACCCCTAAACCCTAATACAGTCGCGTCGGGTTCTTTTTTAAAGGCCACGGGAGGCCTCTCCAGGCGCGCGTCCCGGCCGCAGACGATGTCGTCGCCAGGGAGGAACTCGACCTGACTTTAGGGTTCTTAGGATGTAAAGCGTTGAGGGTTTAGGGGTTTAAGGGTTAAGGTTGAGGGATTTAGGGATTTAGGGTTTAGGAAACCCTAAACCCTAAACCCTAAACCCTAAACTTTAGCCCTAAACCCTAAACCCTAACCCCCGCGCCTTCATGTCGAGACTCTCCGGTGGCTCCGGGTCAGGGGACTCCAGGTCCGAGGGTATCCTGGCGGGATTAGGGTTTAGGGTTTAGGGTTTGGGGTTTGGGGTTTAGGGTTTAGGGTTTAGGGTTTAGGGTTTAGGGCTTAGGGCTTAGGGTTTAGGGTTTAGGGTTTAGGGCTAACCCAACACATTCGGCCTTCCACCCTTAAACTCTTCAACCCTTAAACCCTGAAACCTTCAAACCTTCAAACCCTCAACCCTTCAAACCCTTAAACCCTTAAACCCTTAAACCCTTAAACCCTTAAACCCTTAAACCCTTAAACCCACAGTTTAAGCTGCAGGCTTGAGCTTCTCCCAATGAGAACTGTGCCCTAGAATCCCCCTTCGAACACGTGAACTCAGAGGTCTCCCGGGTGAACATCACACAGTATGTCATCAATCGGGTAGATATTCCCTACAACCATCAAATCTCAGAAGCTTAAACCCTAAACCCTGAACTCTAAACCCTAAACGCTAAACCCTAAACCCTAAACCCTAAACCCTAAACCCTAAACCCTAACCCTAACCCTTAACCGTAAACCCTAACCATTAAGCCCTGAAACCTGACAGCGCTGAAAGGACGCCCGGCTGCCCCAGCCTCACAGAAATCCGCATCGTCCGCGCCTGCGAACTCCAGAAGCGAAGCTTGACCTGCAGTTCGGGTTTAGGGTTTAGGGTTTAGGGTTTAGGGTTTAGGTTTAAGGTTTTAGGTTTTAGGGTTTAGGGTTTAGGGTTTAGGGTTTAGGGTTTAGGGCTTACGGTTTAGGGTTTTTGACACACAGGGATTAGGGTTTAGGATTTAGGGCTTCAGGGTCTCGGGGTGTTAGTTGCGGGTTTAGGCTTTGGGGCGTTGAGAGATGTGGGATTTCTTACAGGGCCTGCAGGGCTTTCCGGGGCTCTAAGGAATCTCGTGGCTTTAAGGCTTCTGGGGTGGTAGGGGCTTCTTGTAACCCTTCTGCTTCTCTGTCATTCTGAACTAGTGAAGAATCTTGTACTGTTTCTAGCAGGCATTTAAAAGGGGACCACCACTTCGAACCTCACCCCATGTGAAGATGGAGCACTTCTGGAGGTGCTTCCTAGAATGGGAGGAGCGCGAATGATCATTCCACACCCCAAACCCGAAACCCTAGACCCTGAACCCTAAACCCTAAACCCTAAACCCTCAACCCTGAACCCTAAACCCTAAACCCTAAACCCTAAACCCTAAACCCTAAACCCAGGAAGCCCTGCTTCGACGCGTGGTATTCTTCACGTCCCAGGTGTCCTGCCTGGATCTTGCCCGTCAGCTTGTCGTGCCTGGGGCTGGGGGAGGGTTTAGGGTAAACCCTAAACCCTAAACCCTAAATCCTAAACCCCAAACCCTAAACCCTAAATCCCTAAACCCTAAACCCTAAACCTTGGGGGTGGGGTGGGGGGGGCGCTTCGGGCTTTAGGCTAGGATTGGGGGTTTTTTGGATCGTGGGTTCCGCGACCCAAGCTGCTGAACCCCAAGCGCGGCTCTCATCGAGTCCGCCTTATAAGGCATCCTACCATGAAGCATCCTACCGGGTTTAGGGTTTAGGGTTTAGGGTTTAGGGTTTAGGGTTTAGGGTTTAGGGTTTAGGGTTTAGGGTTTAGGGTTTAGGGTTTAGGGTTTAGGGTTTAGGGTTTAGGGTTTAGGGTTTAGGGTTTAGGGCCTCCTTAAACCCAACAATAGCCGATTCCTAAAGCCCGAAGAACCCTGAACCCCACCCGAAAGCCCTGAAGTGTCAAGGCCTCGGACACTAGAGCCTCAACCCCTAAAACCCCTAAACCCTCAAACCCTTAACCCTAAACTCCTAAAACCTAAACTCCTAAAACCCTAAAACCCTAAAACCCATAAAAGCTGGTTCCAAGAGACTCCTGCAGCGCTTCCTGATCCCAGCTGCAAGTGAGGCCCTGACGCTCCTGGGAGGCTTTGGGGAAAATTATGTCAGGATGCGCGGGGCCCAAACACAACTGTCTACCCGAAACCCTAAACCCTAAACCCTAAACCTGAAACCCGAAACCCTAAAACCTAAAACCCTACAACCCTAAAGCCCTAAAGCCCTAAAGCCCTAAAGCCCTAAAGCCCTCAAACCCAAAGCCTAAGCCCATCTTTGGGCGCCTCCCTTGCGTCCAAGCTGCGGCTTCTTTGGCCAAGAAGTCAGTGACGGCCTCTGGTCCAGGTATGGGTTTAGGGTTTAGGGTTTAGGGTTTAGGGTTTAGGGTTTAGGGTTTAGGGTTTAGGGTTTAGGGTTTAGGGTTTAGGGTTTAGGGTTTAGGGTTTAGGGTTTAGGGTTTAGGGTTTAGGGTTTAGGGTTTAGGGTTTAGGGTTAGGGTTTAGGGTGTAGGGTTTAGGGTTTAGGGTTTAGGGTTTAGGGTTTAGGGTTTAGGGTTTAGGGTATAGGGTATAGGGTTTAGAATTTAGGGTTTAGGGTTTAGGGTTTAGAGTTTAGGGTTCTAGGGTTTTAGGGTTCTAGGGTTTTAGGGTTTAGGGTTTAGGGATTAGGGTTTAGGATTTAGGGTTAAGGTCTTAGGCCTTGGGGCAAACGGGTTTAGTGTTGATAAGGTGGCGGGGCTTCAGCTTGAGGTTTCGGGTTCGAAGGTTTAGGGTTTAGGGTTCAGGGTTCAGGGTTTAGGGTTTCGGGTGTAGGGTTTAGGGTTTAGGGTTTAGGGCTTAGGGCTTAGGGCTTAGGGCTTAGGGCTTAGGGCTTAGGGCTTAGGGGTTAGTAATAGGATTTAGGGTTTTGCCCCTTGAACTCAGTTTAGGGTGCAGGGTTTAGGGTTTAGGGCCAGCACCCCTAAACCACAACCCCGCCCTGGGCCCCTCATTCACCCCGCAGGAAACAGTAAGGTGTTCTAAACCTTCCAAGAAGAACCCCCTCAAAAGCTCTTGCGGGTCGAAACTACATTTTGGGCCTTTTGCAATTTTGTTGGGCACTGAACGCCTACGTGACAAGGAATAGACAAGAATAGAGATCGAGACACCCCGAAAAGGGCCCCTCAACTGCAAACCCCAAACCCCAAACCCTAAACCCCAAACCCCAAACCCTAAACCCCAAACCCCAAACCCTAAACCCTAAACCCCAACCATAATCCTAAACCCAAACCCGAAACCCTAAACCCCAAACCCTAAAGCCCAAACCCTAAACCCTAAACCCCAAACCCTAAACCCTAAACCCCAAACCCTAAACCCTAAACCCTAAGCCCCAAACCCCAAACCCCCGGTGCCTCGAAGAGCGTGGCGGAGGCGAAGCGGCGGATCTCCTGGCGCTCGAGGGCTTCTAGGGCTTCTAGGGCTTCTAGGGCTTCTAGGGCTTCTAGGGCTTCTAGGGCTTCTAGGGCTTCTAGGGCTTCTAGGGCTTCTAGGGCTTCTAGGGCTTCAGGGCTTAGGGTTTAGGGTTCAGGGTTTAGGGTCTCAGGGCTTCTTTGCGTCTGGATCACGCCAAGACCCACAAGTCCTAAACCTTAAACTCCTAGACCCCTAAACCCCCAACATCCTACACCCCATTAAATCCCTGAAATCCCTGAAGCCCGGAAGCCCCTAAAATCCCTAACGCCCCTAAGCCCCCCAAAATCCCTGAAAACCCCAAACACCCTAAACACCCACGTCGTTCTTTGGGACATTCGGGGAGCCCTCCCTAAAACCCTAAACCCTAAACCCTAAACCCTAAACCCTAAACCCTAAACCCTAAACCCTAAACCCTAAACCCTAACCCCCTGGCAGCCCCGGAGTCTCCACGCGGATGGACATGACGCTCCGGAACAGCGGAACCATCGTGGACCAGAGGCGCTGCATAGCCTGGGCCGAGGCTTCTGAAGGGTTTAGGGTTTAGGGTTTAGGGTTTAGGGTTTAGGGTTTAGGGTTTAGGGTTTAGGGTTTAGGGTTTAGGGTTTAGGGTTTAGAATTTAGGGTTTAGGGTTTAGGGTTTAGGGTTTAGGGTTTAGAATTTAGGGTTTAGGGTTTAGGGTTTAGGGTTTAGAGTTTAGGGTTTAGAGTTTAAGGTTTAGGGTTTAGGGTTTAAGGTTTAGGGTTTAGGGTTTTAGGACTTTAGGGTTTTAGGGCTTTGGGCTTGGGGGCTTGAGGAGTGTTCCGGGGTTGCGGGGGGCTTGTTTAGGCCTTTTAAGTGGTTTTGCTAGTCCAGGACGCTTTTTCGATTGTGTGTTTAGGGTTTTTAGGGTTTAGGGCTTAAGGCTTTTCGGGTGTCGGGCTTAGGGCTTCGAAGGTTTAAGGGGCTTAGGGCTCCGGGGTTGCGGGTTTGGGGTTCAGGGGTAATTACTGGGTTCAGGACTTACTCCGGTCTCGACATTCGAGCTTGGAGCTTCTGCAAGCTAGGCATCTATTGCCCTCAACCGTAAACCCTAAACCCTAAACCCTAAACCCTGAACCCTAAACCCGAAACCCTAAACCTAAGCCCGGAGCCCACAAACCCCCCCAAACCTTAAACCCCCTAAACCCACTAAAACCATCTGAAGCCCCTAAACCCCCTCAAACCCCCTAAACTCCCTAAAACCCCCCTAAACCCCCAAACCCCTGAAGCCCCTTAAAACCCTACACCCCTGAAGCCCCCCGAAACGCCCTGAGCCTCCGAAAAACCCCCTGAACTCCGGCGCCGAGGCTTCGCCGGGTATCCTCACACCCACCCGGGGAGCCCAATACCAAGTCATGAAACCTTAAACCTGAAACCCCTCTAAAAAGTCTAGTAACCCCTTGAATGTCGAAACCTCTTGGAAACCCGCTAGAAACTCTTAAAAGGAATCGAAACCCTAGAGACCCTACAAGCCCTAAAACCATGAACCCTAAGCCCTTATAGGCCTATCAACCCTAGGCTCTAAGCCCTAAGCCCTAAGCCCTAAACCCTGAAACCTAAACCCTAAACCCTAAACCCCAAACCCTAAACCCTAAACCCTACGCATGGCGTTCCCACTTGCACCCCGGCCACGCTGACAATGTAGAAGCCGAAGCCCAGCAGAAGCCAGCCACGCTGGTCAGGGCGCGAAGCCCACCTGGGCTTAGGGTTAAGGGTTGAGGGTTTAGGGTTTAGGGTTTAGGGTTTGGGGTTTGGGGTTTGGGGTTTTGGGGTTTTGGGGTTTGGGGTTTAAGGCATGATCATCTGGCGGTCGTACCCTTCAGATGCCCTTGAAGTCACTGTAATCCAAGAGGTGCTGCTCCGTGAACCCTAAACCCTAGAACCAAGAACTAAGAACCCTAATCCCTAAATCCGAAACCCTAAATCCTAAACCCTAAGCCCTAAACCCTAAATCCTAAAACCCGAAACCCTAAACCCAAATTTAACCCCCATGAAGTGGTCGGGGTCGACCTTTCGAGACGAGGAGCTCCATGATCACGAAGATGGACAGAAAGACCTGGGCCAAAACCCTACTTGTAGTATCAGGTATTAGGGGTTTATCTAGGGTTTTGGGTTTAGGGTCTTGGGTTTAGGGTTTAGGGTAGCTATTCTTTTAGGTGGTGACGTTTTCTGGGGTACTCACAACAATACAAATAATTACGCATGAACTTCTACCAAAAACCCCCTCTATCAAGACCCCCCGGACTGGGCACCCTACGATTTGATGGATGACCCCTATCAATACGGCCCCAAACCCGGCAGTTCTAAACCCTAAGACCCAAAACCCTAAAACCTAAACCCTAAACCCTAAAAAGCAGCAGCCAGGCAGCCGTGGAGAAAAACAGCAGCGCGGCGATCAGCGCCGCGGTCAAGAAATCTCGCAGGCGCTGGGGGATGACCGTGACCTGGGCTTGGTTGTGTAGGGTTTAGGGTGTTTAGGGTTTAGGTTTTCAAGTTTTCGGAAAGTAGGGGCGACACCCTATATCCGAAAACAGGAAGCCCGGTTTGGGGTTCCTACACTGAGGACTTTCGTATAAGGCACATGACCCTACTCCACAAACCCCAAATACCCACGAAACCCGAAACCCTAAACCCGAAACCCAGTTAGGGTTAGGACTTACAGGGGTTGCTAGGGCTGAGGAAGGGCTTGTGGGGTCTGAGGGCTGCCTTTGGCACCGAGACCCTGAAGCCCATCCTTGGGTTTAGGGTTTAGGGTTGAGGGTTGAGGGTTTAGGGTTTAGGGTGCAGGGGTTACTGTTTAGGGTTCCTGGAGGCTTTCTTCCGGACATTTCCCGGAAGGTTTCGGGTTTAGGGTTTGACTATTCTGAGGTTGCCTGTGGAGACTCTGGAAGCTCCCGCAGGGTTCCAGGGGAACTCGTCACAGTATCGAGGGGTTTTGGGTAATAAACTAGGGTACCGATGTTGGAGGTTCCTATATGAAGGATCTATCGTGCTTTGGTAGCATGTAAGGTTCACCCTTGCTTTCCGAAGTTGGGCGACCCAGCAGGGGTTTAGGATTTAGGGTTTAGGGCTTCGGGCATAGGGCTTAAGGATGTTCTCATGGGTGCAGGTGAGCTGCGTGTGGTGAAAGCGCCAGCTGCCCGGGTAATCGCACCTTAGCGGTGCGAAGGTGAAGGGGTGTTAGAAGGCTGATCGAAGGCCTTAGACGACTGAACACCCTCAAACCGTCTAATATTGGGGCCAGTCTTGCATTAACAGGATCGACATTTCGCGTAGAGCTGAAAAAAATTATACAGAATAGAACTGAAACATGGCATTATCTGCGGATTATAAGGGATACTATGCAGGCTCCTGTACCCTTAAAGCCCCTAGTGGACCCAAGCGCGGCTCTCACACCCCTGAAACAGGGGTTTGGGGTTTCGGGCCTAGCGTTTCGGGTTTAGAGTTTGGGGGGGTTGAGGGTTTAGCGTTGCTTGTGGAGCCCTTTGGCCTTTCAGGCACTAAATCGACGGAATACTTCTCTCTTAGTGTAGTTATATGGCCCCGTAGTATGGGCCCTTAAACGGGAAACCTCAAGAGCACATACTTCAGAATCCTTTCAAAAAGGCCCAGGAACCATGTAGCTACCTCTAGATTCTCAATCAGAGTATCCATGACACTAAGCCCATCCTCCCGAAAAAGCAGACCCTAAACCCTAAACCCTGGTACAGCGGCCGTTGTTATAAGGTGATTGCTGGAGTCTTTCGTAGTTCAGGGGCTTGACTCGAGGATTCTGGCGCGCAAATACTGATTACCCCTGAGTTAATAGCTTCGACCCCATACACATGCAAGTGAAGCTCTACCAGGTCAGGCTAAAAGGCGGCAACAAACCCTAAACCCGAAGCCGAAACCGATCGCCCACACAGGGGCCGGAGTGTCTGCGGCCGTCATCTCCACATCGGCCTCTGCGGACGCGGCGCCTGCGCTGCTTGAGGCGTTTGGGTTCAGGGCTGAGGGTTTGGAGCTTTGGGCTTAGGGCTTTTCAGAGTGTAGGGCGTAGAGCTTTGGGGGTCCTCCCTAAACCCTAAACCTCAAACCATAGTGTCCGTAAGAAGGGCTTGGAAGGGGATGAAGTGGGTAACCTTGACCTGCACTCTAAAACCCTAAAGCCTAGACCTTAAACCCTGAACCCTAAACCTTAGACCCTAAACCCTGCACCCTAAACCCTAAACCCTAAACCCTAAAACCTAAACCCTAAACCAAAGCCGCCGCGCCGGGAAGCAGGCGCTCACGGAGGGCCCCCAGAGAGAGATGGCGCCGGATCCAACGCAAAAGCTCCAGCACCATGGCTCCAGGGGCTTAGGGTTTATGGTTTTGGGTTTAGGGCCTAGGGGCTTAGGGTTTCGGGTTTAGGGTTCAGGTGTACTATCGCAGTCCATGCGGGTGCAGTTTCAGGGGTTTAGGGTTCAAGGTTTGAGGGGTTTAGGGCTAAGGGTGGAAGATAAAATATGGTCTAGGGTTTAGGTTTATCTAGGGCTTGGGGTATTTGAGCTTTCGTCTTTGCCAAGGCCGTTTGGGGGGTTGGGGCGCTGGCCAGGGTTTCAAAGGCTGTTTAAGGGTTCAGGGTTCAGGGTTTAGGGTTTAAGGCTTGCGGCTTGCGGCTTTAGGGTTTCAGGGTTTTATATGGGCGTTTAGACCTTTTTGGCTCGTTTAGGCGGCCTAGGGCTGCTCCTACTCTGGTACTTGGGTATGAGGGTTTTGGGTTTTAGGGTTCAGGTTTAGGGTTTTAGGGTTTTAGGGGATTAGGGGATTAGGGTTTAGGGTTGAAGGCTTTTGGGCATTAGTGTTTGGCTGTTCCGGCTTAGGGTATTTTAGGGCATTAGGGTTTAAGGCTTCAGGGTATTGGTGCTTTGGGCTTAATGGTCTCCTTGTTGGGATGACTACGCAAAGCTCCGTAACAGCAGCCCAGGTATGTAGGGTTTCTGCTTGCAGGGCATGGCTTGAGGTTTAGGGCGTCTCGTTGAGCGCGTTTCCTTCCGAAGGATTCCTGGCTGCTGAGTCACTGCTGAGGTCTGGCCAGAATCTGGCCATGTCTGGCCATGGAAGTGTGGAGTTTAAAGTCTCGAATCTGGGACGCTTGGGTTGAGAACATGAAGGTTCTTGGGCGATGCTTCGGGCGGTTTAGGGGGTCAAGGGCCAAAGAATGAGCAATGCAGAGACTTACTGTAGGTGTTTTGGCAGAGCTCACCCTTTGCGTTGCTTCCTGCAAACCGACATGGCACGGTGAAACTTCGAGACACATTCTGCCCGAACACACCAGGCTTGCGCAGGACTGCGCCCCCTCCTTATGCCTCATTTGTTGCCTATTGCACTTACTAGTGCGAATACTTTTATGCTTATGCCACCCCGAGGCAGAGGTAGGTTCAGGATTTGACAGAGACAGGCCGAAGCGTCTTGGAAACTTCTCTCATCGTTCAACACAAAGTCTCTAAGTGGCTTGTTCTTGGAGTGCATTCCAGGCTTCCGTGATCTCGTTTGCGACTCTCTCCATCTCCTGCATGCGAGTGTCGATGATGCGGTGAATCACCTTTCGCAGTACGAAGTCATTCTGGGCTCGACCTATTTCATCTGCCGGTTCTGGTGGGAACGTCTCGCAGAGCTGGACAGGAATGATGCGGAGGTGGTGCTGATGGGCATACTCGAGCTCCCTGAAGGTCTCGTACTGAATTCCTGTTTTTGCACCATAATCTGCAGTACAGAATGCAATGATTCCAAGCGCTCGGTAAAGGCCGAGCATAGTCTGTGATCCAAACTCATCACCGGGTCCGCGTGTCTTGACCATGAATATGTCGACTCCTCTGTCTTTCAGCAGCCTAGTAACCTCGGTCATGTAATCCAGATACTTCTGGCAGTTAAAGCGACCCGAAACCAGGAGGTGTCTCCGCTGCACTTGCTGGGGCAGCGCGGCTGCAGATGGCTGCGACGCTTCCGCCTGCGCTTGCTGCGCCGCCTGCTCGGGAATTTGCAACACACAGGCGCGCAGCTTTGGAACGAGGCAGGTCATGCACCTTTCTATCTTGACCCTGGAGGTGTTTGTGCGCATCATAAACACAGCCAACGGACGCTTTGTGACCTGGCCTGCACAGTGATCACTGGCCTCGCAAAACGACCGAACCTGTCCCGGATGCTGGCAAGATTCTCCCTGATGGTGAGGGCCTTGGGTAGCCAGGTGGGATCACGCACGGTCTCTGTACACTTCCTAGGGCTCCGCCTCGAGCTTAGCTTACCTCTTTATATTACTTGCAGCTCCTGTAACATTAAGTGTTTCGCATTGTTCCGGGCGACGCGAGGTTACGTAACGTGCACAACTTTCGCACGTTTCTGCAACGTGCACAACTTACCGGGTCTCCAGGACACTTGGAACCGGGTTCTGGCCCCGAAGGGCTGGAATACCTTATTAACACACAGTTCATCAAGAACCAGAGACAGGGGTACACGATCAAGCGGTACTGCGTAGCGTACTCATATATAGTTATCATCTAGGTAGTCTGCTTGGGGTAAAATAAGCTGTTACAAGAGAGCCTTCCATACGGTTCAGTATCCATTGAAAAGGAAACCTTCCAGACGGTTCAGTAACCATCTAAAAGGAAGCCTTCCATAGGTCCATAGGTTCAGTACCCCGCTATAGCTAGGCTAATTGGTGGGCCAGGTACTGGAGCGCTTTGTCTCAATGCATTTCCCAAACTTCCCGAAACAAGCACCCGCCCCGAGACACTCAACCAACCGAGTGATAGAATGCCACCACAAAACACACAAGATGCCCATGCAGAACTTAAAACGAACAAAGGTCAAGGGATAGAGGCTGTAAAGTGCAACCTACTATGCTCCCGCTCCCGAAATAAATGCAACGCATGCAAAGCACCTTCCTGATTCCTGCTCTGCACAATCACTTGACTCACTTGCACCTGCGTAGGACCCTGAAACAGAGAAGATCATGCACGGTTTCAACTCGTGATTCTCAGACCTTGCTGCCTGTCACACCTTGGCGCCGGTCACATGACACCCGCGACAGCTCTTCGAAGCATACTGTTGGTAGAGGGTAAGCCCCAACTCGAAATAGATCACGTAGATACCTTGTCAAACTGAGGGGCGCCAAAGTTCCTCAGCTGCCACCAAGATGTCAGTTGCTGGCCGTGGCCCTCTCCTGGCAAGGAGGGTGGCTTCGATCTGAAGCTAGTACTCTGCTGTCAGAGATTCACATTGTCCTGCAACCCAGGCAATGCCTCGCACGGTACATGGATTGGTACTCGGCTTTGCAGCCAGCCAAGCAGTGCCTCTTTGACAACGATGTAGGCTCGAATTATTCTTGCAAGCGAGGCATGACTGCAAAATACCATGAGGCTTCAGATTCGGTTGCTTCCGACAAAGCTGTTGGTTGCCTTTGGCACCATGCACTTGGGGTGGGTCTGAAAGAAATCGCCGTAACTTGTGCACTGTTGCATTGCTGTACTTACCACGGAATCTGACGATACACCTCCGAAACCTCAAATCCTAAACCCAACCAAATTCCTGAACCATCAAACTTGCTAACTTGCCCAGTATCCGTCAAAATCTGTGCCACTCGTAGACATCCGGCTGACAGAGCCGCTAGCAGAACGAAGCCACTCGGGCTCCACGTCCTGCAGGTCTACCTCTGCGAGGACCTTGCCGGACAAAAGGAATGATTACTGATCACAAGGGCTTGAAGAGAAGAACGGGGTTTTGCGTATGAAGATTTTGGGGTGAACGGCATGCGGCCCACGGGCCTCCAACAGCGGAGGATTTCCAGCTGGCTCAATTGCCACCTGAACCGTGCTGCAAGGAGGTGCAGCGATGAGGTACCTGTCACAGAATCGCGGGGGTTCATGATTGGATACAGATTCCTAGGCTGCCCTGATTCATTCTTATTGCCGCCGATTTCGGGGCTTGCGTCAAGCCAAAAGAACCAACACAGCAACTTACGAAGGCAACCAAACAGTCTTCCTGGCTGCTAGATGAGCATGCGCCAAAAGAGTACGTCCGGGGGACGACGCGAGAGGGCTGCAGGTTGGGTTGGGGTTTAGGGGGTTCCGGGTTTTGGGTTTAGGGTTGTAGGGTTTTGGCTTTTGGGCTTCAGGGTTTACTGTAGGGTTTTAGGGTTTCAGAGGGTGAAGGTTTGGGGTCTTTTAGAGTTTCAGGGGTTAGGGGTTTAGGGTGTCAGGGGTTTAGGGTTGTAGGGTTTAAGGTTTCAGGGAGTTAAGGTTTTAGGGTTTCAGGGGGTTAGGGTGTCAGGTTTTACAGTTTCAGGGGTGAGGGGTTTAGGGTTTCAGGAGGTGCGGGTTTTAGGGTTTCAGGCTGCTAGGGTTTCAGGGTTTTAGGGTTTGAGGGGTTCGAGGTTTAGGTAGGGAGGGTTGTAGGGTTCTAGGGTTTAGGGGGTTAGGGTTTGGTTCCGGGTTTAGGGTTTCAGGGTCAAGAGTTTAGGGTTTTGGGGTTTCAGGGTTGCAGGGCTTTTAGGGTTTCACGGGTTTAGGGTTTTAGGGATTCAGGGATTAGGGTTTCAGGGGTTTAGGGTTTCAGGGTTTAGGGTTTAGGGGGTTAGAGTTTCAGGGGTTAGGATTTCAGGGTTTAGGGTTTTCAGGGTTTGGGGCGGTTTCAGCGGGTTAGGGTCTCAGGGTCGGGTTTTAGGGTTTCGGCAGGTTGGGGTTTCCGGGTTTAAGGGGTTTAGGGTTTCAAGGTTTACGAAACTAACCACTTTGAGGAGACTATCATTAATATTGATATTGTTGTTGTGGCGATGACCGTTACTAGTGCACCTCGCAACCCGCCCCTCGTGACCTCGTGGCTTCGGGGCTTGGAGGCAGCGCCAAGCCTGAGCACGGCTACCGTCACCACATCCCAGCCCGCATCTTGGAGGAGGGAGCGGTTCCGGGTACGTAACCCTCAACCCTACACCCGCGTGGTTTTGGGTCCAGGGGCTTAGGGTCCCGGGCTGTCCTTCAACTGTCTCTCCGACTATCCCGAAACCCTTGAACCCCTAGCCCCAACTCTCCTCAATAGTCGTTGCACGGGCAGCAAAGGTTCAAGGTTAAGGGTTTAGGGTTTACACCCTGCAAGGGTAGGTGCTTAGGGTCTAACGGAATGTGTTTAGGGTTTGGTTTAGGGTTTTAGGGGTGTTGGGCAGGTTCTGGCACGCGAGACCCTTCATGCCGTGCATGAACAGATCACTCGTCCAAGAACTTCCTAACTGGACGTACACACATGTGTACAAATATACATATAAATATATTTATATATGCAAAACCTATAAACCCTATAGCACCTAAAACCCTGTAAACCCTCTAAACCCTCTAAACCCACAAACCGTACAACAAAAAACGTGTAAGCCCCCACAGTCCATAGCTTCCCAGATGATTTGCTCCGCTGCGGGCGTATCACGTAACCTACCCAGAAATCTAAGCTTCCAGACCCCAAAACTCACTCGCTCCCCGAGTTGCCTAGGAAGAATGAGGGCATCCTTTTTGATTTAGACCTGGGACTCTATTTACCTACAGTCTAGTAGTAGCTACCCCTCATTCGTAGGTATGACCCATAAAACTGTAGGTAAAGAGGGTCCCTGGAAGAGCTCTTGTAGTCGACACCAGAACAAACGGAGTAACCGTCCTTGAGTTCACAAAGGGTCATCAGCACCTCTTTGGGTGGCTACATGGTCCTGTCATGTGGGCCCTTAGATGGGGAGCCCTTTTTGCCAATTTTTCCCGAGAAAAACCCAAGGGCCCATACTTCAGAACCCTTAAGAAGGGTAAGGGAGCCCTGTCAAGGGACCATGAAACTACCCTAAAATCGCCCAGGCGTGAAATGGCCTAAACCCTAAACCCTAAACCCTAAACCCTAAACCCTAAACCCTAAACCCTAAACCCTAAACCCTAAACCCCAAACCCCAAACCCTAAACCCTAAACCCTAAACCCTAAACCCTAACGGGCTTTGGGAAGCTTCGGGGTCCAAGAGACCTCTGAGAGGGGCTCCGAAGCCTCTCCCATCGCCTGATTGGCAGAACAGTGTGGAATGAAGGCTTTGAGGTTAACTAAACCCTAAACCCTAAACCCTAAACCCTAAACCCTAAACCCTAAACCCTAAACCCTAAACCCTAAACCCTAAACCCTAAACCCTAAACCCTAAACCCTAAACCCTAAACCCTCAACCCTCAACCCTCAACCCTAACCCAAACCCGAAACCCTAAACCCTAAACCCTAAACCCTAAACCCTAGACCCTTGCTGGTTTTACTGGGCTCAGTGGGTTTGGGCCGCGTCCCTGAATCTTCCCAGAGCGCGAAGTGGCAAACCCAGAGGCCCAAGAGCCCCCGTTCTTGAAGGACTTAATTCTGATTCGGGGGGCCCAAAGGCCCTGTTTGTTAGGGTTTAGGGTTTAGGGTTTAGGGTTTAGGGTTTAGGGTTTAGGGTTTAGGGTTTAGGGTTTAGGGTTTAGGGTTTAGGGTTTAGGGTTTAGGGTTTAGGGTTTAGGGTTTAGGGTTTAGGGTTTAGGGTTTAGGGTTAAGGGTTTAGGGTTTAGGGTTTAGGGTTTAGGGGTTAGGGTTTAGGGTTTAGGGTTTAGGGTTTAGGGTTTAGGGTTTAGGGTTTAGGGTTTAGGGTTTAGGGTTTAGGGTTTAGGGTTTAGGGTTTAGGGTTCAGGGTTTAGGGTTTAGGGTTTAGGGTTTAGGGTTCAGCAGCTCTGGGTCGAGCAATCTCTAGTAGAGCCGCTGTCTGGACTCTAGAAAAAAACCCACCCACCCAGAGGGGCTGGAGGGGCTGGAGGCTGGAGGGGCTGGAGGCTGGGGGCTGGAGGGCTGGAGGCTGGAGGGGCTGGGCTGGAGGCTTGGAGGTTGGAGGGGCTGGAGGCTGGAGGGGCTGGAGGCTGGAGGCTGGAGGCTGGAGGCTGGAGGCTGGAGGCTGGAGGCTGGAGGCTGGAGGGGCTGAAGGCTGGAGGCTGGGGCTGTGGAGGCTGGAGGGGCTGGAGGCTGGTGGGGCTAGAGGCTGGAGCGGCTGGAGGCTGGAGGGGGTGGAGGCTGGAGGGGCGGAGGGGGTTGGAGGGGTTGGGGGCGGCTGTGGCTTGGGGGGGGGGGGTTGGCACCCGAACCGAACCGAACCGAACCGCAAGCCGCAGCGAACCGCATGAACCGGAACCGTTCCAGAGTATGTACCAGGAAACCGAAACGAACCTACACGAACCGTGGCCTTGCTGCGCTTTTCATTTTAGCACATTCAAAGTTCATTCGCTTCAACATCTTCAACAACGCATCCCCGCAAGCCTCAGAGACCTGCAGCTAAGCTTGTTGTTTTTAGAGGGTCTATCGCGAGGAGAGTAGGTGCCTATGGAAAACTGATAGGGGTCTATGTTGCATGGGGGGTGGTACAAGTAGGGATTTTGGGGGGTGTATGCATAGGGGCCTATGGAAAACGGGCAGGGGTCTATGTATATGAAAGAGGCTACGAAGGGCCTGCAGAAGAGGCACCTATCAAAGAAACATCGACGGCTATCGCAGGGGGGGGGGGGGGGACTTCTGGACCTATCTTCGGACTTCTGGACTTTGACTGCTGGCCTGTGGATCTTTGGATCTTTGGATCTTTGGATCTTTGGATCTTTGGTTTTCCATTCGGACCGCTGATCTCTTGGCTGCTTGGACTGCTGGCCCTCCTATTGATCTCCAGGCAGGAAAGAATCGAAGGTGAGCAAGGGATGTTCAGCGAGCGACAAAAACATATACAAAAAAGACGCTGCTATAGTAGTGTCACATAGCGTTGGAGGAGTGGATGGGCCATTTAGAACCTATCTGTCGCCTCACAAGCACCTCCAGCGCATGCTTCAACGTCGGATGCTGCACCATAAAACCCGAAACCGCAAGCCCTAAACCCCAACCCTAAAACATCAATGAACTTGGAACCCTAACAGAAATTAGAACTTGAGCTGTTTCTTAGGAATTACAGTACCCCAAAAATTAGCAATTGTTCCCAAGTATCCCAAAGAAAATACCTACGAACAGCACCCTTTGCACTCAGCTGCCTGCCTGCGCCCTGATCACCGGCAGAGGTGACAACGGCGGAGGTGCTCTGCTGAGGGCGCTGTGGATCTGGCTGCCTAGTGCGAAAACAAATGAGAACCAAGTGCTAAGCGTTGCAGTTCCGGTCGAAACTCCCAGTATTGATATGGGGGTTTCCGAAATGGAGGTGGGACTACCCTTTTTGGGGTCCAAATAAAAGGGGTAATATCTCGGGTTTTGGGGTGCTATTACAGTATAATTACAAAGCGGCCATAAGGGAATGCCATTCGTAATGACCCCGACCCCTTTATCCAGCCACTTGGGGCTAGGGTTTAGGATGGTTTCGGTTCAGGAGCCATGGTGTGGTCCTGAGAATCCTTATCATCGGGGGCTAGTCAAGTCTTTCGGGGGTATGTGGGGGTACCTTTTTTGGAAGAAACGCCGGAGTAGAAAACGAGTGGTTGCCAGGGCTTGGTGCCAGGGTTTGGGGGCATGAGCTTCGCGACAACGAAACCGAAACGATTGCGCTGGATATTGAGGGGGATCGTACTGTAGTTCAATAACAACGCGTTCCATTTGAGAATTCTGAGATACTTTTGAAACAGAGGTACATCTGCTGCACTTGCTGAGCTGGTTGGGCGCCACCAGCGGCGTCTGCGGAAGAGCCTTCCAGCAAACGTCTCAGCATTGAAAAACGCAGAGGCCATCCGCGAGTTCCTCCCCTTTAGGGTCCCTGCGCAAGGACAAAGTGGGGCCCTGCTACTGTTGTAACAAATCCTCTCTAGTACCGCATCTGCATAAGCACGCAGGACTGCCTCATGAATTGCATCTTGATGGCATGGAAGTGGCTCTGGCCCCGGTAATATAAGTAGCGAAGAAGCACCCCTGCCAGGACCCGTGTGAGCTCCTCTGCTAGCTCGAAGCAACCCGAAGCAGAGCATCCCGAATCACACACGCCGTTACGCTGTTACGCCTGTCGGCCCACAATCCTCAAGGCCCATCATCCTCAAGCATCGCGAATAGCGACGTGCAAAATTCACCGGGAGATGCCCTCATGCCGATATTACCCCCCCATGCATACGTCTGCCAGGGGACCAGTGGCAGGGGCAAAGGCCTCCTTTTGAGCGCTTTGCGGATCTGGGATCCTGAGCCCAAAAATAACTTCGCGCATAGGGTTTCTATAGTAGGGCCTTTAGGGGCTAGAGGCAGTTTACGGTTTACGGGGATAGGGTTAGGGTTCAGTGCCCAGGGTTGTCGCTACAGCTTGTTACAGTATTAAAGGGCAGGAACCAAGACCCAAGAAAACCGAGCGATCCAAACCATTGCCAAACTGAATGACCAAACAATGGACAACATGCTGCAAGGTACTTCCGCTGCTGCACTTGCTGAGCTGCTGGTGCTGCAGATGCACCTGGCAGACCTGAGCAGCATGTGTTGCGCCTGTGCTCTGGGAAAGGACTCACCACACACCACAGCACTGCAATCAGCAATTCATTCTGCCCGAGGCACGAAAGAGGTGGGAACTCTTGCCAATGGAGATCTCAAACTGGGTGTTCTGCACGGGTAAAACGGAGCTGGTGACAAATGGCATTTTATCGAATTCCAGCAGCACACGCTCCATCCAAGGCTGGCTCTGGTGTGACAAAACAATCTCCTGCTCGTGGCGGTACTTTCCAGCATCCTTTGGCGGAGTGCACTCCTCAAATCCCTGCAAGGTCTCCGGGTCTTGGCAGCACTCCTCGGCCAGCTCCTGCTGGCAATTGGCACAGTTTGCATGCACCACGGCAAACTTTGCAGCCTGCTCGCCGGTCTCCAAGAAGCCTCGCACCTTGAGCCTTGTTGGCGTTGGATTGTCGGTACCAACAAAGGCAAGACAGAAGTGGTCCAAGTAAATCACAGCTGTCCCCGCGAAGAACTCTACATTCGCCACCTCTTCCCAATCACCCCCAGGTACGGAGCGCCAGGCCTTTTGGGCTCCCGTACATGTCGGAAGCACCAGCATCACATGCTGACCTTTGAAGGTCTCATCGTGTGGATGGAGCTCCAAGATGGGGCTGAGAGGCACCACACCCTTCGGGAGTGGAACAGGCGGGTCCTCCGTTACAACTCGAAATCCAGGCGAGAATTTATCGCGCAAGGTCTTCGGCATTGCCATGAGGACTCCATTCTTCATCTCAGCTATGTCCCCAACTCTCAGCTCGATCACGAGACCAGCGGAGAGCTCGAGGCCTAGTAGTAGGAAATTTGGGCATAGTCCCCGCGAGTGAGATTGATTGAAATTCATGGGGCCAAGCACCGAGGGAAAGTTGTCTTGTTCTTGGATCTATGGTGCTGTCGGTTGGCGCAGGGTGTGACAAATGACTCTTTACCCACGCAAATCCAGGATCTTGTCGTAGTGTGCCAAGAAACACCCCTACAACCACACTAAAATGACACACTCGCGAACTTCACAATCATTCCAATTGTTGTGCATGCCGCGCAGGCCTGCTTCACGCACCATTTCTGATGCGGGTTGCAAGTGAGCTTCCTGGCACGCAAAATCATCACAACTGTGGGTCTTGAGGCATCTGACCATCACCCCCGATCCGCCCTGGACTGCGCAGCACTAAGCTTCAATAATGGCAGGCTTGGTTCTAGATTCTGTTTAACACCTTGGACCACGCTATAACTGTCTGCCTGACTTGCCCACATCCGCCTTGAACACTGTCATGAAGCAAGACAGCACGGTACTGAAGCAGACACAGAAATGAGTCCATGATTGTCGTGGATGCCTCTATCTGCATCTCCTGAACCTGCTCTGTCTCCAGGTCCAGCTGCGCCATCTTGTCCGGGCCCTATTTGTTGGTAGAAACAACCCAACTTATCCCATGTCTGAAAATATGGAGTTTTTTTGGGCGGCAATCCCTTCCCTGATAAACTTGATCCGCCCAAGACGAAAGCAAGATATTGCTAGGATCTGTTGCCACTGTTGCTAGTAAAGACTACGGTCGACAAGTAAGTAGGCCATGAAACTAGATGCCTAGAAAAAACCGCGCACAAGAAAGGATGACGGTAATCTCAAAGGCCTTGCCTGGCGCCGCTCCTCCAGTGCCGAGCCAAAGAACTCGGCCGGGTCCTCAAGCAACGCTCGCAGCTGCTCCTGGGCTAGGCCTTCCAGTAGCTTCTTCACAGTGTCCATCTCCGTCAGGAAGGTCGAAAGCTGACTCTGGTGGATCTTCAGGACAATGCCCTGAACAAACTTCACAGGGTCATCTTCGAAGGCCTCTGTGAGGTGATCGGGAAGCTCTCGAAAGAGCTGGTGCAAGGCAGGCCCTTGTTCCCTAGCGGACGTCTTGATGTTTTCGGGAAGAGCACTGCCGGTGATAACATCCGCGATTTCTGCCACCTCAGCATGCGTCATCAAATCCTACCGAGCGCCCTGGACAAAGCCCTCTAAACCATGACCCTGAAACACCGGCACTGCGATCATCCACCTTCTCACTCCTCGTTGCAATCAGAGCTGCTGGATTCCTCGCCACAGCAGTGAGCACAGCCGAAAGAGGCAAGGTCCGCAGGTCATCCACATGTTTGAGGACAACATCGCCATTGAGGATCTTTAGTTCCAAGCCCTTTGGAACCAGGTTCTGGGTCTCCAGGGTCACCATTGCTTGCTTCACAGATGCCGTCTTTTGCCTGTCCAGTATCGTGGTGCTGCCAGACAACCAATTGATTCGAAGATCGTTGCATCTTCCTGCACTCAAGAAGCCAAGTAGCCAACCCTCAAAGCGACATGGAATCTTTGACAGCAACTTAAGATCTCACCGTGATTTGGTGCTTAACCCACGGCCCAGGGTCATCAACCGAACTCCAGTTCTGTTGTTCGAAAGCGGCCTTGCCGTACGAGCTCCCCATCTGCCAGGGCATCTTCAAAAGCCTCTCAATCCAAGAACTTATCAGCACGGCTTCTCATGCGAAGTGACAACTGTTGACCGTGCTGACAGCAACCAACTGTTGCTTTGGAGTTCAGCGGCATGATTGAGAGTGCGCTTGTAAGAACGATTCGTGTGCACAGCTGGCTAGGAAGCTGTCACGCTTTGCCGAGGTCAGTGTCACTCGCCAAACCTACTTATGCTACCATTCCGAACCCATCTGATTATTATTGCGCGCAGGAGAAATCTGCAGGCTGTCATCGCGCGTGGCTGACCATGTAACTAAGTAGATACGCTAGAGCAAACCATTCCTGGACAATGGCGCTCTCGCTGCGCGCGGTCCGGATCCAGCAGCGCTTTCCAGACTCCATCAAAGCTGCCTGCAGCCGTTGCAGACTTGCGCCTCAGGGAAGCACAGTTGAGATCCCATTGCGCGGCATGATCCTGATGGCCAGCACCCTGCCCTGACCATTCACCTGCCTGCTGCATCACTCAAAGCGACGCCGACGACCAGTTGCACGCTCTCTCTTGCCGATAAGGCTTGAATCAAACGTGAATCTGGCAAGACAAAGGGGCATCCAACCGCCACGATGATAATCTCTTGACATCTTGAGTCGATAGGAAGGTTCTGGTGGAGGTCGTCAAGAGCTTCAGACACACGGAGCGTACCACTGCCGGCAAACTCCGGCAAGTGTGGCAGCATGTCCGTGGTCCTGTGGTGGTCCACAAGGACCTGAAACTTCGTGCGGGGAAGCATGAAATCGGGACTCACATGTAAGCCTGAGGCCGGCACCTGCATGGACTCACCAAGAAGCCAAACCGACGCCCTTCTGACAAAGCGGGCTTTCTCGCTGGTGCACAGCTGCACCCTGAAAGCGTCGTAGCCAGCTGACAGAAGCTGCCAAGGCTCCCCGGCCATTGAAGCAGAGCTGTCCAAAAGCAGCGAGAAATGGACCTGCACATGCACAAAAAAGTGAGCTGATAACCGTTCCTAAATCCCAAACAGTGGATATGGTAAGTTGGTGGCCAAAAAAGGATGTAATTCTATCAAACATCAACATCGACTCAGCAGGTTGTGTCAGGCATGTGCCGGCGGCCAGCCTGCTTCTCTTTTAGCGCCTCCACTATGAGGGACTCAGCCATACCGACATCGTTCCCGGAGAGGTCCATCTCAGTCACCCAGTTCGTCTGCAGCGCCTGCGTCCGAGCTACTCCCTCACCCCCCGCGACTCGTCATGCATGTTCGCACTTCTGCTGTGACAGTTCAAAACACAAAGAAAACCTTGCCGAAACCGACCAGCCTCCAGCAGCATACGGGCGCCATCCTCCTTGATCCCATTCTGACGGAGGCTCAGCCGTGTCAGCCGCTCCTTCTCCTCGAGCACCTGCGATACACAGCTACGCACACTGCGCTGGCCCTGGGTCGAGAAGCCGAGAGGAGGTAAACTCCGAGTCGAAGCCCGGCGCGCTCTAAACAAGTCGTTAGCTGTGAGCGCAAGTAGCTCACCGCCTGCAGCAGTAACGGAAGATTCGGCACAAGGTCGCTCTGCATGATTGCCAAGCTCCTGAGGGCGACACTGAAGAAGAAAACGGGGGACCAAAGAGAGAGGGAGCAGGAGAGAATGCTTTACTGATAAGGGAAGTAAATGCTGTTCCATGTGTATTGGTTAGGGCATGACAACAACAAGCAGACACACGGAGCAGTCATGGCGAGGCTCTCCAACTGCGGGTAGTGGTCTAAAGAACTCAGCCCTACAGCCAAAGCATCGGCACTAAGATCGGAAAGCTGGAGCGCTCTGCAGCGCGCCGCTTTCTCTTCGAAGACACGCTTTTGAAGTTGTAAGACAACATCTTCGTCACTCCGATGCGTGAATTTAAGCGTGTTGGGCCCAACGGTGGCTCGGAAGGTCTCAGGATCCATCGGAGCGACGCCGCTCACGTCGCCCTCCACACTGTCGACTTCTTCCGACAGCCCAGTTGTGTATCGGGTGGACGACCATTGGAGCTCTGCGACGCACCACCCGCGCCTGTGATGTGGAGTCCTATTCTGCACGAGCTCTGCCGCCAGGACGGGTCTGACGCACCCGCTAGGCACGTGGTAAACCTGAACGTGCTCCTGGTTGCACCAGGCTTCCCTGACGCGCTCCTCGGGCGTCAGAGATTCGATGCGCAATGTGCGTGTCCACTCGTGCGCAAATAGCACATGCAGGTTACGCCTGGCACGGCGAAAGCTCTCTTCGTGTGCCGGCTGCAGCCGCTTAAACTGGAAAAGTGAGACGTAGGCTATGTACAAGGCATCCTGCCCCCGCAGCTTCTCTGATGTTGCGAGCTTTTGCAGCTGGTAGCCGTAGGGGTCAGGATGCTCACGGGCCTCCCACATCGCTGAAACTGAAACGATCCTCCCGATCTCAGTCGGCTGGTCGTTGGCCCAAGCCAGCACCTTGAGACAGGTCACGGGATTGCGTGAGACCGCGGGGGCCCTGTGGCTCCGATGTGTTCCGGTGCCAGGAAAGGCGGCGGCCCTCCGTGCCTCCTCGTGCGTGACCAGCGCGGTGCGGCTCCCGACGTATGCAAACTCGGCTTCCTGGCGCCTCGGGAAGCGCCGGCCTCCGCGCAGGGAAGGCTGGAAAAAAAGGGGCGGGAGAGTGAGGCGCTGATCGGAAGGGTGAGTGGCCTTCACGGTAAAGTTTTTGCAGGAACTCAACGCGCACCTTAGCGCGTTTCCAAGACGGGCCCCAATCCCCAGAAGCGAGAAACTGCTACGGCAACCTTGCTCCACACGAACTTCCGAGAACCTGACGCCTTAGCAGGTATGTGATTGAACGCAGGATGTTTGTTAAGTCATCTCCCATCATCCAATGTGGCACCAGGCGGATGTCCGCATCTTGCAGGAACTGTGCCAGCTGCATCTTGTCCGACAGGTCGTATCTCTGCGGTACGGAGTCTGCATAGCCGCCCCCGTCCTGTATCTCATGGTGAGCTGCTCAGCTACTGCTGCTTTGTTTGAGGGACTGCGCCTCGGCCTCCATCGTAGCTTCACAAGCCGGTTCCTGGCCCAGGCAACGAGCCAGGGCCTGGCAGCTCAGCAACGCACCTCAGCATCATGACCACGAACAAGTCTCAACTGTGGCCCATGGACTTGGCGATTGGGGGAAGAGATTATGGACGCTCATGGACCCCCATGAACCCCCGTCGACCCCCACAGGCCCCCATGAACCCTTTTCGGACCTCCTACGGCCTGCAAAGCAGTTGCCTGGAAGCTTCTAACATGTAAATTTCGATACCATGGGATGTAGGATGTTTTTGCTGGAAGCAAGTCCAAGTCGAGTTGTAAGGTGCAGTCGGGCCACGGAAGATCGTTCTTCTATATGGTATTGGGTCCAAAGTGTCTCTGATTGAGCGGAATAATGTTGAACCCTCGTTACTGTTGTGCCCCCCCCCTGAACAGTCGAGGCTGGATTTTGCCCTGTTTAGACGCTCCCGGGGGTTGATATGGTTTTCATAGGGAGGAGTTTAGACAAGTTGAAAAGGGGCAGCGATGCCCGGCAATCTGTTTGAAAGGCGCGCCACGAGAAATTTTCTTACGGCGCCCGGACGATTCGCCTTTGATTCAGGATCCTCCAAACATTCAGGGTGTCCTGAATAACCCAGCCAAATTGACTTTCTAGAGGAGGCCCCCACAAAACCAGGCGCAACATTAGAGCTATACCAACATTCGCAAATAGCCGGCGCGATTTGGGGAAGTTTAAGAAAAACAGTACTCCAAAGTCGGAAGCACCGAAACAGCATGGCGCCTTGCGTTGCCGCGAAGAGTTTGTACGGAGAATCGTAATCCGAGCCTTGCTAGGTCTGACTGCCACACATGTCTTTGCAGTGACTTCAGCAGCGTTAAGGGTCGCAATAAGGCTGCTGACACTTGGCTCATAAAGATCTTTCAGGATAATAAATCGCACGTTACGCGGGGATAATATTGGCTACCTTAAACTCGACTCTGGGCAAGGCCGAGGTGGTCGACTCGCAGTGTTTACAATTCTCCAGAATCCAGTGGACTTCCGCGTGTTCCTTCAAGCTGTTACAAGGCGCTGCGGGTGACTGGGCACCCTGCTGCTGTCGGCCTGCAAGCCGGCCTGGGGTTTTCAGGAAGCATCAGGCAGCAGCAGTGGCACGCGGTGGCACTCGCACTACGCTAGCTCCCGCCTGAAGATCCTCCACGGTGAAACCGCTGCCTCACGCTCTGGTCACGGTGACGCCGCATCTCTCCGCTGCATGACTCCCACACCCACAGCATCGTACACAGCACGTAGCGCACCTCTCGAGTCTCAGCTCCCCGCCTGCAAAGCCCCGAAGGATGCTGCAGATCCTGGCGTCCTTGGACATCCACTCGTTTGCCGGGTCGACGTGGCCCATCGGGTCGACCTGGCGAAGTGGCAGGCCATCACAAAAGCGGAACCACCAGGTGCATGCAAACACTCAGCAAGGCATTGCGATGTCGCGAGGATGGCTAGGCATGAACATGTATGCCCGTACCATTCCGTCCCAAGATTGCTCAGCTAAACGACCCGCACCCCAGTGGCACCAAGGGGAGGTCCGCGTTCTTCATCAAAATCTCCACCAGCTGCTTCTTGTGCAGGTCGGAGCACCGTGACTTGGCCTGACGCAGGAGCCGCTGTTCCGCCACTAAGTTTGCATCCTTAGCATCCCTGGACATATGCCTGTAAAGCCATACGCTGACCTCGATTTTGCCTATGACTCCGACCAAGTAAAAGTTCATCACGCTTGGTACTTAGAACAGGTGCTCACTGAGGAGCTTCTTGGGCCAATCTGGATTTCGGCTGCAACACCTCTATCATGTGGCAGACCCAACACTTTTGTAAACCCTTTTGGGGGCACCTTTCCTTGGGGCCACGGCTACAGCTACAAGCTTCCGGGCCTATCGGGAGGGCGGTCGTGATGAGCTACCAAAGTTCGGACCCACCAAGAGAAGAAAAAACAAACTCTGCCCTTGAGAAACAGAAGCACGTCCGAGCTTGAGGCTTGGCTGATGCCGGGCTGGCTGTTTCCGGGCTCAACCTCCCGAATTGGGCACCTCCCCCCCCCCCTAGCGCTGCACCGCGGAGTCGGCAGGGCCCAGCTCCGAGCTGCTGCTGGCCATCGGATCCATCGGCAAGCAGTACAGACAGCACTGTTTGTCAACTACCACCGAAAGGCATCTCAGGCCCGAATCCTTTGGAACTCCCTTTCGTTCGTGGAGGACTTCGGAGTGCTGGTGACACCTGCTCATGCTGCGGGCCACTTCTTTTTTAACGGTCTCTACTGTTTCAATGAATCCTACCTGCCACACATACAAATTACTGCTAAAGTTCTGAGCCTCAAGGCGCGGGTCCACTTACCCAACAGTATAAGTAGAGCCGCGCAAGCGCGCCTGTGTGTATGTGTCTCTCTGAGGGTCTGTGTGTGTGTGTGTGCATGTCTTTACTTCCCTCTCTCTCTCTCTCTCTCTCTCTACGTATCTGAAATTTTGAGGCTTTTCGGTTGTCTCAGCCTTGGTCTTTTTTCAAGGGCTTTTGGGAGTTGGAGCGCTGGCTATGGGTTCAGGGTTGTGAAGCTTATAGTTTCAGGGCTTCAAGGTTTATATGGGCTTTTGGTTTGCTGAGGCGCGCTGCTCCATTGTTGGCTCCTGGTTTGCAATCTTTTGGCCTCTGTCGTACACATGTAGAAATACAGGTCCCCAAACGGTCACACTGCGCAAACTGAGCCCGGAGGTCTGAAACCTTGAACCCCCACAATGGGGGGGGGGTCTACAGGGGCTGGGAGTCAGATTGGAGGTTCATTCAACTCTACACCTCTAGCCCAGCACCATGTATTTCGCGAAAAGAACTGTAAAAAGTGCAGAAGAAGCCTCGTATCATGAACTCAAGGCGCGTCCCTGAATTGCATGGAGGAGTATGGGCCGCATACAGCCCTAAACCCTGTAAGCGTCCCCTGCCCTGAAGTCGCAGGTTTAGAACCGGCCGTAAACACTGAACGAACCCCTAAACCCTAAACCCTAAAACCAACACCCTACGCGGCAAACTCTGGCCTCTTTTGTCATGATTGGCTTACTATCCGGGGTTCCTGAAACGAGTCGCGAGTCTGGTTTGCCCCTCTCTGCCTGTACACAGGAGCAAGCAGAGCGCTAGGATTTGAGGTTTGGGGTTTGGGGTTTTGGTGTTAAGGGTTGGGATGTTCCCCCTTATACTAACAGTCCTTAATAGGGATTAGAATAGGGGGTACTATAATCCCTAAACCCTAAACCCTAAACCCTAAACCCCTAAACCCTAAACCCTAAACCCTAAACCCTCAACCCTGAACCCTAAACCCTAAACCCTAAACCCTAAATAATCCCTAGTAAGGACTGCTAGTATCAGGGTGAGCATCCCAAGCTCAGGGTTTGGGCTTTTGGGGTTGAGACTATTTAAAAGCCCTGGGCAGCAAGCTCCTCGTCTCCTCCTGCTGAGTTACCGAGCTAGTTTGGGGTTTAGGGTTTAGGGTTTAGGGTTTAGGGTTTAGGGTTTAGGGTTTAGGGTTTAGGGTTTAGGGCTTAGGGGTGAGGGGTTAGGGGTTAGGGTTTAGGGGTTAGGGTCGCAGGGCTTAAGGGTTAAGGGCATTCTCTTCACAAAGATTCCCCCCCCCCTCAAGCTGCAGTGCTACCATTTGCTTAGGAACCCCCCCCCCCCCAAAAAAAAATAAATATAATAATAATAATCCCTTGATTACCTGTAGAAGCAAGAATATGTTCTATTTCTTTGAGTTTTCTTAAGAAAATGGTCGTGGAGAGGAGGGCCGGCAGCGACAGGGTGCAAAAGAGTTGTGCGTTCCTGGCTTTGGAAGAGTTTGCAGACAACCCCTAAACCCTAAACCCTAAACCCTAAACCCTAAACCCTAAACCCTAAACCCAAAGCCCTAAACCCTAAACCCATCTTAGGGCCCCTACGATTCTTCTTATGCCTGGAGGGGGGGGGGGGGTGCACCTCGTGAGCAGACTTGCAGCACCCTCATGCCCCGCACCCTGAGGCCCCCAAACCCTAAACCCTATACGCTAAACCCTGAACCCTAAACCCTGAAAGGCCTCAAGCCGAGCCATGCGGCCTCAACAGCTTTTGGGAGCTCAGCACAGCTCAGGAGACTAACCAAGAATGTTGGGAAGCTTGGGGTTTAGGGTTCAGGGTTTAGGGTTTAGGGTTCAGGGTTTAGGGTTTAGGGTTTAGGGTTCAGTGTTTGGGGTTCAGGGTTTAGGGTTTGGGGTTTAGGGTTTAGGGTTTAGGGTTTAGGGTTTAGGGTCTAGGGTTTAGGGTTTAGGGTTTAGGGTTTAGGGTCCAGGGGTTTCACTCTCTGGGGTTTAGGGTTTGGGGTTTAGGGTTCAGGGCTTAGGGTTTAGGGTGTAGGGTTCAGGGCCTAAAAGCCCAAACGGGCGCAAGCCTTGGTGCCCTAAACGCCGAACAACCCCAAACCCCAAATAACAAACCCCTAAACCCGAATGAAGCCCTAAAAACCCTAAAACCTTAACCCTAAACCCTAAACCCTAAACCCCAGGAGCCAGAAACACACGCGGAGAGCCGACTAGGAAGCTCAGCGGACGCCGCCCAGGGCCTTCGCAAGGGCCTGGTCGACCATGTCCTCCGGTTGAGGGTTTAGGGTTTAGGGTTTAGGGTTTAAGGTTCAGGGTTTTGGGTTTAGGGGTTTAGGCCATTAGGGTTCCGGGCTGTAGAGTTTAGGGGCGTCCTCCACTGAGCTCGGGTGCAGTTGGGGCTTCGGGTTTCGGGCTGGGTAACTTGAACCCTAAACTCCAAACCCCAGTCTGCCTGAAACTCAAAGCCAAGATATGAGAGCCGAGGAATGTGGCCGGTCACCGAAATATAAGCAAAGAAGAAGCCCAAGATCGATGTCCTCGAACTAGGGTTTAGGGTTTAGGGTTGAGGGTTAAGGGTTAAGGATTAAGGGTTAAGGGTTAAGGGTTAAGGGTTTAGGGTTTAGGGTTAAGGGTTTAGGGTTTAGGGTTTAGGGTTTAGGGTTTAGGGTTTAGGGTTTAGGGTTTAGGGTTTAGGGTTTAGGGTTTAGGGTTTAAAGAAAGCCGCAAAAGCCATAAACTGCCAAGGCGGCATAGAGGGGGGCCCCATGGGGGCTCCCTATAGCCCTCGGCACTACTTGGAGGTTCATGGTAGTTATTAAACAATTATCACTGTACTTACAACTGTACTTATAACCATATTGGGGCACTTAAGAGTCTTACAAGTGGGGTATACGTGCAGTTATAACTGGTTAATAAGTACCATGAACCTCCAAGTAAAGACCACCACACAGCGGCAGAAGCTGTCCTGTGCGGTCCTGGGTGCTTGCGGCAGATGGAAAAAGTGAGGGATCAGGATTTCGAATTTAGGGTTTAGGGTTTTAGGGGGTTTAGGGTTTTAGGGTTTAGGGTTTAGGGTTTAGGGTTTAGGGTTTGGGGTCTAGGGTTTAGGGCTTAAGGTCCATGACAGTCCTGAGCCGCGAAGGCCTCGATGGTTTAGGGTTTTTGGGCTTGCTTAGGAGGCCACAGCCTCGCAGCATGCCACTCCCCCAGCGTAGAAACAAAATCGAGAGGGCAAGCACTCTCGCAGCACTTGCCCTACCCAACACTGTCGAAACACTGCTAAGTGAGAGCGCTGGCCGGCACTGTCGCAGCACTTGCCATGATGAGGCCAAGAGGACACGCTATCGCAGTGTTCCCCCAGCCGTTCAAAACAGACGGTTGGCTGAGCAAGCGCTGTCGCAGCACTTGCTTTGAAGTTTTTTTGGTGGTCTCCTGTTTCTAGGCCGACGCAGAGTACAGGGTTTGGAGTTGAGGGCAAAACATTTCAAGTAGTACCCCTGTGAAGTTAATGCCAACCACTAGAGTTGGAGCATAGTCGCTGTCGCTTTGCACGCAAGAAAAGGCAAGCTCCCGAGATGCCTCGTCAAAACGAATCGAATCCCTAAACCCTTGCAAGCACTCGTGCGTGTCGTCACGTGTTTCGCCTTGAGCAGATGAGCATCAGAAGACTTTCTACTTAGGGTAATTGGGGATTAGGGTGTCCTTTCAATGCCGACTAGAAGATATATCTTATAGAGACCTCGTGCGCGTTTTTGTATCCCGGTGCCGCATGCCGGGGGGTGGCCCAGGGCCTGACCAGGCCGGGTTCACCCGTTTTTTAACAAAACGACATTTTATACGACTTATCGGCATTGAGTTGACAGGACCAATTTTTATATCTAGTTACAGTAGAGCCCCCCCTGCCCAGGCCGAACTAGATGAATGAAGACTCTGGATGAAGTTACGTCGTGAGATGGCAAAACACAAGTACAACATGATACATGCTGGCCTGGGCTAGAGGGAACCCCAGGCCCAGGTGTGAGCCCCTATTGGGACCCGACACCCTTCCACGGGCCCCCCTTCTTCAAAACGATGTATATAAAACTTAACCGGGGGTTTGGGCTCGGGAAAATCATCTACATACAGGGGCAATTTCTAGAAAGAATCAAAGCATCGTGGGGCAAAAAGGCTCCCCACGGCATCGCAGGGCTATGTGCCCTGCGGAGGGCCGAAAAGGGCCCGTTTTTTGTCGCAAGCAACATGAGCATCAGCATCATCGGCATCATCAGCGTCCTCGGCATCAGCGGCATCATCACATAGCGGCTACGTGGACCTGGAGGATCGGGTCTTAACATTAAATGCATGGCCTGCCTCCCTAAACCCTCCACGCGCGTCGTCGAATGTCTCGTGTGGGTTGTCTCAAACTATTTTTTAGTGCGATTGCACAGACCAATGACATGGTTGAAGTTGCACCTGTTCCAGGAGAGCAAATTTGAAGAAACATGCAAGATGTCTGTGGTTTTGAAGTTTATTCCGAAGTTGAATGAAGAAACCATCCGGACCCTCATCCCCTCATGCTTGAGCAGCAGCCAGATTAAACCTCTCGGAAACCAACTAACCCCGAACCCCTAAGTCCATGAATGCTTCCGACCCCGACGGGGCACTTGGTGAGCTTCCCATCTACTAGGCTGCCCAGTAACCAAGGCTTAAAAAGGGTGCCCTTTTTTGCTTAAAGGGGTTCATAAGGGAACCTACACCCCCCAAAAAAAGGGAATAAGGGTACTACTGGGCATCTTAGTCTAAGGGTTGAGGGTTGAGGGTCGAGTCGCACAGCATGAGAGCGGTGATCGGTGATCTCATGCAAACGGCGAGCTCTTGTCCCCTGTTACGAGGAACTTGTGGGAACACCCTAAACGGCTGGGGGGCATGCAACCCGAACACAATCTTAACCCCAAACCGTTGCCCCTGAGGCTCTAGGGTTTAAGGTTCAGGAGGTATAGAGTTTCGGGTTGTTATGGGACCCTCAACCCTCAACCCTCAACCCTCAACCCTCAACCCTCAACCCTCAACCCTCAACCCTCAACCCTCAACCCTCAACCCTCCGTATTCCCCGACAGGTCAGAAAACAGAAGGCCCCTCTGCTGAGGTGGGGACGTGGAGGGCTCTGGTGCCTTCCCAGATTCAGAGGGAGGCTTGCACTCATGACAGTTGAGGGCTCACTTGAAGGTTCATGGTACTAACTAACCAATTATAACTGTACTTATAACCCTACTCATAATACCCCTAGAGGGGCCTTATAGGGGTTATCCCAAATATAAGTAGGGTTATAAGCCCAGTTATAATTGGTTAGTAAGTACCATGAACCTTCAAGCAGGGTTTAGGGCTGACAGGTTTAGGGTCTATGGTTTAGGCCTAGGGTTTAGGGTTCGTGGCTAAGGGTTTAGGGTGTAGCATTTAGGGTTTGGGGCTTGGGGTTCAAAGTTTAAGGTTTTGGGTTCAGGGTTTAGGGCATCCCTGGTAGGCGGAGATCCTGATGCACCATGGCTTGGTACATGAGGTTTAGGGCTTAGGGATTTTCGGGTTCACGGTATTGGGGTTGACGGGGTTCGGGTTTATATAGGGTTGAGTGTTTCGGGCTTAGGGTTTAGGGTAGGTTGGTGTTTGTCCCCGGGCCCGGTTTTCGGGGTTTCTTCGCCAAGAAAACATTCGCGGGGACTTACAGGTTTATTTTGCTTCCGGGGATTACCAAAAGTAGGGTGTAGGGTTTAGGGTTCAGGGTTTAGGTTTTTTGTACGGCTGCCATGCGCTTCCGACTGTTTTGTTGGAAATCTTAAAAAGCCCTGGGTTGCTTGTAGTCAGTCTCCAAACACACACACACACACACACACACACACACACACACACACACACACACACACACACACACTTCGGGCTGGGTGGTCTAGGTAGTGGTTGAGGTACGTAACTGCGGGTTTTGAAAGTCGCATCGAGCCAAGATCTTGGGTTTTGGGGGGTTTTTTGGGCTTAGGGTTTAGGGTTTAGGGTTTAGGGTTTTGGGTTTAGGGTTTAGGGTTTAGGGTTTAGGGTTCAGGGTTTAGGGTTCAGAGCGCCAAAACTGCTGCAGCCCCCCGAAGAAAAAAGGGCCGCTGGCCTTCGCGAGCTCTTCCTGCAGTTGGTCGGTCCTCGGCGACTGCCCATCGTCAAAGGGCTCTTAAGGGAGGGGTGGTTTAGGGTTTAGGGTTTAGGGTTTGGGGTTTGGGGTTTAGGGTTTAGGGTTTAGGGTTTAGGGTTTAGGGTTTAGGGTTTAGGGTTTGGGGTTTGGGGTTTAGGGTTTAGGGTTTAGGGTTTGGGGTTTGGGGTTTAGGGTTTAGGGTTTAGGGTTGAGGTAGGGATTAGGGCTTAGGGTATAGGGTTCAGGGTTTAGGGTTTAGGGTTTAGGGTTTAGGGTTTAGGGTTTAGGGTTTAGGGGTGTGTAGGTATGTAACTCAAGGTTCCCGGGTACTCCCCTCTAATTTCTAAGGCTCCCTAAGCTTCCCTCTACCCCCCATAAACCCCCTACCTTAAGAATCGTAGAACATCTGCACGCCCACAAAGCCTTGTCTTGTGTGTTTGGGCCCCAAAATCCTTCCCAAACAAGCCCGAATCCTAAACCCAGCAGGTTCAGGGCTTAGGGTTCAAGGTCCAGGCACACCACGCAACCCACAAAACATCTGGCGCCGCACGTCTTTCTCTCACCTCGCTCGGCCAGCCGTCCCAGACCCTGGGAGGATCCAGTAGATCCCCTTAAGGGTTCTGAAAAAAGTAAACCCTAAACCCTAAACCCTAAACCCGAAACCCTAAACCCTAAACCCGATGGAAGGAAAAAGGGTACTAGTTGGGGGTTCTACTTTTCGGATCCTCCCAGGGGGTCTGGGAACTCACGCATGCACGGAATAGATCGTTGCCACCCCATCCTTCGACCCGACCTCGGCTGCGCAAGGCAAGGTTTGGGGGTTCAGGGTTTAGGGTTTAGGGTTTAGGGTTTAGGGTTTAGGGTTTAGGGTTTAGGGTTTAGGGTTTAGGGTTTAGGGTTTAGGGTTTAGGGTTTAGGGTTTTAGGGGTGTAGGCTTTAGGGTTTTAGGGCTTAGGATTTGGGGCACCTAAACCCTCACGTCCGGGGGCTACAAATTGTCAGGTTGGCCAAGAAAACTCTCTTAAAAACACTTTCAGAGTCACATGGGAAGCCTAAATCCTGAACCCTAAACCTCCTCAAAGCCCTTCAAAGCTCTCTGCTCCTCAACAACCCCCCTCAGCCCCTTAGACCCCTCTAACAACCGTATAACAACTCTATAACAACCCTACAACAACTCGATAACAACCATATGAAGCCCTCAACCCCTTAAAGGCACCCCTTCACACACTCTCCTTCGAACCCTTTAAAAAAACTATATGTTTAAGATTCCTTTGGGCTTATATAAATATACATTCCTAAACGGTTATATTGGGATGTTCCCCCTTAATTATACTAACAGTCCTTGATAGGGATTCTAGTACCCCCTAATTAGTATCATCCCTATTAAGGACTGTGAACATCCCAACCTAGAACCCCAGAACCCCAGAACCCGCACACATTCTGAAGCCCAAAGCCCTTGAACCCTGAACCCCTAAGCCCTAAACCCCTAAGCCATATAGACCCTATAATATAAGGGCCTGAATAATTAGGGGGTTATAATAGTATAATCATAAAGGGACCATGACCTACTTAGAGGACTTAGGGCTTATAAGTGCAGTTCTAATTGGGGATGCGCGAAGACCCCCTATCCCGGAAGATATCCCTGAACTGTTACCGCTCTTGTTTACTCTTATCTTTGTCTCGAGTTTTAGCATTATTCTGAACGAGATCGTGCTTTTTTTCACTCTTATCGTTTTATCGAGCAAGAACGCACATCTGATCATCTCGGGGCGCTTCTCTTTACATTTCAATACCTGGAATTGTATCATCCCAGTTACTGGGGTTATAAGTACACTGAACCTCATAAACCCTATAAACCCTATAAACCCTATAAACCCTATAAACCCTATAAACCCTATAAACCCTATAAACCCTATAAACCCTATAAACCCTACAAACCCTATAAAACCTTGAAGCCCTGTAAACATCTGTAAACAACCATTGCGCCCCAGCCACCAGCAGGCTTCCCCCCGCGCCCGCGCAGAGATCAAGGCTGAGCGCCGCGGCCGCCAGTTCCGCGGAGGCCCCAGCCTGCTGGTTTCCTAGCCCTAAACCCTAACCCTAAACCCTATCCCTAAACCCTAAACCCTAAACCCTGAACCCTGAACCCTGAAAACCCTAAACCCTAAACCCTAACCCTAGGGTTTAGGGGTACTTGGAGCATTTTTACTTTAATACCCCAACTAGCACTGTACTTATAACCGACTTCGAGGACAAAGGGGGCTTATAAGTACAGTTTGAACTGGGGTCAAAAGTACCCTGAACCTCCAAGCAAGGCTTACGTTGGGGGCGGGCCAGTGAGTGAGTGCGCCCCCGTCCCGACCACGGCCGCAAAACAAATCGCGCACCTCTACCCCTAACATAGCCACTATATTTCCTTAGAGGAGGATCTTTAAAATGGGTCCCCAAACCCAAAGGGTACAACCTTAGGATTCGGAGGTAGAGTCCCTTGCCTCGAAGTCCCCCCAAACCCTATAAGGCCTGAACCCCTAAACCCTAAACCCTAAACCCTAAACCCTAAACCCTAAACCCTAAACCCTAAACCCTAAACCCTAAACCCTAAACCCTAAACCCTAAACCCTAAACCCTAAACCCTGGACCGGGCCTCCTGAACCCCCTGACTCCTTCCCGAAACCCCCTGAAAACCTCCTAAGCCCCTAAGTCCTGAGCCCTAAACCCCCTAGACCTCCTAAGCCCCTAAGTCCTAATCCCCCCTAAACCTCCTAAGCCCCTAAATCCTCCTAAGCCCCTAAACCCCCTAGACCTCCTAAGCCCTTACGTCCTAAACCCTAAACCCTACTCCTAAGCCCCCAAGTCCTAAACCCTAAACCCTAAACCCTAAATCATAAACCCTAAGCCTTAAACCAACAACCTGAGCAAAGGCCTCCGGGGTGAGGCGGCGCCGGTCGCAAGCCAGGAGCCGCCGCCCAAACGCAACGATCCTCTGCAAGTTGAAGCATGGGGTTTAGGTTTAGGGTTTAGGGTTTGGGGTTTAGGGTTTAGGGTCTAGGGTTTAGGGTTTAGTGCTTTAGGGTTTAGGGTTTAGGGTTTAGGGTTTTTGGGCATGTATCCGTGTATGCGCGCACGCGGAGTGCGCCTCTTGCTGAGATTTAGGGGTGCATTCCCTACTTGGAGGTTCATGGGCACTTATAACTCTAATTCTAACTGTACTTATAAACCCCCTCAGTCCCCTAAGTAGGTTATAAGTAGATTTATAATTGGGGTTGTAAGTACCCATGAACCTCCAAGTATCGCGCTCTTGTATAGCTTATTCCCACTCCCCACCCGAACTATTCTCTTTCAGGGCTGAGGATTCTACCCCCCCCCCTTGCGAAGGGGGGCTTTCTTGGGCTTTCTTGCGTTTGAAAGGCCAGGGGTGTTTCAGGGGCGCCCAAAAGAAACGTCTCCAACTTCAAGTCTAACGGACCTCTACGGTCAGGGATTTGGGGTCTTGAACCCTAAACCCTACACCCTAAACCCTTAACCCTAAACCCTAAACCCTAAACTATGTCCCAGAGGCTCGAGCACGCATGCGGCGACGCTCTCGCCAGCTTATGGTTTGGGCCGTAAGGGCTGAAGTAGGGGATAGGATTAGGGGGACCCTTGGTGATATAGACCCTCCGAACAAGGTCCCTTGTTAAGAGAGCCAGAAGAGGGTTAAGAAGGGGTTCCCGTTTAAGGGTCCCCCTTATCCTACCTAGGACGAAGTGCTGAGGGTTGAGGGTTCTGAAGGTTTGGCGGTGTTGGGGGTTTAGGGTCTTAGGGCTACGGGATGGGTGGCGCTCGAGGCTTGGGGTTCTTGGGTTTCGGGGTTAGGGATTTTTCGGGTTGTTGCGTTCTAAGGTTTAGGGTTGAGAGGTGTTTAGAGCTTTGGGGTTGACAGGTTTCGGGGCTTAGGCTTTCGGGCTTTGGGGGTTTGGGGGGGTCAAAGGGTTTGAGGAGTTTGGGGGCTTCGAGACTTCAGGGTTGTGACGGCTTTGATGTTTGGGGCCTTGGCGGGTCGAAGTTTGGGGCGTTTAAGGGCTTTTAGGTTGTCGCGCTTTCCAGCCTGGGAGGGCCCGAAACCCTAAACCCGGTTAAATCTTTAGGGCTCAGGGTATTAGCTTTTAGGATTAGCGCCGAAGATCCGCACGTGGTCGCTGATCCTGACGTTGGCGTAGGCCTGCCTAGGTTGCTTGTAAGGGCCTTCTTGGAGGTTCAGGGTACCTATAACCCGGATTAGAACTGTACTTATAAGCCCCCCAAAGTCCCCTGAGTAGGTTGTAAGTAGACTTATAATTGGGGTTATAAGTACCCATGAACCTCCAAGTAAAAGTCAGCTACCAGCAGGCGATGATAAACCCTATTTCTACTAGTCAAGGTGCGTACCGCAAACCCTAAACCTTATACTTATACCCTAAACCCTGTTCCCTACATTCTCTCCTGAACCCTAAACCCCTAACCCTAAACCCTAAACCCTATCCATTTTATGGCAACTTAAACCTTGAGTTCCGAAGCGGCAACCCAGCTGCCCAAGGCCCGCGACGTGCCCGACGCTTTGCCCGGTGCGGCCGTCCAACCAACCTGGGTTCCATCGTCGTTTAGGTACGCCTGAACCCTACACCCTAAACCCTAAACCCTAGAAAATACGACCGCGGTTTAGGGTTTAGGGTCGAGGGTTGAGGGTTTAGGGTTTAGGGTTTAGGGTTTCGGCTGCAGGGATGAGGGCAGTGTTGGGATGATATGTTGAGCAGGAGAATTCTGCGGCCTCCACGTCACTCTTCAGCAAGAGCAGATCTCTAATCACGAGGCTTCAGTCTTGGGCCAAAGGGAAACATGATTATTCTTCATTTCCACAGTACACGAGACACATCAGGGCCATCTTTCAAGACAATCTTGCAAAAAAACACTCCACATGAAGTAAGGCCAACCCCACCCCCCGAAAGAGGCCCGTAATGAATTTAGAACAACCCAACCCTACGTACCATCGTCACCCCTGCATAGGGCTTGTTTGTCATCACAGCCAACAGCGCCCTCGCGCCGCTGCAGTGAAGTGAGGATTGGGAGCGGGCCTTCAGATGTCGGCTCCGCATGCACCGATCCTTACAGCCATGCACGATTTTCGCAAGCCGCAGCTTCAATTTGACGTGGCATCTCTGTGGACGCACTGCGTCTCGGCTGCGGGAGCTTATAACGTGCTGTACAACGGGTGGCGAGCTTGATAAAAAGGGCCTCGTGCGGGCGCGAGTGAAGTTATGACTGAATTCGAGAAAATGGCATGGCATGGCGCTTCATGGCCATTCTATGGCAGTGCATCCCTCTGGCCGAAGACCTATGAACTCAGGCGACGCCAAGAATCTGCTTGACGGCCGTGTACGTGCCGAAGACGAAGAGGAAGATGCCCAGAGCCAGGAAGGCCAGGGTCAGGAGGATCTCTCTAGTGAACCAGGAGAAGCTCTTCGTGTCTCTGCGACGGAGCGCCAGGATCCACAAGGGTGGCACGATGAAGGAGATGTAAGCAGAGGCGAAGGCTCCGATGAAGTCCAGCATCTCCTTCAGACTCGTGATGACCACAGCCACCAGCACCACCAAGGCCACAGAGGCGAGGGCACAGAAGATGTCGTACCACCGGGTCGCGGACCGGCCGTAGACCACCACATCCGTCTCCTCGGCGTCGGCGTCGCGGCCCCGGACCTTCCGCACGGCATAGGCCAGGAACTGCCGCACGGGGTAGATGTGAAACTGGAAGCAAGTCAGCACGCTGTACATCACCGAGGCCAAAGAGATGACCACCAAGACTTGCTTCCTCACGGGCATCAGGTCCAGAATCAATGAGTCCTTCTGACCATCCGCCACCCCAAAGGCCAAGACTCCCAAGATGGACACGGTGGCGTACAGCACGAAGCTGAGGCCAGAGCTCAGCAAAGCCACACGCATCATCCGCTTCACCGACGGCTCAGGTGTGATTTCTCCAGTGAGCTGTGGCACATTGAACTGGTTGTTGTAGGCGAAGACCATATTGTTGATGGCGCCCATGTAGCTCAGCATCGTAGCGTGGCCGGGGCCAAACAGGAAGGTCTCCGGCGTGATGCTCTCGTTGATGCCGGACTGGCCCAGGTAGCTTCCCACCACGATCACCAGAAATGCCAACGCAGCTACACTGAGGGCCGCCAGGTGCCGCATGAAGCCGATATCTCTGGCGAGGGCCATGGGACAACACACGAAGATCCCCACCAAGACCACGAAGATGTTGCGCGCGTGCTGGTCTGCATCAAAGATCACCACGAAGACCTGGCCGCAAACGATGAGGTATCCTGCCGCCGCACCAAGGCAGTTGCAGGTGTTCATGAAGCCCGTGATGAAGGACATGGAAGGGTGGAAGAGGCTTTCACAAAGATCCTCGAAGCTCCACGACTTGGTCTCCACCGAAGCCACAGAGATCATACGGATGCTTGCCACGGTCAGCACTGCGCCGATCAGCAGACAGCCCAATTGGTAGATGGCACCCACTTCTGCAGCATGTACGGAGATGGACAAGATGCCAGCGCCAATGCCTGCTTTGCTCAAGCAGATGGCCGACGGCAACACGCCTCCCGAGCGGAAGAGACCCGTAGAACCAACTGTCCCCTCGCAGCCTTTGCTTGAACCGTGTTCCGCCTTAGATCCACCTTCTTGCACTGACAGCCCATCTTCTGTGGAGGCCGTCTCCAGGTCCACATGGTCCACCGGAACCGCAAGCTTCGAAGCCATGGCCCACACAAAGCTCTTGCTGGAATGGCTTTGGGTGCTGGAAGCTGTCGTCTCGGGCACAGGATGCTACAGCACCCTCAACATAAACGCGACATCAGCAGTGGAGGTAACAATAGTAACAGTAGCAGATATACAAGGCACTAGGCGTAGCAGAGGAGCCGCGGCAGTAGCCGGAACAGCAGCCGACGCCACTGTCCTTACACCCTATTCCCCCTGACCCGACACAAAGCCTGCAAACCTTGGGGTTTAGGGTTTAGGGTTTAGGGTTTAGAGTTTAGGGTTTAGGGTTTAGGGTTTAGGGTTTAGGGTTTAGGGTTTAGGGTTTAGGGTTTAGGGTTTAGGGACCCTACAGCCCTACGAGCCTAAACACCCCCCGCCCCCCATAACATAATCCAAGCCGCAGAGCCCGTCCGAGTGGCAGACCACCTTGCTACTGAGTTGTCTCTCTCTGGTTCCCCTAAACCCTAAACCCTAATAAACCCTAATTAACCCTAAACCCTAAACCCTAAACCCTAAACCCTAAGCCCCAAGCCCCAAACCCCAAACCCTAAACCCCAAACCAAACAGGTTAGATACCTACGTGGCATCTGAGCCACAAGGCACCCCGAGCTTGTGCAGCGCTCCAGGTGTCGCACCCATGACCCGGGGGAGACGCTGCAGGTCCAGGTGCCGCGAACCTTCTGGAGGGTTTAGGGTTTAGGGTTTAGGGTTAGGGTTTGGGGTTTAGGGTTTAGGGTTTAGGATTTAGGGTTTAGGGTTTAGGGTCTAGGGTTTGGGGTTTACGGCTTATATAAGGTTTAGGAGTCTAGGGTAGGGTTTTAAGGTTTAGAGTTCTAGGTTCCAGGGTTTAGGGTTTAGGGTTTAGGGTTTAGGGTTTAGGGTTTAGGGTTTAGGGTTTAGGGTTTGGCGTTCAGGGCCTTGGGGTTGAGGGTTAGGGTTGAGGATTTAGCGGTTTGGCGTTCAGGGCCTTGGGGTTGAGGGTTTTGGGGTCAAGAGTTTAGGGTTTAGGGTTTAGGGTTTAGGGTTTAGGGTTTAGGGTTTAGGGTTTTGGGGTCAAGAGTTTAGGGTTTAGGTTAGGGTTTTGGGGCTTTGGGTTTGAGATTCAGGGTTTTGGGACTCTATTGTGGTGCAGGATGTTCCCAAACCCTACACCATGAATCCAAGCCCAAGCATTAAACCCGTTTATGTGAGCACAGCCCAAACGAAACGCACACAACAAACAGCCTAAGAAAACTCAAGCGCACTCCAAGGGGGCGCGAGATTTGTTCAGACCCCAACCCCTAAACCCCAAAGCCTAAACCCCAAACCTTGGCCCCGAAACACGATTCAAAAAAATCAGGGGCTAGTGTTTACGGTCTAGGGCCTAAAACCCCACAACGCCCCATAGCCAGGTCTCTGCTCCACGCTAAACCCTGAACCCTGAACCCTGAACCCTGAACCCTGAACCCTGAACCCTAAACCCTAAACCCTAAACCCTAAACCCTAAACCCTCCAAGGGGCAGCAGAGTTGAGATCCCAGGACCTCACCTTAGCTTGCAGGCTCGTCGGAAGGGAATGAGGTGCCCCCATATCCCCGCCTATACATGCACCCTTTAAAGGGATTCTGTAGGGCACCCGATATCGCCCTATGTATACCCTTTAAGGGATTAGGGTTTAGGGTTTAGGGTTTAGGGATTCCTCTCTTCCCTACTAAGAACCAGGTGGCCTTGCCGCCGGTGCCGCCAGAGGCAAGCAGGGCCTCCTCCTGCCAGCACAGCGCTGTGACCTGCGCAGCTGGGTTTAGGGTTTAGGGTTTAGGGTTTGGGGTTTAGGGTTTAGGGTTTAGGGTTTAGGGTTTAGGGTTGAGGGTTGAGGGTTGAGGGTTCAGGGTTTAGGGTTTAGGGTTTAGGGTTTAGGGTTTAGGGTTTAGGGTTTGGGGTTTAGGGCGTTTTGGGGCTTAGGGTTTCTTAGGGTCTTATGCTTAACGCCCCAAAGACCTGAAATAATAACCTCCCAAGTCCTACCCCCTAAATCGTAAACCCCAAGCCCTGGACCCCAAATCCTCAATCCTAAACCCATTAAAACACTAAAAACCCTAAACCTTAGACGCCCTTAACCTTAAAGTTGGAACTAGGCGATGACGATCTAGGGGTTTGGGGCTCCGTGTTTGGGTCATTGAGGCCTTTCGGCTTGCTGGTCGGACGTTATGACTCAACCCTAAACCCTAAACCCTAAACCCTAAACCCTAAACCCTAAACCCAAAATTGCCATGTACATGTTTCGCGGTCCTTGCATCAGATCGTGAACACTTCTCTTTGAACCCAAACTTCCAAAAAGTCAACCTCACGAACGTGAAGCTCGGAATCTCGAGCCCCTTGGAGCCCCAAAAACCACAAAGCCCTACATCCTAAACCCTAAACCCTAAACCCGAAACCCTAGAAACCCTAGAAACGCTAAGCCCCCAGGCCCAGCGAGCTCGCACCTCTTGCATGTCGTGCGGGTTCGAAGCCGCAAACACCGGCGATGCTGCAAGGATACCTGGCCGGCGGCCTTGAGGCTTTAGTGGCCCTTAACTGTTCAAACCTTACGACCCAACCTCCCCCCGCCCCCCGCCCAAAAAAAAAAACGCCCTAAATGCTGGTTTAGGGTCTGCATTCTGTTGTCACGAATGGGTGGGTGCTGTAAAGCAGGAGGCGAGAGTGGGGAACTTAGTAGAGGAAAACGAAGTGCTCGTGTCACACCGCCTCTAGACTGGTGAATGGCACTCCGTGGTATTGTGCATGCAGTGATGCAGCTGCACTCCGACTCTATCAGCAATCCCTAGGCCGTTAACATCGGGGTCAAGCTAAGTGTGCTAAGCATCCCTAGCAGAAGCCTTAGGTATTGTCACGCGGTCGAGACCACGTTCATACACAAGTCTGGGCTAACGTGCTGTCAGGCCCACGCTGTGCATGCGTTGTGTTTGTTCTCAACGCAATCGATTCATTCTGCCGTGGGAAGGTGGCGAGCAACACGGAGACGGCGAAGAACGCCGGCAAAGCCATCCTGTACGAGTGTGTGCAGACCATCGTCATGACGCTCGACACGGAGAACGGGCTCAAGGTCCTGGCGGTGAACATCCTCGGACGGTAAGCGCGTGTGTCCGTCTCCGCGTGTAATTGAGTTAAGAGCTGTAGCTTTCGGTAGTTAATGGTAGGCGACGACGGTGTTTTTTTCGGTTAAGCCAGCTCTGCCGAAGTGTGGATTCAGGTTTAGCAGCTCTCGTTGAAGGATGGTTTTTCTGCGACTGTTGTGGACACTTTTCTGTTACGGGCCGTGAGCGCAGGGTGTCCCGGATGGGGCTTGTCCATGTCGTTGGCGGGAAGAGCGCAATGCCTTCATTGTGTTTTGGGTTGCCTTCATTGTGATTTCCCTACACCCGGAACCCTAAACCCTAAACCCTAGCCCTAAACCCTAAACCCTAAACCCTAAACCCCAAACCCCAAACCCCAAACCCTAAACCCTAAACCCTAAACCCTAAACCCTAGCCCTAAACCATAAACCCTCAAGGTTTGGGCCAGGTTTAGGTGCTAGGGCCCACCTCCGCCTCCCTCGCGCACGCGAGACACTGCCAGGGAGTCCTGCCAGGTGTTTCCAAGTGGGGATGGGGTACCCCTTTTCGGGTTTAGGGTTTAGGGTTTAGGGTTTAGGGTGTAGGGTGTAGGGTGTTAGGGTTTAGGGTTTAGGGATGTGGGGATCTCCGAAAATCGGGGGTGCAGCTTTTAGGGCTTAGGGTTTAGGGATGTGGGGATTTCCGAAAATAGGGGGTACCCCTTATATACCCCAAAATGCGATTTAATCCCTTTAAAGGAACCCCCAAAGAAGTACCCCTGTTTTCGGAAACCCCCAAGTCTCCCCGAACCTTACAAAAACTGAGCCCGAAGCCGCGAGGTCAAAAAGATTTGGGGGAGGGGGGGGGAGAGGAGGGAGAGGAGGGCTTCGGGTTGAGGGCTTAGGGTTTAGGGTTTAGGGTTCAGCAGATATTTCACGAGGAATTCGGGGTAACAGAGGCATAGGGTTGCGCGGAACGCGATGCGGGTCGGCGCGGAACCAGGAAAACAGGCACACCCTTTTCAGGCGGAGAACCCCCTACACACGCACACATAGAATCACAAGCAATAGCAACCTGACAAGCCGAAAGGCTCAAGTCACTAGTGTAACAAATCAAGAGCAAGGGTTCTCTATTGCATCGTGGAGGGTGTAGGGGTGTATGCTGTAAAGATTGAAGGTTCAGGGCTTCTGAACCAAACAGGCGCTGCGTCTTGAGCAGCCCTGGCCAACCTCTAAAAGCTGAATTCATCTTTGTGTGCTGTCGTTTTTGCTGCGCTGGCTGGGGCGTTTGTTTGGGGCGAGGAAATATGTTGGACCATGCTTTGCGTTTTGGGTCTCTTTTTCTCATTGGGGGGGGGGGGGGGCGTCCAGGCTTTCCGATTAGAATACATCTCAAGGACATACTGAACCTCTCAGACACCCTTTCCTACAGCTACCGGCGCATGGATGTGGAAGCAGCCGAAACACAGGAAGAGGCAAGAGCTTCCGCTGCCGAAACAAACAGATCCTTGAAGCTCCTCACCATGAAAAGATCCTGAACCCTAAACCCCAAGCCCTAAACTTAGGCCCTAAACCCTAAACCCCAAACCCCCAAACCCCAAACCCTAAACCCCAAACCCTAAACCCCAAACCCTGAACCCTAAACCCTAAACCCTAAACCCTAAAACCCCAAACCCCCAACCCCCAAAACCCCTAAACCCTAAACCCCAAACCCCTAAACCCCGAACCCTAAACCCCAAACCCTAAACCCTAAACCCCAAACTCTGTCCTTCGAGATGGAGGCCGCCAGCTCCCCGCACCCCGGCGCCGGCCAGACGGCCAGAGCGCGGCAGCCGCGGGTGTGGAGGAAGCAGCTCTCCGCCTGGTGGGGTTTAGGGTTTAGGGTTTAGGGTTGAGGGTTTAAGGGTTGAGGGTTGAGGGTTGAGGGTTGAGGGTTGAGGGTTCAGGGATTAGGGTTTAGGCTGAGGAAGCAGCTCTCCGCCTGAGCGGGGCTTAGGCGCTCTTTGGGGGCTTTGTGGCAGAGGGCTTTAGGGTTTAGGGTTTGGGGTTTCGGGTTTCGGGTTTCGGGTTTCGGGTTTCGGGTTTCGGGTTGGACCCTTCCGAGGTGTTTCGGTTTTCTTGGGGCTTTTGAATCTTGCGGTTTTGGAGGGCTTCCAGGTTAATGGTGCAAGTAGAGTTGCAATCGGACCGTAAATACTTTAAGAACCAGACGCAATGATCCAAGCACTACCATTCTTGCGCCCCATGGGAGAGAAAGAACACACATGGTTTGCTTGCGCGATGTACAGGGCTTAGGGGTCTTACCCCGATACTAAACCCTAAACCCTCAACCCTGAAGTGCCTAAACCCTTACACGGTTTGAGGACTTGGGTGCCCGAACCCCTCGACACTGAACCCCTCTGGCTCAGTGGGTTTCGTGCTCTTGCCGCCTTCGTTGGCGAAGGCAACGGCGGGCTCAGGCTGTAGACCTGCTGGCGTTCATGGTACTTATTAACCAATTCTAACTGTACTTTATCACTGTACTTATAACCATATCAGGCCTCCAAGTAAGGGCTAAAGGGCTTAGAGGTTCAGGGTCGCGTTGATTGCTTTAGGGCCTGTATAGGAAGGTTCCCGAAACCTGAAGCCCTAACCCTGAACCCTGAACCCTGAACCCTGAACCCTAAACCCTAAACCCTAAACCCTAAGCCCTAAACCCTGCCTTCAGCGACTCTCCGGGAGTGGGGATGAGCCCCGCAGACACGGCAACCAGCGCCGTGTCGCCGCGGAGCTTCCTTAAGCGAGAGACATAGGGCTAGCGTGCAGGGTTTAGGGTTTAGGGTTTAGGGTTTGGGGTTTAGGGTTTAGGGTTTAGGGTTTAGGGCTTAGGGCTTAGGGCTTAGGGCTTAGGGCTTAGGGCTTGGGGCTTAGGGCTTAGGGCTTAGGGCTTAGGGCTTAGGGCTTAGGGCTTAGGGCTTAGGGCTTAGGGCTTAGGGCTTAGGGCTTAGGGCTTAGGGTTTGTGGTGTAATTTGGGGTCTAACTAGGTGTTTTTGGCATGTAGGGTTTAAATTTCGGGCTCACGGTACAGGGTTTAGGGTTTTGGGGTTTGGTGTTTGGGGTTTGGGGCTTCGGGTTTAGAATTGAGAGCTTGGGGCTTCGTGCGGCCCCTCACTTTCAACGGAACTGCTGCTTTCTGCGGCAGGGGGTAAAGTTGCTAAACCATAAACCCTAAACCCTAAACCCTAAACCCTAAACCCTAAACCCTAAACCCTAAACCCTAAACCCGATGGCTTTGTGGCTTAGACGTTTCAAGCCTCCTCACCCAGCAGGGCTTAGGGGTGCAGGGGATCCTGAGCCGTAAACCCTATACCCTAAACCCTAAACCCGAAACCCAAAACCCTAAACAGGGTTCATAGGAGGTAGGGCTTAAAGTTTCAGGAATGGACCTTGATCTTCTTGAGCTGGCTTTATGAACTAAGTAAAGGCTTTTCTTTGCCCGTGGCGCTATGTAGGGTTTAGGCCTTGATCGCCCCCAGAAAGTCCTAACCTCTAAACCCCGAAAACCCGAAAACCTAAACCCTAAACCCTTAACCCGAAACCCTAAACCCTAAACCCGAAACCCTGAACCCTAATCCCTAAACCCTAAGTTTTGAACCCCCCAAGACCTTGACATGCTAAAGCACAAAGCTCTGGCCCAAACTCTAAACTTCAAACCCAAAAGACCCTCAACTCTAAACCCTAAACCCTAAAAATCCTCCCCCAGCCCCTGAACTCGAAACTTCAAACCCTAAACCCTGGGTTTAGGAAGTAGGCTAGGGTTTAGGGTTAAGGGTTAAGGGTTTAGGGTTTAGGGTTTAGGGTTTAGGGTTTAGGGTTTAGGGTTTAGGGTTTAGGGTTTAGGGTTTAGGGTTTAGGTTTAGGGGTTAGGGTTTAGGGTTTAGGGTTTTGGGTTTAGGGTTTAGGGTTTAGGGTTTAGGGTTTAGGGTTTAGGGTTTAGGGTTTAGGGTTTAGGGGTTAGGGTTTAGGGTTTAGGGTTTAGGGTTTAGGGTTTAGGGTTTAGGGTTTAGGGTTTAGGGTTTAGGGTTTCTACACAAAGATCCATTGACCCCCACATCCCCGAGCCCTAAACCCTGAACATCCCCTCATGGTTGAACCCCGAACGCGAAACATTCCCTGAAAGCCTCAAGCCCTAAACTCTAAGAATTTCCTGGAACCCTAAATTACCCTCAGAACCCGCCGAAGATTCCCTCAAACCCTAAACCCTAACTATGCCCTTGCTTTAACCCTACACCCCAAAAACAACCCCCTAAACCCTAAACCCTAACCCTAAACCCTAAACCCTAAACCCTAAACCCTCTGTTTTGGCCCGGGCAGCGCCACGGCGTTGAGGAAGCCGCCAACGCGCAGCTCGCCCAAGGGGCTCGGCTCCTCCTCACAGGGTTTTTTTGGGGTAGGGTTTAAGGTTTAGGGTTTAGGGTTTAGGGTTTAGGGTTTAGGGTTTAGGGTTTAGGGTTAGGGTTTAGGGTTTAGGGTTTAGGGTTTAGGCTTTAGGCTTTAGGCTTTAGGGTTTAGGGTTTAGGGTTTAGGGTTTAGGGTTTAGGGTTTAGGGTTTAGGGTTTAGGGTTTAGGGTTTAGGGTTTAGGGTTAGTCACACGGTGTTTTGGGTTTGAAGCTGATACAGGGTTTCGGGTTTAAGGTTTCAGGTTTAGGGTTTGGGTAGGGTATGGGAGGGATTAGGGCGTGGGGGGGTCAGAGGGCGAGATGGAGCAGTCAGACTTGTGCAGTCGTGGTTTAGGTGGAGCAGAGGGCATGGGGTCTAGGGTAGTCTGGCTGGTTCTTAGCAGGGAATGAAGGAATGAGGCAATTTATATAATCCATATAATCCCTTAAAGGGTAAATCTAGGGCCCTAATTCCTTCATTCCCTACTAAGAACCGGGGGGTGAGTCTAGGGCATAGGCCCTGCGATCCCTTGCAAATGTGACGAGGAGGCCCCTGACCACAAGAGGAGCCAAACGAACCCTCAGCAAAGTGCAGACCATCAAAAGCACCCTAAGCCCCAAACCCTAAAATCTAAACCCTAAACCCTAAACCCTGAGCCTTTCTCCCTGCTGGCTTTGCGTAGATGCATCCCAATGAGCCTCTGGTCGTGACAGAGGCAGCTGTACACACTCTCGCAGCAGTTTTGGGGCCGTGGTGGGACGGCCTGCTCCATGAATGACCACGAAAGCAGGCGCGTCCCCCCCAGGGCTCATGCTGCATAAATCGCCTTGGCCTTGGCGTAGAGCGCCTTCCCCTGGGCGCTCTTGCCGCCGACGGCGCAGAAGCCCTTGATTCCCAGCTCCTTTCTGGCCGTCATGACTGCCTTGAGCCAGGACCTTGTTCATGGTTGGGATAGTATTGAAAATTCTAACTTCTGATTCCTTATTGAGTTTAAGTACAAAAAAAGTATCTATTCCTTATTGAGTTTGAGTACCCTTTCAAAAGGTTTCTATTCCTTATTGAGTTTAAGTGCCCCTAAAAAGGAACCCCTAAAAAAAGGTAAAACGCTACCCCACTGTGACAAAGGGACTCCCCCTTCTTCTGGAAGGACTTCCCGACCGCGTGCATCTTCTTGCTGACGACCTTGCCGTACTTGTTCTTCATCAAGCTGCTCTTCTGCAGGCCGCCAGAGGTCTTCTCCTGAGGAGGGCCAGTGGTGCTACATGAGGATGGCCTCCTAAAACCCTCTGAAAAAAAGACTCCTGAAAAGGACCCTCTTGAGACCCAAATCGGAACATATAAAATGTCCTAAGGGCCTACCGAGTACATGGTGCTGCGAGCTCATTGCGGCAAAACTCGCACTTCGCAGCTGCTACTGCGTAGTCGGGCTGTCCT